>JAMWET010006010.1:0-177500 GCA_024036415.1 Prochilodus magdalenae | reverse complement strand
CTTAAGAGCATAAAGTAGAAACACTTGGTGGAACCGAGATTCAAAAGAACCACCACCGTAAGGCATAAGGTAAAAAACACTTGGTGGAACCGAGATTCAAAAGAACCACCACCTTAAGGCATAAGGTAAAAAACACTTGGTGGAACCGAGACTCAAAAAATCAACCTCCTTGGGGCATAAGGTAGAAACACTTGGTGGAACCAAGCCTTAAAGGAACCACCTCCTTAGGACATAAGGTAGAAACACTTGGTGGAACCAACACTCAAAAATCTACCTCCATAAAAGTGTAAGGTAGAAACACTTGGTGGAACCAAGACTCAAAAGAACCACCTCCTTAAGAGCATGAGGTAGAAACACTTGGTGGAACCAACACTCAAAAGAACCACCTTTTTAGGGCATAAGGTAAAAACATTTGGTGGAACCGACACTCAACAGAACCACCTCCTTAAGAGCATAAGGTAGAAACACTTGGTGGAACCAACACTCAAAAAATTTCCCTCCTTAAGAGCATAAAGTAGGAAGACTTTGTGGAACCGAGACTCAAAAGAACCACCTCCTTATGGCATAAGGTAGAAACGCTGGGTGGAACCAACACTCAAAATATCTATCTCCTTATGAGCATAACGTAGAAACACTTGGTAGAACCGAGATTCAAAAGAACCACCACCTTAAGGCATACGGTAAAAAAAAACACTTGGTGGAACAAACACTCAAAAAATCAACCTCTACAGGGCATAAGGTAGAAGCACTTGGTGGAAACAAGACTCAAAAGAACCACCTCCTTAAGAGCATAAGGCTGAAACACTTGGTGGAACCAAGACTCAAAAGAACCACCTCCTTAAGAGCATAAGGCAGAAACACTTTGTAAAACCAAGACTCAAAAGAACCACCTTCTTAGGGCATTAGGTAGAAACATTTGGTGGAACCGACACTCAACAGAACCACCTCCTTAAGAGCATAAGGTAGAAACACTAGGTGGAACCAAGACTCAAAAGAACCACCTCCTTAAGAGCATAAGGCTGAAACACTTGGTGGAACCAAGACTCAAAAGAACCACCTCCTTAAGAGCATAAGGCAGAAACACTTTGTAAAACCAAGACTCAAAAGAACCACCTTCCTTAGGGCATAAGGTAGAAACATTTGGTGGAACCAACACTCAACAGAACCACCTCCTTAAGAGCATAAAGTAGAATCACTTGGTGGAACCGAGATTTAAAAGAACCACCACCTTAAGGCATAAGGTAGAAACACTTGGTGGAACCAACACTCAAAAATCTACCTCCATAAAAGTGTAAGGTAGAAACACTTGGTGGAACCAAGACTCAAAAGAACCACCTCCTTAAGAGCATGAGGTAGAAACACTTGGTGGAACCAACACTCAAAAGAACCACCTTCTTAGGGCATAAGGTAAAAACATTTGGTGGAACCGACACTCAACAGAACCACCTTCTTAAGGCATAAGCTAGAAACACTTGGTGGAACCAACACTCAAAAAATTTCCCTCCTTAAGAGCATAAAGTAGAAACACTTGGTGGAACCGAGACTCAAAAGAGCCACCTCCTTATGGCATAAGGCAGAAACACTTGGTGGAACCAAGATTCAAAAGAACCACCACCTCAAGGCATAAGGTAAAAAACACTTGGTGGACCCAAGCCTTAAAAGAACCTCCTCCTTAAGAGCATAAGGTAGAAACATTTGGTGGAACCGACACTCAAAAGAACCACCTCCTTAAGAGCATGAGGTAGAAACACTTGGTGGAACCAAGCCTTAAAAGAACCACCTCCTTAAGACCATAAGGCAGAAACACTTTGTAAAACCAACACTCAAAAAAAAAACACCTTCTTAGAGCATAAGGTAGAAACACTTGGTGGAACCAAGCCTTAAAAGAACCTCCTCCTTAAGAGCATAAGGCAGAAACACTTGGTGGAACCAAGACTCCAAAGAACCACCTCCTTAAGAGCATGAGGTAGAAACACTTGGGGGAACTAAGACTGTTAACACTTCTGACTCTAGACCGGAGCGTTTCACACCGATCCACTCCGAATGGCTTTGCCTGCATCTCAGCCGTGTGATCCTGTGGTCAGTCGGAAGAACAGTGGAAGCTCCCTCAACTCTGCGCCCACTACTGAGAAGCAACTTCAGATTGATTCAGGCTGGCGTCCATCATCCTCCAGCCCCTCCCGGCGTGTTGTGGGACTCAGATAAGGTTCCAGGCTGCTGTAGCAGCTCCGTATCTCCAGCCATCTGTGCCGTGCTGATGTAGTCGCTATGTACCCTGTTACCTTCAAGCCGATGCAATCTTGAGAAGATGGAGCTAACGTGATGAGGGAGATATGCGGCTGAAGCGAGCTTCTACCGGGCTTGCCGTGGGACTAAGAGCAGGCAGGGAAGGTAAAGAAAGATTTTCTCTCTTTCCCAGCAAAGCCGTCCCTCCCTGTCTTTATTTATCCACACGCAGGCAGAAGGATGGCGGTGTTGGGAGACAGAGGTCAGGTGCTGTCAAAGTGACGGCCAGCGGCGGGGAGATCAGATAGCCCGGGCTGACGGGAGGACGCCAAGAAAAGCTCTGAAAGCCAGTATATCAAAGCAGTTTCAGACCAGCTACTTAGCGCAGAGAGAAGGATGGGAGGGTGGAGGGGTGATGGAGGGGAGAAAAAGAGAGAGGGCTTTTAACCCAGGCCAGGCTTTCTGTCTCCAAAAGGAAAAGACTTGGGTACCTGCAGTTTGGGGCCTGTCAGCTTAATGCACTCCAACATGAAAAGAAGCCCTCCGTCTCTTTCACCTCCGCAGCCTAATGGAGCGCTACCGAGCGCTAGCTATAGCATCATGACCACTTGTTCAACATCAGAACTGCTTTATATCGTTACGCATTAGTACTAGCATCATCCAGCGAAATGATCAATTAGCATATTAGCATGCGCTTTGTTTTAGCTCTTAATACTAGCATGACAAGAAGATTTGCAAAATGTACTGTGCGTCTTTAGCCATTGATGTTAGCATGACAGCAAGATTAGCACCATTTGTTGAGTGATCGTAGTAAGCGTTGTGTACAGCAAACATTAGCATGTCTTGCTGTGCGTCTTCATTCAAAAATATATTAGCATAACACAGCAAGATTAGCTGTGGTGCATACCCTGTCATGAGAATTAGCATGACATAGTAAGATTAGCAAACTAGGTTATGTACTTTTAATCATTAATATTAGCATAGCATCTTTATTAACGACAGAAACATGTTTGTTGTATTTCTTTAATCAGTACACGTTTAGCGAAATTTGTTGTCACCTTACCAAAATTGTGTCTTTAGCCATTAATGCTAGTATAACTGCAATTATCATATTTTTTGTATGATTTTAGCTAATTTTGTGCACAGCAAAGATTAGCCAAATTTACTGGGTTCATATTCAATAATATTAGCAATGACACAGCAAGATTAGCTTTGGTGTGTACCTAGTCATTAACACTAGCATAACATAGCAAGATTAGCTTTGGTGTGTACCTCGTCATTAACACTAGCATAACATAGCAAGATTAGCTTTGGTGTGTACCTCGTCATTAACACTAGTGTAGCCCTGTTGAATTTCTCCATTGTTCAATTTAAAGTTTAAGAAGAAATTCAACAAAGTTTATTTTTGTACAATAGTTTTACATATATGTGTGTGTTTTAAACGGTAATCTTTGATGAGGTATCTTAGTAGGTGCGAGGTGATTGGTTCGGCATCCTGTCCGTCAAAAGACCGATGCAGTGGGCGGGGTTAAGGTCTGCGTTGGGAGAAGCAGGAGCAGAGAGAGGGAGAGCCATGCGGTTCAGAAGTTAGATTTGTGCCAAAAGTATGTCAGAAAATGTGGTTAACGGACAGTGAAACCATCTATGTGACACTTAAAGCATCTTTTATAAGGACACGGACAGTGTTACTGGCAAAGCCTAAAGAGCCAGAGCTAGAACGGAGCTGTGCTGGACTTGTTTAGACGCTTCACCATCCCTTTGCGCCGCGTACCCGCCCTAACCTGCCATCTTACTCCTCCGACCATCACCCCACTCATCTCAAAGACCCCAAGAACTGTTTCCGTTGAGGTCGTGAGTACAAAGACTGCATCACTACAGTTTTATTTTGCTAAAAAGGGAAGTGGCTATTAAGTTTGGAGCCCCACCGCACCCAAGCCACGACTCAGGCCTGCCACGTTTTTTGTTATTTGTGAGTGTGTGTGAGAGAGTGTGGGCCCACGTTTCATTCATTTATTTAATGTTAGAGGGTAACAAAAATGTTTGTATTTGCTAATAATTGAGTCTAAACTGTGTTTTTGAGGTTTCTTCTGTACAATTGATTAGAATACAATCTATTACAATTGTTGAACTATAATATTTAATCATTTCTTTTTCAAACAAGTAAAAGTAACTCAGGTTTAAATAATTTGGTGGTTGTCCGTGTATATTCTGTAAAATCCAGAGAGCAAACTAAGTTCACATAAAATTGTTTACACCCAAAACAAATTATGAAACACACAGAGTAGCACCAATATTTATTGGGACCCAGGAACCCTGCCCTTAATTCGTTAGTGGTTAGGCAGGGTGTTACACTAGCATAACATAGCAAGATTAGCTTTGGTGTGTACCTAGTCATTAACACTAGCATAACATAGCAAGATTAGCTTTGGTGTGTACCTAGTCATTAACACTAGCATAACATATCAAGATTAGTTTTGGTGTGTACCTAGTCATTAACACTAGCATAACATAGCAAGATTATCTGTGATGTGTACCTAGTTATTAATACTAGCATAACATAGCAAGATTAGCTTTGGTGTGTACCTCGTCATTAACACTAGCATTACATAGCAAGATTAGCTGTGATGTGTACCTAGTCATTAACACTAGCTTAACATAGCAAGGTTAGCTTTGGTGTGTACCTCGTCATTAATACTAGCATAACATAGCAAGATTAGCTTTGGTGTGTACCTAGTCATTAACACTAGCATAACATAGCAAGATTAGCTTTGGTGTGTACCTAGTCATTAACACTAGCATAACATAGCAAGATTAGCTTTGGTGTGTACCTAGTCATTAACACTAGCATAACATAGCAAGATTAGCTTTGGTGTGTACCTAGTCATTAACACTAGCATAACATAGCAAGATTATCTGTGATGTGTACCTCGTCATTAACACTAGCATAACATAGCAAGATTAGCTTTGATGTGTACCTCGTCATTAACACTAGCATAACATAGCAAGATTAGCTGTGATGTGTACCTAGTCATTAACACTAGCTTAACATAGCAAGGTTAGCTTTGGTGTGTACCTCGTCATTAATACTAGCATAACATAGCAAGATTAGCTTTGGTGTGTACCTAGTCGTTAACACTAGCATAACATAGCAAGATTAGCTTTGGTGTGTACCTAGTCATTAATACTAGCATAACATAGCAAGATTAGCTTTGGTGTGTACCTAGTCATTAATACTAGCATAACATAGCAAGATTATCTGTGATGTGTACCTAGTCATTAATACTAGCATAACATAGCAAGATTAGCTTTGGTGTGTACCTCGTCATTAATACTAGCATAACATAGCAAGATTAGCTTTGGTGTGTACCTCGTCATTAATACTAGCATAACATAGCAAGATTAGCTTTGGTGTGTACCTCGTCATTAATACTAGCATAACATAGCAAGATTAGCTTTGGTGTGTACCTAGTCATTAACACTAGCCTAACATAGCAAGGTTAGCTTTGGTGTGTACCTAGTCATTAATACTAGCATAACATAGCAAGATTAGCTTTGGTGTGTACCTCGTCATTAATACTAGCATAACATATCAAGATTAGCTTTGGTGTGTACCTAGTCGTTAACACTAGCATAACATATCAAGATTAGCTTTGGTGTGTACCTAGTCATTAACACTAGCATAACATATCAAGATTAGTTTTGGTGTGTACCTAGTCATTAACACTAGCATAACATAGCAAGATTAGCTGTGATGTGTACCTAGTCATTAACACTAGCTTAACATAGCAAGGTTAGCTTTGGTGTGTACCTCATCATTAATACTAGCATAACATAGCAAGGTTAGCTTTGGTGTGTACCTCGTCATTAATACTAGCATAACATATCAAGATTAGCTTTGGTGTGTACCTCGTCATTAATACTAGCATAACATAGCAAGATTAGCTTTGGTGTGTACCTAGTTATTAATACTAGCATAACATAGCAAGATTAGCTTTGGTGTGTACCTCGTCATTAACACTAGCATAACATAGCAAGATTAGCTGTGATGTGTACCTAGTCATTAACACTAGCTTAACATAGCAAGGTTAGCTTTGGTGTGTACCTCGTCATTAATACTAGCATAACATAGCAAGATTAGCTTTGGTGTGTACCTCGTCATTAATACTAGCATAACATAGCAAGATTAGCTTTGGTGTGTACCTCGTCATTAACACTAGCATAACATAGCAAGATTAGCTTTGGTGTGTACCTAGTCGTTAACACTAGCATAACATAGCAAGATTAGCTTTGGTGTGTACCTAGTCATTAACACTAGCATAACATAGCAAGATTATCTGTGATGTGTACCTCGTCATTAACACTAGCATAACATAGCAAGATTAGCTGTGATGTGTACCTAGTCATTAACACTAGCTTAACATAGCAAGGTTAGCTTTGGTGTGTACCTCGTCATTAATACTAGCATAACATAGCAAGATTAGCTTTGGTGTGTACCTCGTCATTAATACTAGCATAACATAGCAAGATTATCTGTGATGTGTACCTAGTCATTAATACTAGCATAACATAGCAAGATTAGCTTTGGTGTGTACCTAGTCATTAATACTAGCATAACATAGCAAGATTAGCTTTGGTGTGTACCTAGTCGTTAACACTAGCATAACATAGCAAGATTAGAAAACATTTTTATGTGTCTTTAGTCAGTAATAGAGTAACACACCAAGATTAGCAAACTGTCATGTGCCTTTAGTCATTAATTTTAGCATAGCAACATTAGTCTTTTTTATATCTTAATCACTGGAAGTCTAGCCATTAATATTAACATAAAAGCATGATTACCATAATTTGTCCTTTTTTATCATATCATCACGACAGTATTTCAGATTCTTTGGTCATTAACGTTAGCATGATAGCAATCTTTGCAAACATTGTAGTGTACAACAAAGATTAGCACAATTTGCTGCATCTCTATTCATTAACGTTAGCATAACACATCAAGATTAGCTTTGGTGTGTACATCCTTAATATTAACATAATATAGTCATCATGTGTCTTAAGTAATTAGAGTAACACAGTAAGATTAGTAAATGTTGTTGTTACCGTCCCTCAATAATGTTAGCAAAACATGGTAACATTATGTTAGTAGAGTTATTTAGTCATGGTGTGGTAAAATTTGCTGTCTGTATGGTCACAACAATAGCATAACAAGATCAGCAAAATTTCTAGTGCATCTTTAGTAAGCCTAATAATATTAGAATAACAGCAAGATTAGCAAACTATGTTAATTAGTCATGAATATTTGCACAGCATAGCTTTGTTGTATATCTTTATTCACTCCATGTTTAGCTAAACTTGTTGTGTCAGTTTAGCAAAATTTGTTGTGCCTCTTTAGTAAGCCTATACATATTAGTCTAATAGCAAGATTAGCCAGTTTTAATCATTAAATCACTATCACATACACAACATTAGTAATTTCATTGTGTATCATTACAAGTTTAATAAAGTATGTTGTCTTTAGCCGTAAATATTAGCGTAGTAGCATGATTAGCATATTTTGCTGTGAATCTGTAGCCAGTAACAGCATAACAGCAAGATAATGTCACACTCTTTGGTCATTAGCATTAGCATGACACAGCATTGTTAGTAAACAGCTTGTTTACATTTACTCGTTAATTATTAGCATCAAATAACAACATAAGTCAGTTGTGTCGTGAGTCTGTAGCAAAAAAGTGTGTTACCTTTAGTTAGCACAACAAGATTAGCCACATTGGTTTTGCATGTTTAGTAATTGATATTAGCATAACAATGAGATTAGCATAATTTGCTGTTTATCTTTAGTGGGTATTAGCATTATTACAATGTTGGGGATATTTCAGAGTCTTTAGTCATTAATTATAGGGGTAAGTTTTGCAAGTTTCGCAAACTTTGTTGTGTGTTAGTCATATTATTAGCATAACAGAAAAATGTAATCATCATCTTTAGTCATTAATATTAGAATAGCACGGCCAGATTAGCAAAACTAGCCAGACAAAAGAATCCATTGAAATGTGGGTTTTACGTCCATGAGGCCTAAATGTTCCCCGCTAATAGATCATTTCAGCCCACTTGAGAGGCTGATGGAATAGGTTGGTTGTTTTGTAAGCATCTGTAGATGGCTTATGAAAATAAATTACGGTGGTAAATGGAGAAATGCAGATTTGGTATTTGTCATTAATATTAGCATAACATAGCGATCAGATTGGCCTCTACAATCAGACACACAGTCAATGCTTCCACATTGGTTCTCTTCCGCTAAGTGTTCCCCCACAAATGGGTCATTTAGGCCAACTCGAGAGGCTGGCAGAGCGGGTCAATTGTTCTGCAAACAAAAAGGAAAAAAGGAAAAAGAAGAAAACGACAAAAGTAAATGGTCTGTCGGGCTTTAATTCTCCCTGTGTAGCCAGCCAGACCTTTAATGCCGCTTAATTGCTGACTCCAGTTGTTAATTGGATTTCATTATGTGTAATTTCTGTAGTTTCATTTGAGGGAATCTTTAATAAAGAGCTCATTTGCATGGCGCCAACAGAAGTGGTCCAACTGCTCAGCCAGTGATCAGACGGTTACTCTGACTAGCGTGAGGGCCAGGCGGTCTTAAAACCCGATTACCCTGAAAGGACGAGAGCTCGCATGCTTCAGACTTGCTTTATGTCAGAGACATTACACGTCGTCACTCACCTCCACCGAATCAGTCAGGGAAACGCAATCGCAATAACAAAGTCAAGCCGAGGAGTAAAACAGAACGCCCAGACGGCTGGCGTGATGGTAAGGAGGCCGGACTGTAATTAGCGGCGTGTTTATTTCTCAACTGTGGGCCCATATTTTTAGGCTGATTACTGCTTCTGTCAGCGTTTATGCACAGATGTTCCTCTGAAACTCAAACACGCCTGTGATTATCCGGAACACACAGCCTTCCCCGTGCTGACGAAATGAAACCTTCCAGTCTTCCAGAACCCACTGCAGAGTTTATTCACTGTCCACTTAACACCTCGTCTAGGACTTCCACCCACAGGTCAGCCAGGCTTACTGCTTATAGGCACTGTTGTCATCTGATGGTTTATATTTCATACTGTTGTTATTGTCTGATGGAGTCCACTAACTTGTTACACAGTTTGAGATTTTGATGCTGTCCCACCTCCTATGGAATCTTTTGTCTGATCAGGAATGGTGGGCTTGTATAGAGTCTTCATATAGTTTTGCCACTCATTAATTTTTTACCCCATAGGAATGAATGGCATGTTGGTGCATCCAATTCTTATTTGTAGGATGCTACTAGCAACCACTTTGCAACACCCTAGCAACAATCAGGGATACCATAGCAATATACCTAGCAACACCCTCGTAAAACCCTCGCAACCAACTGGAATACTATAGTCACTGCACAGTGACACCCTATCAGATATCTGGAATACCACTGCAACCACCCAGCAAACCTCTAGCAACCACCTGGAATACCTTAGCAAGTGCCAAGGAACCAACTTCGATACCCACTGTGGATAACCACTTGGCAACATCCTGACAACAACCTGGGTTACCCTAGCAACCACCTTGCAGTACCTTTACATCTGTCAGGAGTACCATAGCAACTGCCTAGAAATATACTAGCGAACATCTGAGACATCATAGCAACCACCTTGCAAGACTTTGCAATCAACAGACATACTACAACAACCGGTTAGGTACACCCTATTAATCACACACACAGAGGAACACCATAGCAACCATCTGGGACACCATCCCTACTAACTTGCAACATCCTTGCAACTATGCAGGACAACCCAGCAACAGCCCATTGAAACTTAAACATTCTTCAGGAGTGCCATGGTGGCTACCTAGGAATCCACTAGCAACCATCATAATCAGAATAGCAACCATATGTGACACCATAGCAACCATTTAGCAAGACCCTTGCAACAGCCAGGTGTACCACAGCAGCCACCTAACAACATCCTATCCACCAAATCAAATGCCACTGCAACCACCCAGCAAAACTATAGCAACCACTTAGCAACTTTCAAGCAACTACTTGGTATCCTATAGCAATCACCTAGCAACCATTAGGAGAGCCATAGCATGTGGCTAGAAACCCACTAGCATCAGTCATATGGAGTATCATAGCAAGCGCTGAGGAACACCCTGAAAAACCTTCTAGGACACCATAGCAACATCCTAGCAACTACCTGGGATACCATAGTACCTGGCCAGCAACACCTTAACATCCATCAGGAGTACCATAGTAACTGCCTAGAAATCCACCAGCAAGCATCTAAGACATCGTAGCACCCTTCATAGCAACCAGTCAAACCATAGCAACCACTTAGCCAAACCTCTGCAACCATTAGAAATACCACAGCAACCATTTAGTAAAACTCTAGCAATCATCTGGAATACTCTGGAACACCCTTGCAACCACCCGGGACACTATAGCAACCCCATAGCGACATCTTTGCTATGGTGTCACAGACGGGCTTGATGTTGGGTTATGGACAGTGTTGCCGTGGTTTTTACACATGTCTGTGTCACTGCCGGGTTAAGAGTGGACCACCACCCAGAAGATAAAGGACTAGAGGATGATGTGCACAAAAGCATCACCAGTAACTACGTCAGCTATGGTGGAACTGTTAGAGACGGGTTTCTGATAAAGTGGCCAGTGCAATTTTGCATGCACGTTCTGCGGAGCCTACTTATCAGTCTGGAGTGCTTATCGGCGCAGTGAGGTTGCCGTATCCTCGGCACCTTTTCACTTCTTCTTCTGGCCCCATTTTACACGGAGAGCGTTCCCGCACCTGGAGAAGAGCGATTTCCGACCGGGCCTTTTGTCTCCTTAATAGAATTATTTCAGCTGGAATAACAATGGAGCAGAATCCATCAGAAGGCGGAGTGACTGGTGGGAGGGGAGAAAGGGAATTAAATATTCGTCAGTGAAAAGGCCTCATCACCTCAATCACCAGAAACCATCTGACAAAGGCCACGGAGCGAGATAACAAACGGCTGAGGGAACGGCGCCGGACAGTTCCGCTCGCAAGCGGCCGCAGATCCGATGATGAACGTCGCTCTTTAAATCCCACCTATGCGTTTAAAATATACGTTCAGATCATTAAACTGAGTCTGCCTGTCAGCGCTCATATTTCACCGTGTCATTTAGCATTCGCACGCACGGACACGTCCCGGATCCAGACGATTTGCTCTCAGTGGATTTCGCTCGCAGTCCGGAAGAGGACGAGCTGGAAATCCATCGTTTTCATGTCCTCCACCTGTGTGGATTCATACACATGCAGAAATATATTTATTTATTTATTTATTGACTGATCATGAATATGGATGGGCTTCTTATGTATATTCACTTTCCCGAGCTCGACTGTGGATCCGTGTAGGATTAAAGGATCTTACTGCTCTCCCTATAGACCTCAGCACATCAGGCTGAACAATGATCTTATATGTATATATATATTTACATATATATATATATATATATATATATATATATATATATATATATATATATTTACATATATCATGTTATTTACTTTGAACCCAGTTATTCATGCAAAATTAAACGGAATTGGAGCGTTTCAATTGGCCCATTCGTCATGAAACCACAATACGACAATGTATGGGCAGCTGGTGAGCTAAAAAAAAGAAAATCAAGAAAAATGAAGATACGTAATATACGATGAAAAGTTTGGGAGACTTCTCATAATAATAATAATAATAATAATAATAATAATAATAATAATAGTAATTAGAGAAGAAGAAGAGAAAGAAGAAGAAGGAGAGGAGGAAGAAGATGGAGAGTAAGAAGAGGAAGAAGAAACATAGGAAGGAGAGGAAGAAGGAGAAGAGGAAGAAGAAGATGGAGAGTAAGAAAAGAAAGAACATAGGAAGGAGAGGAAGAAGAAGAAGAGGAAGAGGAAGAAGAAGAAAGGTAGGAGGAAGAAGAAGAAGAAAGGTAGGAGGAAGAAGAAGATGAGAGTAAGAAAGGGGAAGAAGAGGAAGAATTGGAAGGAGAGGAAAAAGAGGAAAAGAAGAAGGAATGGAGGAAGAGGAAGAAGAATACGGAGAAGAGGAAGAAGAATAAAAATAGGAAGGAGAGGAAGAAGGAGAAGAGGAAGAAGAAGATGGAGAGTAAGAAGAGGATGAAACATAGGAAGGAGAGGAAGAAGAGGAAGAGGAAGAGGAAGAAGAAAAAGAGGAAGAGGAAGAAGAAGAAAGGTAGGAGGAAGAAGAAGATAAAAGGTAGGAGGAAGAAGAAGAAGAAGAGAAAGAAGAAGAAAGGTAGGAGGAGGAAGAAGAAGAAAGGTAGGAGGAAGAAGAAGATGAGAGTAAGAAAGGGGAAGAAGAGGAAGAATTGGAAGGAGAGGAAAAAGAGGAAAAGAAGAAGGAATGGAGGAAGAGGAAGAAGAAGAAAGATAGGAGGAAGAGGAAGAAGAATACGGAGAAGAGGAAGAAGAATAAAAATAGGAAGGAGAGGAAGAAGGAGAAGAGGAAGAAGAAGATGGAGAGTAAGAAGAGGAAGAAACATAGGAAGGAGAGGAAGAAGAGGAAGAGGAAGAAGAAAAAGAGGAAGAGGAAGAAGAAGATAAAAGGTAGGAGGAAGAAGAAGAAGAAGAAGAAGAAGAAGAAGAAGAAGGAGAGGAGGAAGAAGAAGATGGAGAATAAGAAGAGGAAGAAGGAGAGGAGGAAGAAGAAGATGGAGAGTAAGAAGAGGAAGAAGAAGAAGAAGAAGAAAGATAGGAGGAAGAGGAAGAAGAAGAAGAAGAAGAAGAAGAAGAAGAAGAAGAAGAAGAAGAAGAAGAGGAAGAAGATGAATAACAATAGTAAGTAATTAGTTCTCCCTCCCGAATGGAATGTTTTGGTTCCAGGCCTCCGTCTCTGCAGCCCTGCACAAAGCTGTTCACAGCAGCAGCATCTTCAACACGAGCCTGAAGCCTTCAGGGTGGAGTGGAGAACACAGGGACGTGGTGAAGCAGAAAACAGACAGACAGACTCTTTCTGTACCTCATTTTGTTTGGTGAGAGGAATCTTGAAACACACCAAATGCTTTGACATGGACTGATGATTCTGAGAAGTTCTGAACAGCACATCTGGATCAATTGGTAGCTATCACACATTCCCCAAGCTCATTCCAGACACGTGGACCAGGTCTGTTTCGGAACCTGTGGGCCCCTTTCAGCTCACATGCAGCTTCTGGCGTATCTGTGCCAGAAGTAGACCAGATTTGTTTTAGGACAGGTGGGCCAAGTGGTGGTTTTAAAAATAAGGGCCTCCTTTGGTTCACATGCAGATTGGCAGTGCTGACAGTTGGCCAAATGTGGCCCACATCTGCATGCCATCTGGGCACACACTTGGCACCCTTGGGTTGCATGTAGTTAAGATAACCAGGTGGCCAGTGCAATAGCTGGGCTAGCTGGGTCACGTTTCTCTTAGCAGGATTAGCTTTTGTACTAGCTAGTTAGCACACTGGCTATAGGCTTTCCATATTGTCAAGCTCAAGAACACTGGAGGTCGGCCTGGGATCCAAATTCGGCTCTGGTTAACTCGGTGCACTTTGGCTCTGCCGTTCCTCGCTCTAATATCCAAACAGATTGTACACTTTGGTTTCTATGCATCTTGTTTTCTATCACCCGCCCACTCCCTCTCTTTATATGCGTTTCCCGCCTCGCTCCCGACCTTTCACAGCGCAACTTTCCCGGCTGTTGTCATTACGTTTAGTGCTGGGTGCAGCAGTGTTTGCCGATGGCCACACACTGAGAAAGCAGTGGGCCGCTAGCATGCTCAGTTATCCTCCCAGCACATGCCGTTCGTCCCAGGTGGTCTACGTTCACGTAATACAGGACTAGACTAGCAGCCCAGACCCACAGCGGTCCGCTCAAACAGAGAACATGATCCCCCTACCTGTAAACCTGTCCGCAGCGCTTCAGTGTCCAAAGGTTCTTGAAGGTTCTTGAAGGTTCTATAGGTTTTTAGCAGAGCTAACGTTGAGACTACAATTCCAAAGGCTCCAGACTCAGCTTGCGCTCCCATGCCGGAGGTTCTCTGTGCTGCAGAGCCCTCTACATTGATGTTTCGTGGTTTGAAGACCTGGAGGAGGAAACCCAGACAGACACTGGACGACCCCTGACACCCTCAGCCTGGAATCGAACCCCGGCCCTTCTTGCTGTGAGGCTACAGCGATACCACCATGTTGTCCCAGGGCTTTGAAGTCCTGATAGCTGAAGAACAGCCAAAGAGGAGGAGCACGGTTTGAGCACAGCGGCTGGTTTTAGACTGCAATGCCCGAATAATAAGAAGATTAAATTATACGGCGGAATAATTTACTGTCTATGAAGAGAGGTTAAATAAGACAGAATGAGTTTCCTTTAGTGTGGCTGAGGTTCCGGGCCTTTCAGGTGAAAGTGAAACTGATCAATCCAGACAGCCTCGGCAGACCCCGGAACGTTCTCAGAACCGAGGTTTTAATGTTGGAGAGAATAATCTGGGCAGAGACATGTGAAGAAAAGCTGATAGATGGATGGATGGATGGGCAGAGGATGATGGAGAGATGGATTTAGACAGATAGAAAGAGAGCATCATTATCAGACTGGCTGGAAGTTTATGCACCCTCTCCGAAACCAGCAGGCTAAAAATATCTCCAAGAAGTGAAGAGAGCCAGCAGCAGCAGCAGGAGCGTTTGTTATTCTGATCTTTGACTTGAGACACACACACACATACCGCACACACACACACACCGCACACACACACACCGCACACATACACACACACACACCGCACACATACACCACACACACACACCCGCACACACACCGTACACACACACACAGCGCACACATACACATACACATGCACACCCACCACGCATGCACACATACACACGCACACACATATACACACACACCCACACCACACATACACACGCATGCACACACACACCCACACACCACACATACACCAAGCACGCACGCAACGGACACACACACACACACACACACACACACACACACACACAGTGAAATGGAGAAATGCCCAGGCATGTCTGAGAGCTTTGATCAATAGAGGCTTCAAACCCTCAGAAATCATCACAGAGAGAGAGAGAGAGAGAGAGAGAGAGAGAGAGAGAGAGAGAGAGAGAGAGAGAGAGAGAGAGAGAGGAGGCAGAGAGAGACAAAGAGTAATAAAAAATGGAAATGAAGGATGTGGGACAAAAGAATGACAGGGAGAGAGGAGAGGCAGCGAGAGAAAGAGAAGTGGGGCAGATACAAAGATGACAAAGAGAGAAAAGAGCAAAGAGGCAACAAAGGTGAGAGAAACTAAAAACAGACGGAGATAGAAGTGAGAATTATGGCAGAGAGAGAGAGAGCAAGAGGGGTTATAGAGAGACAGAAGACTGGGGGGTAAGACAGTAATAGAAGTAAAGAGGATGAGAGAGAGAGAGAGAGAGAGAGAGAGAGAGAGAGAGAGAGAGAGAGAGAGAGAGAGAGAGAGAGAGAGAGGTGGGGAGGAGAGAGAAAAGACTTGTGGGAAGACAGTAAGACAGTGGACAGAGAGAGAGAGAGAGAGAGAGAGAGAGAGAGAGAGAGAGAGAGAGAGAGAGAGAAAGAAAGAGAGACTATGTGACACTATTCACTGATCAGAGAGATATAATATACCACACTGTGCATCATGAACCCCACACACAGTGATCTGATCACAGCCCTGTTACTGTGTTCAGCTCAGATAAACACCATATAGCTGGACCCCTCTACAGCAGCTCTGCACACTGAGCAGGTCGGGGAGGAGAGGAGAGGAGAGTGTGACTGATGGGCTTTTGTGGCCAGTCAGAGGATTTGATCAGTGCGCTCCTCTCGGCCAGCTGACTCAGGCCATTTCTCCACATAACGCTACAGTAAACACTGAAACACTGGATATTTACTGAGGACTGAGTGGAGAGAGAGAGAGACCGAGGGAGCGGGAGAGGGAGAGAGAGAGAGAGAGAGAGAGAGAGAGAGACTGACACATCTTCAAACAAAGACATGAGAGCCATCTTGTGTAAACAGGCCTTACTGGGCAAACTGAGCTAATGTAAAGAATCACAGGCTGCTAAGACGCCAGGGTTTACTTTCACTCCAAGACCGATAAAACAATCATGTCTGACAAAACTATCTGCCTGCTTTCGCTCCGCATGTTCCCAATACGGGCTTCCGGGCTGGAACGCCATCCGTGTTTTATTAGGTTCGCTGTAGGAGGGATGTCTGGTTCACCTATGTGTGTTTGATCATGTTTCCTGTGTTCAGAGTTCCTGAAATGCCATTGTAAGACTTCCCCACTAACTTGTTCTCTTTGTGAGTTGCTCCTGATGGTGATGATGGGAACCAGACATCTACACCCAGATATCGAGTCTCAGCGGTGCCAGTCTGAGTCAATTCTCAAGTCTCTGAAGATATCTGAGCAGAGTTCTAAGTCGCTGGAGTATAGGTGTGAGTTGAGTCTTGTGTCTCTGGGGTGCAAGTCAAGTCTCGATTACTTTGGTGTACGAGTCTAATTTAAGTCTCCAGTGACTGGGGTGTAGTCTAGTCTTAGGTCTTTCATGTCCAAGCCTGAATTGAGTCTTTGGAGTGAGAGTCTGAGTCTTCAACAAACTCATTCGGAAATGGTGGTTTGAGGTAAAAGACTCCTTTCTCGAGACACTTGTTCTCTTTGTGAGCTGCTCCTGGTGGTGGTGATGGGAACCAGACATCTAAACCCAGACATCAAGTCGAGTCTCTGAGGTGCCAGTCTGAGTCAAGTCTCAAGTCTCTGAAGAGTATATCTGAGCTGGGTTCCAAGTCACTGAAGTATGGGTGTGAGTTGAGTCTTGAGTCTCTGGGATACGAGTCAAGTCTCGATTACTGTGGCGTGCGAGTCTGAATTAAGTCTCCAGTGTCTGAGGTGTAAGTCAGAGTCAGGTCTCTAGTTTTGAGTCGAGTCATGAGCCTTTGGAATGAGAGTCTGCGTCGAGTTTTGTCATCAACAAACTCATGAGGATTTGATAGTTTGACATGAAAGCTTCCTTCTTAGAGACACAAGTCAAGTCTCTGAGATTGGGTCAAGTTTTGGGTATTGGGAGTGCCAATCTAAGTCCAGTCTTGAGTCTCTACTGCGAGTCTCAAGTCTCTGAGATGCACATTTGAGTTGAGTCTCAAGTCACTGGAGAATGAGTTTTTGACTCTCACTGGAGAGTCTTGAGTCTCTGGGGTGCGAGTCAAATCTTGATTATTTGGTGTACGAATCTAATGCAAGTCTCCAGTGACTGGGGTGTAGTCTAGTCTTAAGTCTTTCGTGTCCAAGCCTGAATTGAGTCTTTGGAGTGAGAGTCATCAACAAACTCATTCGGAAATGGTGGTTTGAGGTAAAAGACTCTAAGTCGAGACACTTGTTCTCTTTGTGAGTTGCTCCTGATGGTGATGATGGGAACCAGACATCTACACCCAGATATCGAGTCTCAGCGGTGCCAGTCTGAGTCAATTCTCAAGTCTCTGAAGATATCTGAGCAGAGTTCTAAGTCGCTGGAGTATGGGTGTGAGTTGAGTCTTGTGTCTCTGGGGTGCGAGTCAAGTCTCGATTACTTTGGTGTGCGAGTCTGTTTCAAGTCAGAGTCAGGTCTCTAGTCTTGAGTCGATTCATGAGCCTTTGGAATGAGACTGTGCGTCGAGTTTTGTCATCAACAAACTCATGCGGATTTGATATGAGAGGTTCCTTCCTAGAGACACAAGTCAAGTCTCTGAGTTTGGGTCAAGTTTTGGGTCTTGGGAGTGCAAATCTAAGTCCAGTCTTGAGTCTCTAATGCGAGTCTTAAGTCTCAAGTCTCTGAGATGCACATTTTAGGTTGAGTCTCAAGTCACTGGAGAATGAGTTTTTGACTCTCACTGGAGAGTTTTGAGTCTCTGTGGTGAGAGTCAAATCTTGATTATTTGGTGTACGAGTCTAATGTAAGTCTCCAGTGACTGGGGTGTAGTCTAGTCTTAAGTCTTTCGTGTCCAAGCCTGAATTGAGTCTTTGGAGTGAGAGTCTGAGTCATCAACAAACTCATTCGGAAATGGTGGTTTGATGTAAAAGACTCCTTTCTCAAGACACTTGTTCTCTTTGTGAATTGCTCCTGGTGGTGGGAACCAGACCTATGAACAGTTTAATCCCTCTAAAAGCTGCCTTGCAGAAATCCATTCTCCGTTCAGCTGTGACTAACATGGACATATACTGACAGATGACTCCAGGGGCAGATTTTAATCAGCTGAAGGAGGATTTATTGCCAGAGATACGGGAGGTAAAATAGGGTTGAAGAAAAGAGTGGCTTAAATATTACAGATGTCACCCACATATATAAAACCATGACATCATCCAGTCTGAAGTGGAAAAGTACAGTGAAATAGACGTGACTCACCATCAATAGTCCATAGAGACACCCCAAATGACCCACAGGAAGCAGGACTGTGTGCTACATCTCACTGCCTCTAAAAGTCTATTCCCACTAATTAGCTCCAAGAGTAATTGGAGTTGTTGAGGCCAGCAGAGTCTCTGTCAAAGATACCTTGCGGGGTCGCAGTGCGACCTTTTAGCAGTCGCTTTGCAAGTGACGTTGTGTCTCAAGTCTCTGGGGTACAAGTCTGAGTCAAGTCTCAAATCTATAGGGTACAAGTCTGAGTCAAGTCTTGAGTCTCTGGGGTACAGGTCCGAGCCAAGTCTTGGGTCTCTTGAGTGGGAAGTTGAGTCTCAAGTCCCTGGGGTGCAACTCTGAGTCGAGTCTCTTGTCTCTTATGTGCGAGTCAAGTCTTGAGTCTCTGGAGCGCCAATCTGAATCAAATCTCAAGTATTTGTTTTGTGGGTCTGATTCTAGTCTCAAGTCCTTGCTGTGTGAGTTTGAGTCCTGAGTCTTTGGGGAGTTAATCCTGATTGTTTGGTCTTCGGGTCAAATCTCCAGGGACTAGGGTGTAAGTCTGAATCGAGTCTCAAGTCTTTGGAGTGAGAATCCAAGTCAAGTTTTGAGTCTCTGAGTCGAGTCTTGCAGGAATTAGTCCATGTTAGGTTTTGGGTCTCTCAAGAGTCTGAGCGTGATCTTGAGTGTATGGTGTATGAGTCTGGGTGATACCTTCACATGGGCCAGTCAAATCTTAAGGTTCTCAAATGCAAGTCTGAGCCAAGTCTTAAGCACTGATGAATTCTTGAGTCTTTGGTGTTTGAGTCTAGTTAGTCTTTAGTGTACAAGTCTGGGTTGAGTCTTAAGTCTCAAGCTTTTGGTGAACTGAGTGAGTTATTGAGTCGTTGCTGTTGGACACTGAGTTGAATCTTGAGTCTCTAAATTGTAAATATGAGTCAACTCAAGTCATTTGTGTGCAAGTTAAATCAAATCTGAGTTGCGGCTCGAGTTTCTAAGTCCATGAGGTGCAAGTGAATTCTTTAGTGCATCAGTCCGAGTCAAGCTTTAAGGCTCTAGGTTGTGAGGCTAAATCAAGGCAGAAGTTTTTGAAGTGAGGCTATTGCATCTCTGATGTTTGAGTCTGAGGTGTGAGAAGAAGACCATTTTTTAAGACATAGGTGCCTGAACACGTCTACCTACAAACCATATATGAAAAATTCTAATTTTTAAAATTTTATATAATTTTTTTCTTTTTTGTAAATTTCCCCACTGTGGGATTAATAAAGGATTATCCTATCTTATTTTTGTGGTGTTTGAAGATATTAAGCCTTTTGTCTTCAATCTATACCTAACAATGACATACCACAATTCCTGGATAGTTTAAATACATAAGCGTTGTATAAAATTCATAGACACTTAAAATTAGACACACATTTTTTATTTCCCAGAAATCCTGATTTGTAGACCTAGACAATACCTCAGCTAGCAGGCCAACAGGGAGTAGATACATGGGGTAGAGTACATTAAAGATGGAATGCTACTATCTGGTAGATGATGATCAAAACCAATCAAACCCAACGCAAATGTTCTGGTCCCTTCAGGTTCTGACAAATGGTTGAGATTTAGGAAGCGCATCCCGGGCTTTCTACATAATGCTTAGCACTAATGACTCTGTCCTTCATTACTCCAAAATCCGTTATCACCTGCAGCTATGATATCCGGTACAGGTTTCATTCAGGGTCGTCATTCCGACTCCTGTGATAATCATTTCCGAAAATCGATAAAAAACTCTGCCAAATGTCCTCATAGCACAGGACGAAGCTAATTGAGCCGGGATGGGAATTGCTGGAAAGTACACATCTCGCTGTTGCTAACAGAAACATGCTAGTGTCTCTGACGATCACTGAGACGTTCTCTCATTAGCACCAGGCCTGGCGTCTTCTTCTCTAGCAGTGATTAAGGAAGGCATTTGAGTGGGAAGTCTTCCGGTTGACTTCCCCTAAAGCTGGTGCGGATGGAGTAATTAATTGTTTGTCATGATGTGGTTTGAAGCTCCGGTTGCCATATTGCTGCTGCAGTAAAGCCAGTCGCTGTGAGTCCTGCAGGGACAGTCGTATGGAAACTTTCAGGGTTATGAGCATTAAAGACTGCTTGCGTCTCCCTGTAATTCTTTGATTTGTCTGGCCCTGGTTCAGTTGGAGCACGGGTGGTGTTCCTCGTTTGCATGAGCTCACTAGGAACATAGGGCTGCATGGTGTACCTAGCAAATCCTGCCGGATATGGATGGCACTGGCATAGGCTTCTCTCTGGACAACAGGACCAGGACCAAACTGTTGGTGGGTTGGGAGAGGTGAAGTTCTGAGGGACTGCTTGAAGCTCTGAGCTGCATGTCTCTAGTGTGTGAGTCTAACTGAAATCTTAAGTCTTTGGTATTTAAGACTTGAGTCAAGTCTCGAGTCTCTAAGTTGCAAATCTGAGTCAAGCCATAAGTGTTTGGTGTGATAGTCGTATCTCAGATTTCAGGGGGACAAGTTGAGTCTTGAGTCTCTCCAATGAAAGTCTGAGCCAAATCTTAGGCTTCTGTTGTACAGGTCTGGGTGAATTCTTGAGTCGCCTGAATGAAATTCTGAGTTGAGTCTTGAGTCTAAGAGGTGTGAGTCTTGACTTAAACCTTGAGTCTTGGGTTAAGCGGGTTAAGTCTTAAGTTTCTGGGATTAGTTAAGTCTTCTACACAAGTCTTCTTGTGTACGTGTCTTTTGCAACAAGTTTGAGTCGAGTCCATGAGAGTCTGTGAGTCTGAGAAAAGCTGTGAGTCTGATTAAAGTCTTGATTTTTTTGATGTGCGATTTTATTTGGAGTCTTGAGTCACCAGGGGTGCCGTCTCTGGAATGCAAGTCTGAGTATTGAGTCTCTGACGAGTCTATAAAGTGCAAATTGCATCTATGGGTTGCGAGACCAAGACAGGTTATGAGTCTTAGTGCAAGCCCTGACTCAGGTCTCGAGAGTAATGAATGAATGAGCAACGCAGCTTTGGAGTCCTCCAGTTTGTTTCTGCTGATTGTTAAGTTCTCCGTCATGAGTCTCTCAAATGCGAGTCTGAGCCTAGTCTCAGGCTTTTGGTGTACAAGTCAGAGTGAATTTCCTAAGTCTCTTGAATATGTGTCTGACTCAAGACTTGAGTCTGTGAGGTGCGAGTCCTGTGTTGAGTCTTGAGTTTGCTAGGTTACGAGAACCAAGTCTATGAGGTGTGGGTTAGGTCTCAAGTTTCAGGGGGACAAGTTGAGTCTTGAGTCTCTTAAATGCGAGTCTGAGCCAAGTCTCAAGCTTCTGGTATATCAAGTCTTCTCATGTCTGAGTGAATTCTTGTATTCAGAGTCTCTTGAATGCATGTCTGAGTCGAGTCCTGAGTCCATGAGAATCTGAGAGAAGCTTTTAGGCTCCAAGTTGTGAGTCTGATTCATGTCTTGAATTTTTTGATGTGTGATTTTAATCGTGATTAATTGTGCGAGTCTTGAGTCACCGGGGGTGCGGTCTGTAGAATGCAAGTCTGAGTATTAAGTCTCTGAAAAGCAGGTCTGAATCAAGTCCATGAAGTTCAAATTGCATCTATGGGTTGTGAGACCAAGATAGGTTTCAAGTCTCTGGGGTGCGAGCCCTGACTACTGAATGAATGAGTGACACAGCATTGGAGTCCTCCAGGCTTTCATTTCCGATTGAGATATCCATACCATGTTGGTAGCATAAGCCGTTCCTGTGTTATGACAGCCATATGAACAGTTCACAGCATGCTGGCTTTGGGTACATTGCATTATTATATGTGTATATACTTGTGTTGCACTTAGAATGACCTTCTCTTCTCTATAGGTATGAGCGCTGGGCTGGGGTTGCCAGGTAGTGCGCTTTTGCTTTATATATGTCTGTGTATTGATCTCTCTAAGTATTAGCGCTGAGCTCATGGTGAGTTTTAGGCTCTATCCTTCCTGTACTATGCTGGAATATTATCCAATGGAACACTAACACGGTTGTAAGTCGCTCTGGATAAGAGCGTCTGCTAAATGCATCCGGCACAATGGATAACACCACTACTCACGAGGAAGCTACCGTCCCAAGTGGGAGACTAGGGTTCGATTCTCGTTCTGGGTGACTATGCTGTGCTACACCAATAAGAGTCCTTGGGCAAGACTCCTAACACTACATTGGCCCACCTGCAATATAATTAACCTTGCAAGTCGCTCTGGATAACAGCGTCAGCTAAATGCCGTAAATGTAGATGTAGAAATGCCTCAGATGTAATGTAAATGTAAATACTGATTCCACAGCATGTTTCCAGGCAACCCCGTAGTCCCCATCACTCCCCAATGGGGCTGAAGATGGTCTAAACCTAACCCAAGGCCACGTGAGCGGCTTTCCTGTTAGAGCAATCCCTTGTTTGCCTCCGTTCTTAGGATGCTAAAGGAGACCGAGACAATCAATGAGAGTGAAACATTACCAGCAGCTGATTTCCCACCGTCCTCTTGGGTAAAACAAACGGCTCTGGTTGCTATAGAGGCCTTTGTGCTTTAAATGTGTGAAGAGGCCTAATGAATGCAAACACGGCTCCTTTGAATTGCATCTGATTGCATTGCCTTTAAGAATAAAGGAGAGGAGAAGAATGAGATTGTCATGCGATCATAAAGAACGTAAGAAGCCTGCAATGAAAGGGTTTTGTGTTTTGCATGAGAGCTGATATTAATGCTCCAAAGTTTGTGTAAATGATAACGCACTTAAACAACACAGGCCGCTAATGGGCTATTGTTTGCACTACATGGCTGATAAAACACCTGGACCGCTGTGTGGTTAGTATGGCCAGGGTTTCATTAACCCTCATGACCCCTGTCATTAGGGAGATGCATATTTAATTACATAACAAGCTGGGCAATGAATTACGTCTATTAGATTCCGGGGTGCAGGATTCCCGAGCGAGGGTTAGCCCCTGTGGTGGGGACGGTGCACTTTCAGTGTCACTAACAAGCCTGTAGTAATGCAGGCAAATCTCACTCGGCACAGATACAGTGTGTTGAGCTTGTGTAATGCATTAGTGTACTGTAAGCAGCGTGTTGGTGTGCGGTAGCTCAGTAAGTGTAATGCGTTAGTGTACTGTAAGCAGCGTGTTGGTTTAGCTTGTGTAATGCGTTAGTGTACTGTAAGCAGCGTGTTGGTGTGCGGTAGCTCAGTAAGTGTAATGCGTTAGTGTACGTGTAGGTGTTAGGTGTACTGTAAGTGTTAGTGTGCTGTAAGTGTGTTGTACAGTAACTCAGTAAGTGTAATGTGTGTGCTGTAAGTAGTGTGTTGGTGTACAGTAACGTGTTGTGTGCTGTAAGCGGTGTTGGTGGGGTACGGTACTCAGTAAGTGTAATGTGTTAGTGTGCTGTAAGTAGTGTGTTGGTGTACAGTAACTCAGTAAGTGTAATGCGTTAGTGTGCTGTAAGTAGTGTGTTGGTGTACAGTAACTCAGTAAGTTAATGCCAGTTACAGTTGCTGTAAGTCAGTAACTGTAAGTGTATGTTAGTGTGCTGTAAGTAGTGTTGGTTACGAGTGTACGTTAGTGTGGCTGTTAAGTAGCGTGTTGGTGTACAGTAAGTGTATATGCGTTAGTGTACTGTAAGTAGTGTCGGTGCTGTAAAGTAGCGTGTAAGTAGTGTGTACAGTAACTCAGTAATGTAATGCGTTAGTGTACTGTAAGTAGCGTGTGCGGTGTTACAGTAACTCAGTAAGTGTAAATGCGTTAGTGTGCTGTAAGTAGTGTGTCGGTGTACAGTAACTCAGTAAGTAAGTAATGCGTTACAGGAAGCTCAGCTGTGTTAATACTGTAAGTAGTGTGTTGGTGTACAGTAACTCAGTAAGTGTAGTGTTAGTGTGGTAAGTAGCGTGTTGGTGTACAGTAACATCAGTAAGTGTGATGCGTTAGTGTAAGTAGTGTGTTGGTGTACAGTAACTCAGTAAGTTGATATGGGCGTTAGTGTGCTGTAAGTAGTGTGTGGTGTACAGTAACTCAGTAGTAATGTGTAATGGTGTATGTGTTGGTGTACAGTAACGTAAGCTGATAAGTGTACTGTAAGTAGTGTACAGTACCTCAGTAAGTGTGATGTGTTAGTGTGCTGTAAGTAGTGTGTTGGTGTACAGTAACTCAGTAAGTGTGATGCGTTAGTGTACTGTAAGTAGCGTGTCGGTGTACAGTAACTCAGTAAGTGTAATGTGTTAGTGTGCTGTAAGTAGCGTGTTGGTGTACAGTAACTCAGTAAGTGTAATGCGTTAGTGTACTGTTACAACAACTGCCCTTAACACCACATGAATGTCACCAAAGACTGCAGTGGTGTCGTACCAGACTGTCATGGAGTGACTCAGAATGGCAGCGGGTCATCTTCAGTGACGAGTCCCGCTTTAGTCTTGGTGGAGTCGCCCAACGAATCCGTGTGTGGAGGCACCGTGGTCAGCACCAAGGTGAATGGTTTGATGTCACACATCCAGAAGGCCTGGTGTCCCTCCACCTCCACCCCTACTGCACCATCTGCAGGAACTGTGTGAGGATGTTCAAGCTGCATGGGATGGATTATCACAGGACACCATTAGGAACCTCTACAGCTCCATACCGAGACGTCTGGCGTGTTGGGTTAGTAAACAGGGCGGCCCGACGCCATACTGAGAGACAGACTTCTGTATGTGTAGCTCAATAAATATTGATCATCAGTTATTGATCCTGGTCACCTTTATCTTCCTTCCCAACAGCACCGCACTCCCACACCTCCTTCTGGGTGCAGCTGTTCTTTTGATGTTGAGTGCAGTTTCATTATTACACTGTCCATCATAAGTCTGTAGTAACGACGGCGACAGGAATGAGTTCAGTTAAGCGGGTCTGCTCACCCGGTTTAGTGCTGAAGCCCGGCCTGCATTTGGCTATTCCCATGGTGTGAAGGTCCTGCCGAAGCCCAGAGCTGTCGAAGCGACCCCGTGCGATGCGCTCCTCCGCGGCCTCTAATTTATGACTTGCCGTTGCACCAATTAGCACCCCGGACGGTGTTGTGCTGTACAGGTGGCCTGTGCCACTTCTGCCGTGAAGTCAGAGATCCGCTAATGACTCTGAGCTTTTCTGCTCAAAGCCGAGGTGACACGCGGCACTGCCGAGCCGTGGGCGTCCGAGTGTAACTGAGAAAAAGAGCCATGCTGAGAAGAAATCGAGGAGACGCTGAGTTCTGGACTTCAGGTTCAGGCTGATCTTGTTCAGAGTGCTGGACACTGGCTCCTTGCCTCGTTTGGAGAGTGTGATGATGATGATGATGATAATGATTTAGTTATTGAGGATTCAGGATTGAACGACTGTAGACGCTCGATCTACAGTTGTTATCGTTCTGCTGTCTCTTCATCAGTCGGTCTCTGATACAGGGTTCGCTGTAGGGGTGTCCTTGAAGATGGTATTCCATATAAATGAAGGTCATGGATTTTTCCATTCCTGTTCTGAAATCCACCAGCCCAACAAGACATGGTCATTTCATGGCTCTCATCCGTTCTTCTCATCCGTTCGCCTTCAATCTGTTTCTGCTGTTCTTCTGCCACCATAGCTGCTCATGAGGTAACCACGTTGAGCACCACCCCCACCCCACCCTGTCCACATATTTAATTAAATACAACCTTTTATAGACTTCTGAAATCAGCTAGCCACAGTTAGCATGTAGCTCTAGAGTCCACAAACTCTAGATTACAATGTGGCTAGGCTAGTGACGTTTCGAAAATTAGCGTCTGTCTGTTTGGCTGATAGACTTCAGACTGATGTGTAAATGGGTTTGATGCGTTTGGTGTGCGTTAGCCCGAAGGACGATATCTGTATCCAGGCTTTTCATTTCGTACACCTCACAGCAATGTGATACTTACTTAGTCTCCTTTATCAAATCTGGGTGTTTTAGATTTGCTAGATCGTTCATCGGGATCCAGGGAGGGGGTGTAATTTAGTGCTGTTTCCCCTCCGACGTTTATTATTTTATTATTTATAGCCCCCCCCCCGCAAGCCCCCACCTCCCGTCCCGTCCCCACCTCAATTGTCACGTTTGAAATTGTCAAATTAGACCCGCAGCCGAGGAGCCGTGTGGTGATATTATTCCTCCTTCCAGAAACGCACCTGTAGAGTAGATTACGGCGGTGAAAGTGCCAGTTGTCTTAGCCTCTCAGGGCTAATAAATGCATTCTAAATGTACCAGTTTTAATATTACATTTTCAATATTAAACACTTCTTCAGTTTGGCGCCTGCAGCGCAGACAGCGCCGTGACAGATGATAATACTTCCAGCTTGTTAAAAATGCAGGAGGCTCAGTCTGCCATACTGGGGTCAGCAGAGGATAGCCCCCCGGTTTGTGGCCAGGGTGGTGGGGCGGGGTTTTCAAGGAAGTGGGGGGTGAAATTAATTGCTATAAATGTGATGTGAACAGTGACGCCAAGCCAAACGATTTTCGATCAGGTTGATTCGGTGAACAAAGCAGCAAGCGTAGTGCCAAAACCAGAGCAAACATACTAGTAGTGAGGAGACCCTGGAAATAAATCAGAGCCCACTCCAGTTCCTTCTCCACATGTACAGCAGGTTCTTAGTGAGGAACCGAAGGTTGGGTTCTAGCTTTACTGGCAGATACAGTGAGCGTCTGGTTCATAAGAACAAGGTCCAGCAGCAAACACACAGGACAACACAGCTACAGACTGGCAGAGGGCCAAACCCGCTCTCTACTGACCGTGATGAGCACCACCTCATTCCAATGTCCCTTACCCACCGTAAGATGACCTCAGGTGACCTACAGAGAGACTGGCGAACGGTGGCTGGGGTGAAACGCACAGCGAGCATGGTTCTAAAAACAGGCTTCTGGAGGTCATTAGGGATTTTCTAAATAAACAGATCTAATACAATATCTGATCTGGAGTTTGGGAGACATGGTTCCAGTAGTGTAGAGAATCAAACAGAACCAACACAAACCCAGAACCTGTAGAACTAGAGACACTGATCAGTTTGTGGTGGTCTCTTAAATTTTTCCAGAGCTGTGTATACAAAGTGTGTAATGACAGTCAGGTGTGAATGATTAGTACTCTGGGGATGAGGACAGGGAAGGCGGTTTGTGATAGGTGGAAGGGTTCACTGCAGTGAATCATGGGAAATGTAGTTTGGAGCTCCCGAGTCAGGAGGAGAACCCGGAAACATGACTTTTGCATATTTGCGTTAAACGGCACGTCGTATGAAACCGCCAGCTTGGGCTTTCCTGGTGGAAAACAGTATACACTGTATAGCCAAAAGTATTCACCCTCCCATTCAACTCATTGAATTCAGGTGGTCCGATCACTTCCATGGCCACAGGTGTATAAAACCAAGCACTTAGACATGCAGACTGCTCCTACAGACACCAAAAATCAAATCACTTTTATTGTCCCATCACATTTTCACGGGTGTGAAATGAGGTAGATGAGAGATGCAGGGTATATACAGGGCATAGAATATTGATATATATATATATATATATATATATATATATATATATAATATATATAGAGAGAGATATATATATATATATATATATATATAGAGAGAGAGAGAGAGAGAGAGAGAGAGAGAGAGAGAGAGAGAGAGAGAGCGAGCGCATATAGTATATATGTGTGTGTGTGATGTGTAAATGCTCCTGAACGTTCATCATGCCAATCGGTCACTTTGTAGCCCTGTGAACGCCAGATCTGTCATCCTGGAATACAGGGATAGGAGTGTTGGGTTCCCTGGTAAGAGAAGCAGAAGGTAGAACCTGGTTGTCCAGCAGCTCCGTGCAGACGCTGTGGTCCAAACTTACTGTCTTCTCAACCAAGGAACCCTTTAAAACACCCCCAGGACATCTCAGAGGGGACTTGGTTCTGTCCAGGGAGCTTATTTCATGTTTAGTTTTCCCACCATGTTTCAGCTCAGCGAGTAAATAGAAATCATGCACAAAATTCAGCAGTAAAAATAAGTGGCATTTTCTGTTTGCTTTGACAGGAAGTGTCTCCAGGTATTACAGAAACATCTTAACTCTGGAATCTTACCTGTTTACTTCAGAACTTCACTTACAGCTGGATGCAGGAGAGGAGCTATTACAGAAATGGACACTTTAGTGCTAGTTCTGCTAGCAAACTTCCAGTCCTCACATGCTCAGACATTTATCTGGCCAGTCGCCACCTGCTGCTACCAGGAGCCCATCTTCCAACACCTACTCAACCCAGCATCCCCAGTTTGGTTCTGGCCCAGTTGTTCAGGGAAGGTTTCTCAACGCTGGACCTTAAGGCACCCTGGCCGGCACATGTTAGTGCTGTCCCTGCTCCCAACACACCTGATCCAGCTCATCAGCTCATTAACAGGCCCTTCAGAGTTGCAGGGCTGGCAGGGAATCCACTACAGTGTGCAGGGTAGGGTGCTACCTGCATTCACCCCTCCCCCCAGCACCCACCCCCACTCCATTTCCCATGTCCATGTGTCCATGTTTCAGATTGTGTGTGTGACCTGGATCTGCCCGCTCTCTCTGTAGGTTTGACCCCTCCGAGTGTCCAGACTGAGAGGTCAGGGTTCTTGCTGAATCAAACAGAGAATGACTTTCTGTTTGTACTTCCTGGGCTGCAGTAATGGACTTCTGTCAGTTAAGATGGAACGGTTCTCTGACCAGTCTGACAATGCACAGTTACACAGCGCACAAAGGGAACCATCCTGTTCCCTCGTTAAAAGCCAAGGTCAGAAAAGCCCTCTCTTCGTTTCTTCATTTATGCCTCCGGTGTACACACATCAGAGCCCCCTCCAGCTTCTTCTTAAATCAGCATCTCCACATGTACAGCAGGTTCTTAGTGAGGAACCGAAGGTTGGGTTCTAGCTTCACTGGCAGATACAGTGAGCGTCTGGTTCATGAGAACAAGGTCCAGCAGCAACACACAGGACAACACAGCTACAGACTGGCAGAGGGCCAAACCCGCTCTCTACTGACCGTGATGAGCGCCACCTCATTCCAGTGTCCCTTACCCACCGCAAGATGACCTCAGGTGACCTACAGAGAGACTGGCGAGCGGTGGCTGGGGTGGCACAGCGAGCATGGTTCTAAAAACATTCTTCTGGAGGTCATTAGTGATTTTCTAAATCAACAGATCTAATACAATATCTGATCTGGAGTTTGGGAGACATGGTTCCAGTAGTGTAGAGAATCAAACAGAACCAACACAAACCCAGAACCTGTACACCTAGAGACACTGATCAGTTACAGATGGGCTCTTAAATTTTTCCAGAGCTGCTGCAGAAATCAGGAATCACCGCAATGGTGCAGTTAAAGGTTCCTTAAGTTCTCATAGAGGACGTCATTGAAGAAGACTCTGTTAGCACTACTGGTTCATGGAACCACGACTAATCATCCGTGGACAAGTGTATTCCAAGAGGTTTCTCTTAGACTGACTGTATCTTGTTCTCACCTGGTAACATGCCTACACATTTGGTAGGATGTTTCAGCAAACTAACACATTCATTATAAAGTACTGTGTGGTTACGGAGAGGACTCATAAGTGGCAGGACACACTCTGGACAACTGATGTTGTCTCGAAGCCGCTTTACAGAAATTCACTAATGATAATTCATTAAGAAGAGATCAGAAGAAGCCCCCGCTGAGCAAGCCGAAGGCGACGGTGGCAAGGAAAAACTCACTCAAGTTGGAGGAAGAAACCTTGGGAGGAACCAGACTCACATGGGGGCAACCATATCTGTCCTATCCATAATTTCGTAAACTTGACAAATGCCTTTTATCCAATCCAAAAAGAAACAAAACAACAACAACAACAACAACAACAACAACAACAACAACAACAACAAAAAAAACCTCAATGGACCAAACTGGAACGCTTGTAACCAAAAACGTTGACTATAATTCTGGGTGGAACCCGAACTTCCATTCGGTTAACAGTGGTAGAGCAGAGCAGACAAAGCGCTGGCAAAAATACATCCCAATAAATCATGTATTATGTTTTATTCCAGTTTTCCAACTCTTTAAAAACTGGTAGAACTATTAGGAGAGTGGAACTACCTCCCCTGACGGACCCCATGTCTTTGGTAGCTTCCAGGTGATGGTGCAATCACTACAGCATCACCAGTAACAGTACCAGAATGTACTACAAGGTTGAGATGAGCTGGACAGGATGCTAATTATGTTAGCATTTATGCTAGCCTCCACAGAATGAGAGTTTTAACTAATTCATTCATAGTTTAAAGAACATAGCCGTGTCGGTTAGGGTTGCCACCCGTCCAGTAAATACAGAATCGTCCTTTATTTGTCAATTAAAATGTTGCATCCCTTATTAAACGATTTGTTCTGTATTACCATAAATGTCCAATAAACACGTGTCACACATGATTGATCACACTCTCCCCCAACAACCGCCCCGCCACCCCACTCAGCTTAAATATGCGACACGATTTGTTCCGTATGTCGAACACACGTCACTCACACATGACCACGACCCCAACCCCACCCTCCGTCTTTTATTTTCGTTTCTGAAAGTTGGCAACCCTAGTGTTGGTAAGTGTGTACATGTGTGCATGCTTGGGCCGTGCTGTATACCACCTTTAGCCTATAAGCTAACTAGCAAGCAAAATTGCTAACAAGCCATATAGCACAAAAATGACCAGGAAGTCCAGTAAATCATCATGGATGTCATTACAGTTCCAGCTGGTTCTGGAAAAGGTGCAAAACGAGCTGTAGGTCCAGCTGCTTTGTGTTTAGGTCACTTCATGCTTTTGAATATAAACGGCCTTATACAGCCAAAGCTTCTTCTTTAAGCGCAGCGGTGAAACGCGTGGGTGGTGCGTGTTCATGATTGTGGGACTAATAACGAAGCACAGAAAGTCGTGACGATGCAGAGCTGGGAAGATCGGTTTATAAATAACGGCCAACTTTTACTGTAACAGCAAACGGGCTAACCGGCGACTTTAGGAGCTTCCCCGACTACAGGTTTGACAAGGGCATCGCTCGGTCATGCAGGGTGTTCTATAGATGTAGGAAAACAAATGTGCACACACACAAAATCATACAGCACTCAACCAGCAAGCATTCAAGTTAAATTGACAATGTTTCCAGAGGAAGTACAATTTTCTTTCTCATTGCCCCCTGAAAAATGAAGACGGACATAAAAACATGAAGACATAAAGGAAGAAAAACAGAAAATGCAGAGAACGAAACACTGAAAGACTTTCTGGGAACACTTCCTGTGGATCCTGTACTCCCGATGCTTTATAAGGCTTCACATGGCTTACATAACATCTTATACAGTCAGCCCTGCTCCTGGAGGCCCACTGCCCTGAGCCTGGGTGTGTTCCATTCTCTAGATACACCTGATTTACCTAATTCAGGTGAGGTCAATCATGCTACATTTACATGACGCTCTTATCCAGAGCGACTTACAGGCTTATTTGTTTACAGGTAGGCCAGAACAGTGTTAGGCGTCCTGCCCAAGGACTCTTATTGGTGTAGCTCAGCATTTACTACCTAGACTGGGATTTGAACCCCCGTCTCCCACATGGGGTGGTCTTAATAACCTTTGTATTGCACTCAATGACCTTTGTCAATGTGTATTGTGTTGCGCTTATAACGACCTTTTCTCCTCTATAGGAATGAGCACTGGGTTGGGGTTGCCAGGTAATGGTTTACTTGCTCTAGGTACCAGTACTGGCCCCCTGTTCGGGCAGTGTCTGAGCTCGTGGTGAGTTTTAGGCTCTAACCTTCCTGTACTAGCTGGAATATTATCCAGTGGAACACTAAGCACGGTTGTAAGTCGCTCTGGATAAGAGCATCTGCTGAATACCTTAAATGTAAATCTTAACTGATCATGGGTCTCCCTGGTGGGTAGTGGTCTTAACTGCTGAGCCACACCAACCAAGAAGAGACTGGCCATTTTTGTGCCTGTACACCAGCATTTCTCAACCGTGCTCCTGGAGGCCCACTACACTGAACCTGGTGACACTTATTGGTGTAGCTCAGCTTTTGCTACCTAGACTGGGATTCAAACCCCCGTCTCCTACATAGGGTGGGGTACCCTGATGGGTAGTGTGCACTGAAACACATAGGAATTTCCCTTCAGCATTTAACCCAGGGGGGGCAGTGAACACACTTGCCGAGACCGGAGGGTGGCTGGGGAGCAGTTAGGGGTTAGGTGCCTTGCTCTAAGCACCTCACTGTTACCACTGTCAGTTCAGGGAATCAAACCAGTGTCCCTCCGGTTACAAACCTGGTTTCCTAATCCCAGGATAGTCGTGGTGCATGCAATGGACCCCAGGTGAGAATTCTACCACTGAACCACCAGTGAACCAATTCATTATTGAGTTAAAGTGGCTGTGTTGAAGCAGGAAGAGCACTGAAGTGCGCCGGACAGTAGGCCACCAGTACCAGGATTGAGGAACATTAATATTAATATTTAATATTCAGGCCTGTGCACCACGTTTTAAACTATATGGGTTTTTATTCTGTATGTTAAAAAGAAATGGTGCACTGCAGTTTGAGTTTACACCCTGGTCATATGGGTTAGCTTGCATAGAACCATATATCATCACTCAGGGCCATTTTTCTATAAAGAGCCATGCAGGGTTGTAACATCCACCAATTCAAAACGAGGTGCTTAGCTTCCAGACTTCGACTACACTGGGAATATTACACGGAATAGCCGGTTTTACATGCAATATTCCCAGCAATCCCAGCAATCCTTAGAAGAATGTCCAATAATTCACTTTTAGCCATAAAAGCCTTCAGTGGGAGAGGAGACAAGAGCGCTGTCCACACATCACAGTGGTGTACATGTTACGGGACCTGGCAAATCGGCACAGAGGACCCAACAGGTCGCTTTGGAGGCTCTGGTGCTGGGGCTGATACTTTATCTCCTGCTGTCAGCACGTCCCCGCTGTTTCCCCCCATCCCGATTAATTTCGACTGCTCGCTCGAGACAGGATGTCACGCCAGCAGACCGGCCGGCCAGTCCTTGGGAACAACAGAAAAAGCCGCAACCAACACTCGCTACCCACAACCCGTCTGAACAGAGGACGCCGGGCCTATCGGAAGAAGCAGCTGTATGAGCTGCTCCCTAAGGTCTTTTAAGAGGGATGCGCTCACTCAATTCCACAGAGCGCATTCCCGTATGGAGCAGCTGTGGAGAAAAGAGGCTAGGTTTTGGTTGGCAGGGAATGCCAGGCTTCATCCCGAGACGTTCTGAAGAGAGTTGCACTGGATCAGAGTGAGGATACGGCTGTTTACTGCTTATGAGGAAGGAGTGGTCTCAGGACGGAGGTGTTGGAGGCATCTATGTCTCAGCTGTGTACACGCATGTTGGGTTGATTGGATTTATCCGGATTCAAAGCCCTGGAATTATTATAAAAGGCTACTTGGTGCATCACAGTTGAAGGAACGACCTGAACTGTAGCACGCTGGGTTCAACACGATGAGATTAAAAGCTAGCTTGAAGCTATGAGTTTAAATACACTCATCATCAGAAGAGTACGTTCACCCAGAAGGAGGTGTGGGAGTGCGGTGCTGTTGGGAAGGAGGATAAAGGTAACCAGGATCAATAACTGATGATACATTTAGACTGATATGATCAATATTTATTGAGCTACACATACAGAAGTCTGTCTCTCAGTATGGCGTCGGGCCGCCGTGTTTGCTAACCCAACACGCCAGACGTCTCGGTATGGAGCTGTAGAGGTTCCTAATGGTGTACTGTGATAATCCATCCCATGCTTGAACATCCTCACACAGTTCCTGCAGGTGGTGCGGTAGGGGTGGAGGTGGAGGGACACCAGGCCTTCTGGACGTGTGACCACAAACCGCTCATCTTGGTGCTGACCACGGTGCCTCCACACACGGATTCGTTGGGCGTCTCCACTGAGACTAAAGCGGGACTCGTCACTGAAGATGACCCGCTGCCATTCTGAGTCACTCCATGACAGTCTGGTACGACACCATTGCAGTCTTTGGTGACGGTGACGTGGTGTTAAGGACAGTCGTTGTAGCGGTCTGTGTGAATGCAGTCCTGCATCATGCAGTCGTCTGCCATACTAGTTGACTTTACTGCTCAGTGATGTAGCTTTGAGCTTTGATATTAGCTAGTCGCTGATCATGGGACATTACCAGCATTGACTCATCAGATAAGACAGCAGGAGCCCAGTGATGTTGGGGTCCTTATCTGTTTTCCTTAAGGTTAGCAATGTCTCCCCTGACCTACGGTGCTTCAAAGGTTCAGAGTACAACAGAAGTGGTACAATAGAAGGTCATGTGTGATTGGAGAAGGGCATAACACCCTATATGCTGCACTGCGTTCTTCTGAGTTTGCAGAACTAGACAGCTAGCCAACCCATGGTCCTGAATAAAGTTGTTGATGTTCAAAAGACTCCACAAGGCGTACTTTTCTTGTGCATCTGGGGCAGTCGGGGCTGGAGGTTAGGGGACCAGCCTTGTGACCGGAGGGTCGTCGGTTCGATTCCCTCAACCTACAGTAACAACTGAGATGCCCTTGAGCAAGGCAACTAACCCCCAACTGCTCCCCGGGCGCCATGGATAGGGCTGCCCACCGCTCTGGGTAAGTGTGCTCACTGCCCCCTAGTGTGTGTGTGTGTTCACGGGTGTTTCACTTCACGGATGGGTTAAATGCGGAGACTAAATTTCCTCACTGTGGGATTAATAACAGATTTAAATCTATAAAATCCATCTATACAGGTCTTTGGAAGTAGTAGCAGCAATAGAAGAGGCAGTAAGTGGTAATTGGTGAAAACTGCAGAACCCAAAGAAAGGACACGAAAGGACATGAACTTCACATGAGAAATACAGAAGTAGCATGGTAGCTAGCCCTATACATTTAAGTGCATAAACATGCTAAAGCTAATGGCACACAAAACCCCTTAGAGCTAGCATCACTTGCAGCTAAGCTAGGCAAACCTAGAAATTGGAAATAATTCTGAATTATCTGAATGGGATTCTAGAGTGGAAAACTGCTGTCTTTGGAAATGTGGTCTCCGAGACGATACAGGAAGTAGGTTGGGCCAGGGTATTTGTTACTTTCAGCTATACGAAACGACCACAAGGAGGCAGTATCTAACCCCCTATAGGAAAACTACGCTGGAGAATGAATTAACCCTATGACCCTGTAAAGTTTAGAGACCAAAAGAAATCGTCACCTTGCGTGTTTAAGGTGGTAGTGACTTCAGGCGCCTGCAGAGGGCGCTGCACGAAGATGCTGGGTCTATAAATTCCTGTGGGGTGTGAGTGATGGCATCCATAGATTGGGAGGAGGTGCTACAGGGAATGTCGTGTTCCATGTGTGGAAAATGGCATGCCTATGCCACAATACATATAAGAGAACAAATTGAGGTTCTAAGACCAATAAAGCCCCACTGGATTCCCACTGATTGCAGGCAGAAGGTCAAAGGGTCAACAGCAGAAACAGGATGTGGGTGGGGCTTTTTTTAGACCCCAAATTTAAAAAAAATGAAGCAACATTGTTTTCATAGCTGTATGACTGAAAATACACGCTCATATTTCTTCCTCAGCCATCTGGGGTTGGGGGGGGTGGGGTGGGGGGATGTTGTGAACAGCTGGCATGTAATTGCAGCTTGTGTAATTAAGCTGTGAAATAAATGAGCCAGTGATTCGTTGGGAGACCAAGACCAAGAATACCCACTCCCCACTTTACTGTGGGGTAGGAATAAGAGGGGGACTACACAGTCCACACTGACCATGTGAAAGTGATAATCCCAGAGTGTAACATGAAGACTGTATTTAGGCCAGCGCCGTACACAATCGGCTCTCTCATGAGAGAACCGTCCCGGTACTGCAGAACCGAGATACAGCGCCGGAGTAAACAAATATAATCACGTGCTGAAAGAACTCTGAAAATACGCTCCTGCTAAACAAAGACAGGCGATGGGCTGGAGGAGCGCTGTGAGACAATGAAGAGAGAGTGAGTGAGTGAATGAATGATTTTGAGCAAATTAATGGATGAGTGAGGGGGTGAGGAAGCGAACGAGTGGATGAGGGACTGAGGTGCTGAATTAGTGGATGTGTAAGTGATTGCCTCAAGTGAGTGAAAGAATGGATCAGTATACGAGTGGGTGAGTGATCGTGTGAATTAGTAAGTGAGTGAGTGAATGAATGAAGTGACTCAATGATTTTAAGCAAATTAATGGATGAGTGAGGGAGTGAGTAAGCAAACGAGTGGATGAGGAAGTGAGGTGCTGAGTTAGTGGATGTGTAAGTGATTGACTCAAGTGAGTGAAAGAACGGATCAGTAAACGAGTGGGTGACTAACTGAGCGAGCGTGTGAATGAGTGAGTGAGTGAATGAAGTGACTCAATGATTTTAAGCAAATGAATGGATGAGTGAGTGAGTTACTGAATTAGTGGATGTGTAAGTGACTCGAGTGTGTGAGTGAGTGAGTGGATAAGTGAATCAATGAGTGAACAAATGAATGGGTAATGAGTAAGTGACAAAGATTTTGAGCATATTCATTAATGAATGAGTGAGGGAGTGAGTAAGCAAACGAGTGGATAAGTGAGTCATTGAATTAGTGGATGTGTAAGTGATTGACTCGAGTAAGTGAGTGAGTGGAAGAATGAATCAGTAAACGAGTCAGTGAGCGAGCATTAGTAACTAGTTAGTGACTGAATGATTGTGAGTAAATGAATGAATGAGGGAGTGCGTGAGTAAGCAAACGAGTGGATGAGTGGATGAGTAACTGCGTTAACGAGTTTGTGGATGTCTAATTGATTGGCTCGAGTGAGTGAGTGATTCAGTAGGTAAATGATTTTGAGTGAACAGACAAGTGAATGAGTAAGTGAAAGAGTGAGCGAAGGGGATAGGCTAAAAAAATTATGAATGAGTAAGTGAATGGGTGAGCAAATGGGTAGACGGAGGACTTGATGGGTCAGTGAGTGAAAAGAGCAAGTGAGTGAGTGAGTGAGGGGGTGTGGTGAGTATATCAGTGAACGAGTAAGTGAATGAGCAAGTAAATGGGTGAGTGAGTGAGTGAGTGAGTGAGTGAATGAGTTGAATGGATCGGTGAGTAAACTAGTGAATGGGAGAGTGAGTGAATGAGTGAGTAAATATGAGAGTGGAAGAGTGAGGCGGAGTAGATGGGTGAGTAAGTGAATGATTAGATGAATGAGCAAGTGAATGGGTGAGTGAGTGAATGGATCAGTGAGTAAACTAGTGAATGGGTGAGTGAGTGAATGAGTGAACTAGTAAATGGGAGCATGAGTGAGTAAGTAAATAAGCGAGTGGAAGAATGAGGAGGAGTAGATGGGTGAGTAAGTGAATGAGTGAGTGGATAAGTGAGTGAATGTGTTACGATGGCGTGGATGAATGAGTAAGTGCATGGGTGGGTGATTTAGCATAGATGAGTACATGAATACGCTAGTAAATGTGCGAGTGAGTGAGTGAATGAATGAATGGATGAATGAGGGAGTCGGTGAACAGGGAGTTGATGAATGTGTGCCCTAGTGGTGAGAGAACAAGTGAATGAATGAGTGAGCGGATAAGTTAGTAAGTGAAAGCGACTGGATGCCTCTTCATAACCATGGTGATGGCTGTAGAACCACAGAGCCTCATGTAGCTGCTTCTATGCCAACAAGCCAGTCTGATTAGTCCTGAATAATTCACATACAGCCGAGCCGTCCTGAAAACACGGTAATACCACCAGGTCTCATTCATAACAGGCCTTAGTGCTCACTGTCCCTCCAGGCTGCTGACTCTGTGTGCGTTTAGGTGTGTGTGTGTGTGTGTGTGTGTGTGTGTGTGTGTGTGTGTGTGTGTAAATCCCCCGGTCTCTCTTCTCCTCTCTTCTCGCAGCTCCAGCTCGCTTGTCAATTAAAATTTAAAGCAGTCTGTCTGGAAAATTCATCACTGATCACAATAGCGTATTGTCAGCAAAAGCCAGACTGTCTGTCTTTTTCTAATTTTCTCTTTTCTATACAAGCCCATACTGGAGCCTCAAACAAACACCGCCTTATGCCTCTAAATAACACACTGGTGACTAAACACACACACACACACACGCGCTAGATTTTATACAATGTCTACAGATGGCACCAAAAATTAGACACCTTGTGTGTTTAAAGGTGGTAGTAACTCCAGGTGGCGCTGCACGAGGATGACAGGGCTATAAATCCCTGTGGGGTGTGAGTGACGGGATCCATAGATTGGGAAGAGGTGCTACAGTGCAGGGAATGTCTCGTTCCATGTGTGGAAAATGGCTCCAGAGCAGATGTTAATGATTGGCTAAAAGGAGTTACTGCATGTGGGCGTGGCCAAAGACCATAGTGTGAAGGAAGTAGCTGAATCTGCAGGTGTATGGAAGCGTACGGTCATACGGGTCTACCAGCAGTGGATACAATCCCAGTCTACAGGGAATTCTCCTCGGAACTGTGGCATCCACCTAATCTGGCCCAATTTTTTGATTGATGTGGCCTTCATCCAGGAACTTGTCCAGTCCATGCCAAATCCAATCACAGCTGTTACTGGTGCTGGTGGAGGAAGTATACGCTATTAGGTAGGTTTTAGTCACACGGGACTCATACGATAAGCGCTTGCATAAAGCAGGGCCATGTGCATGACTTGGTGGACCAAGCTCCACTCAGGCTTATAACTTTCAGCTTGCTTAAGTCCTGAAAATGTACAAAAACAAGCACACACACACACACACACACACACACACACACACACACACACACACACACACAAAACTAAAGTGAACCGTGGAGGTCTGAGCTGGTTTGTTGCATCTGAAGGCCTGGATGGATGTTAGTGTATTGGTTAGTGTTTAGGACTTTACAGTAATCAGCACTGACATGTAATTATGCTTTTGGATGCTTTTGGAAAAATTGCAGATCGCAATATTTTCGCCCTAATAATTTTCCGAATGCAATGTTGTGCATGTTCCGTAATCATTTTGTAATTCAGGAATGCACTTCACTGCAAAAACGTTGGCACGGTGGGCCTCTGCACAACTTTCAGCTTACTTAAGTCCCGAAAATGAACAAAAACAAGTACACACACACACACACACACACACACACACACACACACACAGACAAAACTAAAGTGAACCGTGGAGGTCCGAGCTGGTTTGTTGCGTCTGAAGGCCTGGATGGATGTTAGTGTTTTGCAATCCTCCTCACACACTGCATACGCTCATTAGGTACCCTATGAAGCATGCAACAGAACTAGACTCTGTCTGCGCAGAGAAAGCAAAGGGCCCCTGAACCTTTCTCTCTCTCTCTCTCTTCCAAAACAGGACACAGTCCAAAAGGTGCACCGTGGAAAGGCCTCACGACTAACTGCCCTCTGTTTGCTGTGCTTAACCTCTATAATATTCAATTGAAGTCATTACGTGCTCTGCTGAGCAGGTTTGTCTTCTTTCAGTCTCAAACGAGGCTTGATTTAAGGATACCTAGAGGACCTCCGACAGCAAAGCCTTTTGCTGATTGGAGCTTTAATTTGGTCAATTATGCAACTCATTAAATAATTTAAAGCTCAAGTGAAGCAGAACTCGACCGATAGCGATTGTGTGGAGAGCGAGAGAAAGGGCTTGGGCGAGCTCCTTAGGGTGTTTAGGACGTTACAGTTATCAGCGTTGACACGGAATTATGCTTTCGGAAAAACTGCAGATCGGAATATTCGGCCTAATAATCTTCAAATGCAACGTTGTGCATGTTCCGTAATCATTTCGTAATGCAGGAATGCACTTCACTGCAAAAAGCTTGGCATGGTGGGTCTCTTTGGGGATATTACAGCCTCCACTCTTCTGAGAAAACTTTCCACAAGGTTTTGGAGTGTGTCCGTTTCTGGGGGTTTCTGGCCATTCAGTCAAAAGAGCATTTTAGGGTCCGACTGATTGGAGCTTTAACGTCCGGCTTGGCTTTTGGGGTTGTGTGACTCTGTGCAGGACACTGGAGTACATCCATGCCAAACTCATCATAGCATGTCTTTGTGGAGCAGGGATACAGTTAAGGGTGTGTCCCAGACTGCTGCACAAAGCTAGAAGCATGTTTGTGTGATGTAGCATTAAAATAACCCTCACTGGAACTATAGGTCCAAGTCTAAACCCACCCAGACCATTATCCCTCCTTTACCCAAACCCAGGTTCCAGTAAGTCCATCAGACTGCCAGATAGTCACTCCAGAGAACATGTTTCCTCTGCTCCAGAGCCCAATGGCTGTGCTTTACACCCCTCCATCTAACACTTGGCTTTGCGTCTAATGATCTTAGGCTTGTGTGTAGCTACTTGACTGAACTACTATATGAAAACCAATAGTGCTGTATTGAAGAGCTTGGTGACTATCTACTGACCGTGTTTCTCTGTGGAGATTGAATGGATATGGGCTGTAGATGTGTCCACATACTTTTGGCCATATAGCGTATTACTACACAAGTTCAAATCTTCACCAAAATCATAACAGATAATGGCCATAATAGAGAAAGCAAAACTTCAGACTTATCATTCTGAGAGTTGTGATGTGATGAAAGTGTCAACATTGACTAATTACTGATGACTTCATTAATAAAGCCATAGGAGATGGCATTGCTTTGTTTCGCATCAGACCGCGCAGGACGTGCAGTGGTTCCGCATCAGGCCGCGCAGGACGGGCAGCGGTTGTGCATCAGGCTGCGCAGGATGGGCAGTAGATCCGCATCAGACCGCGCCGTATGGGCAGTGGTCCCGCATCAGACCGGGCAGGAAGGGCAGTAGTTCGAACATCAGACCACGCAGGATTGACAGTAGTTCCGCATCAGACCGCGCCGTATGGGCAGTGGTCCCGCATCAGGCCGCGCAAGGGTTATGCTTCAGACCGCGCAGGACGGGCAGTGGTCCCAACATCAGACCACGCCGGACGGGCAGTGGTCCCGCATCAGACCACGCCGGACGGGCAGTGGTCCCGCATCAGACCACGCCGGATGGGCAGTGGTCCCGCATCAGACCACGCCGGATGGGCAGTAGTTCGAACATCAGACCACGCAGGATTGACAGTAGTTCCGCATCAGACCGCGCAGGATGGGCAGTGGTCCCGCATCAGACCACGCAGGATGGGCAGTGGTCCCGCATCAGACCACGCCGGATGGGCAGTGGTCCCGCATCAGACCACGCCGGATGGGCAGTGGTTCGAACATCAGACCACGCAGGATTGACAGTAGTTCCGCATCAGACCGCGCAGGATGGGCAGTAGTTCCGCATCAGACCGCGCCGTATGGGCAGTGGTCCCGCATCAGACCGGGCAGGAAGGGCAGTATGTCGAACATCAGACCACGCAGGATTGACAGTAGTTCCGCATCAGACCGCGCCGTATGGGCAGTGGTCCCGCATCAGGCCGCGCAAGGGTTATGCTTCAGACCGCGCAGGACGGGCAGTGGTCCCAACATCAGACCACGCCGGACGGGCAGTGGTCCCGCATCAGACCACGCAGGACGGGCAGTGGTCCCGCATCAGACCACGCCGGATGGGCAGTAGTTCGAACATCAGACCACGCAGGATTGACAGTAGTTCCGCATCAGACCGCGCAGGATGGGCAGTAGTTCCGCATCAGACCACGCAGGATGGGCAGTGGTCCCGCATCAGACCGCGCCGGATGGGCAGTAGTTCGAACATCAGACCACGCAGGATTGACAGTAGTTCCGCATCAGACCGCGCAGGATGGGCAGTAGTTCCGCATCAGACCACGCAGGATGGGCAGTCTCCTCCTGCACTGTTTACTCCTGTTTACGGAGATCCGCCTCCGCCTCCTCCTGTTTTATCGCGTGCTTACATGCTATTACCCTGTCCGATTGTTTCGATCCAGACTCATCTCCACGGCGAGACTGATGCCGAGTAGTGCCTTCATTAAGCTCTTGAATGCAGCGTTCTCTCTGAAAGCGCTTCCCACAGTATCTGTTTAAAGACATGCGGTTTATGAATGGTAATGCATTGCTGCCCTGTTAGAAAATGATGCACCGTCACACAATTATGCAGAGAGTGCCTCATTCACGCAGCGGCGATACTCTGAAGTGGAATCATAACTGCGTGCTATGTGTACACATGATACGGCTCCTCTTTGTTATAAACATCTATTGTACGTAGCTGCAGCTCTTCAGTTTACATCATAGCTTCTGACTGAGAGAGAGGGAACCTTATTTTCCTTTTTCCTCCCATTAATCTATGAATATCTTTATTAGTCATGTGTGCCAACAATATTCTGTAATCAATGATGTCCAAAGAAAAACAGGTATCTCCAAAATGGCAACTTTATAGGAGAGCCTAAAAACCTATTTGAATGGAAGTCAATGGAACCAGTGGGGTAGGTTTAACATGATGAGACATGCAGTGATTCAGGTTTCGCACTCGGCTGTGCATGTGACACAAGCAAGGACGGGCTTTATCGTGGTATCTGACTGACCCAACAGCCACAGACATTCAGCGAGCAGTGTCCTTCATGTGTCATCTAGTTTGTTCCAGCACCATTGACAGACCAATGTACGTAGACCGTTACGACGACTCTCCTTAACACCATGTCACTGCGACATCACTGGCATCAAGGAACTGGTCAGTTGGGCTGGATTTGGTGGATGCCTTCCCTGGCACAGTTCCGAGGAGAATTCCCTGTAGACTGGGATTTTATCCACTGCTGGTAGACCTGTATGACCGTACGCTTCCATACACCTGCAGATTCAGCTACTTCCTTCACACTATGGTCTTTGGCCACAACCACATGCAGTCCCTCCTTTTAGCCAGTCATTAACATCTGCTCTGGAGCGTTTACCACACATGGAACGAGACATTCCCTGCACTGTAGCACCTCTTCCCAATCTATGGATCCTGTCACTCACACCCCGCAGGGATTTATAGCCACATCCTCGTGCAGCGCCACCTGCAGGAGCCTGAAGTTACTACCACCTTAAACATACAAGGTGATTAATTATTGGGTTGGTGATTTCAGCTTTAACACATGCAAAAGCATGAACATGGTAACAAGCTTTTAACTAGGCCTGAGAGAGATATGCTTCATAACAGTTCTGTAAATGGAGCACCTAGTCTGGTAGTAAACGATTAGTTCTCCTAGTCTGGTAGCAAATGGGTAGTCCTTCTAGTCTGGTCGTAAACAGGTGGTTCTCCTAGTCTGGTAGTAAACGGGTAGTCCTTCTAGTCTGGTAGTAAACGGGTGGTTCTCCTAGTCTGGTAGTAAACGGGTGGTTCTCCTAGTCTGGTAGTAAACGGGTGGTTCTCCTAGTCTGGTAGTAAACGGGTGGTTCTCCTAGTCTGGTAGTAAATAGGTGGTTCTCTGGTCTGGTAGTAAATGGGTAGTCCCTTCTAGTCTGGTAGTAAACGGGTGGTTCTCCCAGTCTGGTAGTAAATAGGTGGTTCTCTGGTCTGGTAGTAAATGGGTAGTCCCTTCTAGTCTGGTAGGAAACGTGTGGTTCTCCCAGTCTGGTCGTAAACAGGTGGTCCTCCTAGTCTGGTACTAAACGGGTAGTTCTTCTAGTCTGGTTTCTCCCAGTCTGGTTGTAAACGGGTGGTACTGCTCACATGAACAGCTTCCCTTGTTTCTTATGATAGTGGTGGACAACACAGCTTCCTGCTGATATGTTGGCCCCTACAGGTTGCATCATCGTTTCCACGTACTGTTTTAGATCATCTCCTTTAAACTGTGTGATAACCAATGTCCTACCCTCACTACCATGTAAAAAAAAAAAAAAATAAAAAAGATATTTGTTTATTACCATTTGGATGTCATCCAATTATTTTTAAATGCTAGTTCGGCTCTTTGATTTGTCTTCTTTTTGTTCTTTTAATATCATAATATAATTTCATTTTTCCTTTTTATTATTGTTCTTTAACAGATAATTTTGTACAATGCACACGTTCTGTCTGCTAATCACTGCTGTACAGAGAAGAGACCTTGAAAAGATGATTACTAATTTAAGAGGCTTACAGTGATAGTGAGTCTGACCACAGTTTAAAGGAAACCGTACAGCGATTTCCCTAATTATCTGTCTAATTAAATCATTGGGATGTAAACAGAGTCATTCAGAGTGGTCTGATGGCCCCATCAGAGTGCAAACGATCCCTTCTAGAGAAATATGCTGATTCATAATTGTTCGCAGTGGGTGGCGAAGGGAACCAGACATCTGAAGAGCTGAATGCCTGTAAAAGCTCCCTGGTGGAGAGATATTAGGTGTAATGGGTTTGAATACACGGCGTGACGCTCAATACTGTTTTGATGCTACTTTGGTGAAGGGTTCTCGCCTTAATTGCACTTTTTATGAAATCCAGCCATGGCGGAGGGATACAAGCAGGGTATTAGAAGGCTAAATAGCCCCCAAAGGAAACAAATTCTCAGATATTTCACCATCGTGTACCTTTATGGCCTTTAACTAATTCTCTTGTCCATAGCAACTTGCAGGGTAATCATACTACTGGTAGGGCAACGTAGAGTTCGCAGTTTTGCTCAAGGACTCTTATTGGTGTAAAACAGCAATGGAGTCCCCCAGACTGGGACTCAGACCCCATCAATGGAGTCCCCCTAAGACTGGGACTCAGACCCCAGCAATGGAGTCCCCCTAAGACTGGGACTCAATCCCCAGCAATGGAGTCCCCCTAAGACTGGGACTCAATCCCCAGCAATGGAGTCCCCCTAAGACTGGGACTCAATCCCCAGCAATGGAGTCCCCCTAAGACTGGGACTCAATCCCCAGCAATGGAGTCCCCCTAAGACTGGGACTCAATCCCCAGCAACGGAGTCCCCCTAAGACTGGGACTCAATCCCCAGCAACGGAGTCCCCCTAAGACTGGGACTCAATCCCCAGCAATGGAGTCCCCCTAAGACTGGGACTCAGACCCCAGCAATGGAGTCCCCCTAGACTGGGACTCAAACCCCAGCAATGGAGTCCCCCTAGACTGGGACTCAGACCCCAGCAATGGAGTTCCCCTAGACTGGGACTCAGACCCCAGCAATGGAGTCCCCCTAGACTGGGACTCAGACCCCAGCAATGGAGTCCCCCTAGACTGGGACTCAGACCCCATCAATGGAGTCCCCCTAGACTGGGACTCAGACCCCATCAATGGCGTCCCCCTAGAGTGGGACTCAGACCCCAGTCTCCCTCATGGGGTGATACCTCCCTGGCAGTCGGTAATAGCCATTGCACCACACCAATCATCAACACTCCTGACGACACATGTAGGTTCACTAGTGAGTAAAAAGCGATTCTTGTATTGGAGGCCTGGTTCCATTCACCACCACTGTAAAGAAATCAGAGTCTCTGCAATCAACCACTTCAAACCAATCCCCCACCGAATTGCCGAATGAAGATTGAATTCTACGGCGAGTTTTAACCCCACTGAAATTCCCCTTTAAGCAATCCACGGAGCGAAAGCACTACAGCACGGACAAACACTCATTCCTAATTTGGCAGACCAGCTGTGACAGCGAGTGTGATTGCTGTGTTTAATAAACAGTGGGGTTAGTGCTCTACCTGTCATATCTTATTCTCCTTCCCGTTTCTCTTTTGCACATTAGATAAACGGCACAATGACTGAATAAAAAAATAAATAAACAAACAACTGCCTAGCTGCAGGAGGCCTTGGCGTGCGCTCTGCAGACGGAGGGGACGGTAACGCCGTGGCTTGTGGCCAGCGTCTCCAGCAGGCTGCCAGAGGGAGAGATTGGAGTGGGTCTGTCTGGCAGGGCTAGCTGTAATCACAGCTGATGAGTCCTTATTAGCCACGCTCGTCTGAGGACTTCACCCAGCACTCGGGCTGGAAGAGGACGAGCTGAGGGGGCCCCCCCCATCACTCCGTCTAAACAAGAGCCAATGGACATGACTGCTGAACAGCGGGTGGGGGGGCGTTGGGTTCAGGGGGAGCTAAACATGCTTCTGCTGATCATTTCCCATCATGCATGCTGATACGGGGTCCCTGGAAAGGGGGCTGGCTTGATCCTCGGGTGGGCTGTTGCGGAAAATAGGCCTGCTAAATGCAGGTTGCACACCTGCATGGAGGAAGTGGAGGTTCCCCCACACACTGAATAGTGAAGTTTGAATCAAGGGGGTGTGGCCAAGGCACATATATTTCAGAAGCTGTGTGAAGTGGCCCATCACAGATGTCTACCTCCAACCTTGGCTAAGTATCTCTTTCATTTAATTTATACCAGCACTTGAATTTACACTTATGCTTGTCCAACATGTGCTTTACAATACCTGTTCTTTCATCTCACAGACCTAGAAGACCTCACGGTCACCACAGGAAGCGCAATACCAGCAACCTCATCTACGCCCCGCGGTCATCTCCTACTCTGACCAGGGTGGTAGGTGGGCTCTGGAATTGCCAATCTGCTGTCCAGAAGGCAGACTTCATCTCAGCCTTAGCATCCCACCACTCTCTGCACTTCTTGGCTTTGACTGAGACTTGGATCACCCATGAGAACTCGTCAACTCCAGCTGCTCTGTCCTCTGCCTTTAACTTCTCCCATTCACCGAGACAGACTGGCAGAGGTGGGGGCACAGGTTTGCTGTTGTCTAGAAAGTGGAACTTCATCGATGAGCTAGACACTCTTCTGAGTCTCTTCCCTGTTGATGGGTCCCCGCTTCTCCTACTCGGTGACTTCAACCTCCCATCGGACAAGCTGCAGTCATCATGCCTGCAACCACTACTATCATCCTTCGACCCTCAACCCATCCCCTCCAGCGCACCGAGGTGGCAACACTCTGGACCTGGTCTTCAGTAGACCTACCCCTGCGCTGGATGTCACAGTAACCCCTCTGCACTGCTCAGATCATTACTTTCTATCCTTCTCTCTCTCCTGTCCAGCTCTTCCTGTCCATATCACCCCTTCACATTCCTCCTTCACTCGGCGTAACCTGCGCTCCGTCTCTCCCTCCTCTCTTGCTTCAACCATCCTCACTACCCTCCCTCACTCTGACTCCTTCTCCTCTCTCTCCCTGAACACTGCTACAGACACTTTACTTTCTTCTCTCTCATCTGCATTTAACCAACTGTGTCCTCTCTCCCCCAGGTCAACGAGATCTTCTCCACCTGCCCCCTGGTTGTCTGACGTCCTGCGCAACAACCGGAGAGAGCTGAGGAGAGCTGAAGTGGAGGAGATCCCAGATGGACTCTGACCTACACACCTACCAAGCCATCCTCTCCAGGTTCTCAGGGGAAGTGACCTCTGTGAAGTCATCTTTCTACAAGAGGAAACTGGAGGAATCGGCTTCTGACCCACGCAAACTATTCAGTATCTGCTCCTTAACCCTCCCTCTCCCCCTCCTCACTCTTCCCTCACCCCGGAGGACTTTGTCACTTTCTTTGAAGAGAAAGTGAATAAAATACGCCAGTCATTTTCCCCTGTCCCCGCTCCTCCTTCCATCAGTCCTCATCCTCTTGCCACAAACTCCTTAACCTGCTTTTCTTCTCTTTCTTCAGATGAAATCCTACAGCTACTGGAATCCAGCAACCCCACGACCTGCCCACTGGATCCCATCCCATCCCCACTGCTCCGGTCAATCTCCCTGGACCTGCTACCCTTCATCTCCTCCCTTATAAACTCTTCCCTGTCTTCAGGGTGTGTTCCACAGGCCTTCAAGACTGCCAGAGTGGTTCCCATCCTGAAGAAACCCTCACTGGACTCCTCTGACGTCAGCAGTTACAGACCGGTATCTCTTCTTTCTTTTCTCTCCAAAATTCTCGAACGTGCTGTCTATAATCAACTCTCCTTCTTTCTCTCCCAGAACCAGCTTCAGGACATCAACCAGCCCGGCTTCAAACCCGCCCATTCCACGGAAACTGCTCTCATCGCAGTAACTGAGAGGCTTCAGACAGCGAGATCAGCCAAACTGTCCTCAGTTCTGATTCTGCTCGACCTGTATGCGGCCGTCGACACGGTGAACCACAAGATCCTCCTGTCGGTCCTCACCGATCTTGGAATCACCGGCACTGCATGAAAGTGGTTTGAGTCCTACCTGGAGGACCGCCACTATCAGGTAACATGGAATGGGTCCACGTCTGCTCCATGTAGGCTCTCCACCGGTGTCCCTCAAGGCTCGGTGTTGGGTCCTCTTCTCTTTTCTATTTACACTCTTTCTCTTGGCAAAGTAATTACTTCTCACGGCTTTTCTTATCACTGCTATGCTGATGATACTCAACTCATGCTTTCCTTCCCATCATCTGATACACAGGTCTGCAACCGCATCTCAGCATGCCTGACCGACATCAGCTCATGGATGACAGCTCACCACCTTAAGCTCAATCCCAGCAAGACTGAGCTGCTGTTCATCCCGAGCACTACAGGTCCTCACTGTGATCTTGCTATCTCATTCGGGAACTCGTTGATCGCCCCGACTGAGGATGCAAGAAGTCTTGGAGTGATTCTGGATGGCCAGTTATCGTTCTCAGCTCATATAGCGAACCTGACTCGGTCATGCAGATTCCTCCTCTACAACATCCGGAGGATTCGACCCTTCCTTTCTCAGGAAGCCACCCAGCTGCTTGTCCAGTCTCTGGTCATTTCAAGGCTAGACTACTGCAACTCGCTCCTGGCTGGTCTTCCTCTGCGGGCCATCAGGCCCTTGCAACTTGTTCAGAATGCTGCAGCCCGTCTCATCTTCAACCTTCCGAAGTTCACCCACGTCACTCCACTGCTGCGCTCCCTTCATTGGCTTCCTGTTGTTGCCCGCATCAGGTTTAAAACTCTGAGGCCTACAAAGCCAAGACTGGACCAGCGCCTCCCTACCTTATGGCAATGGTGAAGAGTCGAGCTGTACCTCGAGCCCTTCGTGCTTCAAGTACAGCTCGTCTCGAACCACCATCCCTGAGGACACATGGAAGACAAGCGTCCAGACTCTTCTCTGTCCTGGCTCCCAGATGGTGGAATGAACTCCCACTGGGCGTCAGAACAGCGGAGTCTCTCGCGGTCTTCAAACGCAGACTGAAGACCCATCTCTTCATAAAGCACTTAAGTGAGTGAACTCTAGCAGACGTGTAAATTGTGTGTATTGTGGGCAATTTAATAACCTTTTTGTATTGCACTTATAATGACCTTCGTCAATGTGTATTGTGTTGCACTTATAATGACCTTTCTCTAGGTACCAGCACTGACCCCCTGTTCGGGCAGTGTCTGAGCTCGTGGTGAGTTTTAGGCTCTAAACTTCCTCTACTAGCTGGAATATTATCCAACAGATCACTAAGCACGGTTGTAAGTCGCTCTGGATAAGAGCGTCGACTAAATGCCTTAAATGTAAATGTAAAAGTTTAGTTCTTGTTGGACGTGTGGAGACTTATCTAAGACTATCATCTTATGATAAAACGTCTTTAAACACTGACATAGTCTACAAGAAAGCACAGAGCAGACTGTACTTCCTCAGGAGGCTGGGGTCCTTCAGGATCTGCCAGAAACTCCTCCTGATGTTCTACCAGTCTGTGGTAGCCAGTGTCCTCTTCTATGCTGTGGTGTGTTGGGGAGGCAGTATCAGCAGGAGGGATGCTGGACGACTCGACAGGCTGGTGAGGAAAGCTGGTTCTGTGCTGGGACTAGAGCTGGAGTCCTTAACACCACTGGCAGAGAGGAGAGCCCTCAGCAAGCTACTGAACATCATGGACAATGTTCACCATCCTCTGCACAGCACGATCATCAGGCAGAGGAGCTCATTCAGTGGCAGACTGCTGTCCCCCATCTCTGCACACACTCCCTCCTAAATGCCCTACATCTATTTATATTGTATTATTCTACTCCATTCTGTACTGTTTACACTTCTTGCACTGATAATTATTTATATTACTGCGTATTTGCACTGTCTGTATGGCTGACAACAGCCATCTTCTTAATTTGCTTAGCAAACGGTATACCATTACCTCCATCTATACTTTACACTTTACACAGACACTAAGGACTCTATTTTTATACCTTCATACTTTATATAGTATTGTCTCTATTTGTACAAATCTATCTTGCTTCTGTTGTTACTTCTGTATAGTTTGTATACCTGCTACTGGATGCCTTGAATTTCCCTCTGGGATCAATAAAGTATCTATCTATCTATCTATCTATCTATCTATCTATCTATGATGGCTTCCATTTATTTCTCAGAGCAACCTGCGACCATATCTCCAAAGTTCAGTCTTAACTTCCATGAGATCCATAGCTCAGGCTACCTCTATTCAAGCATTCATGCTACCTCGTTTTGCCGTCCTCCATTGGGTTCTGCTGACAGTCCTTGATGCGGACGGGTGCGCTTTATCTCCTATTCGTGCTGTCCTGCATCAACCTCTCCACTGCACGTTTCCAAGCATCACCGTTAGCATCATTTTCTTCCAGGCCACTAGGGGGTGATCCCACCTCTGACACCAAATAAGACGTCTTGGTGAAGAAGCACTTTAGATGAATCCTCTTTACTGAACATGGTAGCAGTACCGTAGTACAGGCAGGACACCTGCAACCAAATCTTTTCCATACATGGTAGATCCTAACAGTACATGCCCACTTGTCTTTTCACCTCACCGCATCCTATTCATTTCAGTGGAGGTATTTGTCATGTGCTTGCCACTCCAGCAGATTTCAGCTTCATGTAAATGAATACGGTTCCCGCGCTAGGGCCGGCTATTTGGGCAAGAGTAGGTTGGTATGTCATACAAGGAACCCCTTTCAAATATGGAGGGACAACTAATTATGGCTGTATCAGATTTCTACCCAGATCTATATGATGCCTCAGTGTCTTTTATATAGACATCCACACACAAAGTTGCCCGGCAGAAAGCTGCAGAGTGTGTCGGTGTCTCAGCTGCGTGTGAATAAATAATACTAAACTATATTCATTACAGTATTGGAATGAAGCATCATTCCCCTCCAGGCCACTAGGGGGCGATCCCACCACTGACACCAAATGAGACGTCTTGGCGAAGAAGTGCTTTAGATGAATCCTCTTTACTGAACATGGTAGCAGTACAGTGGTACAGGCAGGACGCAGGCAGGACACCTGCAACCAAGTCTTTCCTGTATGTGGTGGACACTAGCGGTACGTGTCCATTTGCCATTTTGCCTCACCGCATCCTCTTCATTTCAATGGAGGTATTTGCCACCTGTGTGGGGCACATGATCGGACATTCAGAGCAGCTTCGGCGTGTGGTTAAAAAAAAAAAGTTCCGCAAATAAGCACGGCCGTGGCGCTGCGTCCTGCCAGATGGGGAAAAGTAGGCGGGTGCGTCCTACGAGCGTCACGGATGGAACCTCTTTCATACATGGAGGGAATTGTGGCTGTCTCAGGCTATCCAGAACTACATGCACATACACTCATCCTTGCTCAAAGCTTAGAGCCTAGTCTCTAAACAATGTCTTCCTTTATTAGCATAGCGATACGCCAGAGACACGCCCACATGCGGCGAGCAAAGAGTTCCAGCACGGCAGAATGCGCCAAAAGGAAGTGCAAGTGGACTCGTACTGTAACACTGTCGACTAACCCCACCGCCCGGCACAGAGCAACATAACCAGCGCTGCTGCCCACATAATGCCCACACCGCCCACAGTGTCTCCTGTCCAAGCTGTTTCAGGAACAGGCCTGCACAGTGAACTCTGAAGGTTCCTCTGACCAGGACCCTGCAAGCAGCCTCTGTTCGACCCCCTTTGCCCTGATAGAACAAGTGTACATTAGCAGCTCAGGGTGAGGGGGAGTTACCGAGGGTACATTTTGTACCTTAAGTTCAGAAAGGCTTCTCTGAGCTGTAACGTAACAGAACAACTTCAAAGCAGTCCTTCATATTTCAGAGAAATGGCGTGAGGGCATATCCTGTCCGAAAAAAGACCTAGCTGGGAAAATCAGGAGATGATGCTTTATGTGGAAAGCTGTGGGAAGCAGTTGCCTACTTCAGTCTGGTGCTTCTGGTCGGGAACCAAGAACACTAAAAACCCATCCCAAACTCTAGTAGCTAATTTATAGCTATTAGCTAATTAATCTAATTAGCCCATAGCTAATTAATCCATAGACAGCAGTGGAGCCTAACCTAGCTAGAACTTAGTTACATAAATACCACCCATCACCTATTATTTTTACATTCGTGGAATAATTTCACTATTAATGGGCCAAATGAACACGCAAACATACTCACAGGCTGCTGACACTGACTTGCATGTAATCAGATTTTTTAAAACCTGCTGCTCAGACCCGATCTTAGAACCATGTGGGCGTGGCTAGTGAGCAGCTCGATTGAAAGCTCTCTGTTCAACACTCCTCTCAGCCCCTCATATCGTTTCTGCATATGCGCTAGAGCGAAATTGTGATTACAGTGATGAATCCACACATGGGTTTAATCCACTCCCTAAAGTCAATCAATAAACAGTCATTACAAGAGACATCGTTAGCTAGCCTGACTCGCTAGTTAGCCTGACTCGCTAGTTAGCCGTCTTTCTGCAGCCCACTAGAAGCCCTAGCTCTGGCGGAATGGAGATGGCTTTTTCTAATTAATGTAACTAAAACCAGAAAGGATCTATTATATATCAGGTTAATGAAGAGGTTATTGGCTCAAGTGCCTACCTCCAAAACATGTTTACCTGATAATGCTGCCTCCCATGGAGGCTGTGTACTATTAAACTTGAGTGTTTTATTAAACATCCAGAAACACCGGAGTAAAAATATAACTGTGATAAAAACACACCTTATAAACAGCTGATAAACAAACACTCCTAACCTGCTCGCCCCCCCCTTAATATTCATTTACCTCTGATGAAAGTAAATCAGAGGCTGCATTCCTGACTTGTCAGCCAGTCGGAGGCTGCGTTCCTGACTTGTCGCCCCAATCGGAGGCTGCGTTCCTGACTTGTCGCCCCAATCGGAGGCTACGTTCCTGACTTGTCGCCCCAATCGGAGGCTACGTTCCTGACTTGTCGCCCCAATCGGAGGCTGCGTTCCTGACTTGTCGCCCAATCGGAGGCTGCGTTCCTGACTTGTCGCCCCAATCGGGGGTTGCGTTCCTGACTTGTCGCCCCAATCGGGGGTTGCGTTCCTGACTTGTCGCCCAATCGGAGGCTGCGTTCCTGACTTGTCGACCAATCGGAGGCTGTGTTCCTGACTTGTCGACCAATCGGAGGCTGCGTTCCTGACTTGTCGACCAATCGGAGGCTGCGTTCCTGACTTGTCGACCAATCGGAGGCTGCGTTCCTGATCAGGTTAATGAAGAGGTTATTGGCTCAAGTGCCTACCTCCAAAACATGTTTACCTGATAATGCTGCCTCCCATGGAGGCTGTGTACTATTAAACTTGAGTGTTTTATTAAACATCCAGAAACACCGGAGTAAAAATATAACTGTGATAAAAACACACCTTATAAACAGCTGATAAACAAACACTCCTAACCTGCTCGCCCCCCCCTTAATATTCATTTACCTCTGATGAAAGTAAATCAGAGGCTGCATTCCTGACTTGTCAGCCAGTCGGAGGCTGCGTTCCTGACTTGTCGCCCAATCGGAGGCTGCGTTCCTGACTTGTCGCCCCAATCGGAGGCTGCGTTGCTGGCTTGTCGCCCCAATCGGAGGCTGCGTTCCTGACTTGTCGCCCCAATCGGAGGCTGCGTTCCTGACTTGTCGCCCCAATCGGAGGCTGCGTTCCAGACTTGTCGCCCAATCGGAGGCTGCGTTCCAGACTTGTCGCCCCAATCGGGGGTTGCGTTCCTGACTTGTCGCCCCAATCAGAGGCTGCGTTCCTGACTTGTCGCCCAATCAGAGGCTGCGTTCCTGACTTGTCGACCAATCGGAGGCTGCGTTCCTGACTTGTCGACCAATCGGAGGCTGCGTTCCTGACTTGTCGACCAATCGGAGGCTGCGTTCCTGACTTGTCGACCAATCGGAGGCTGCGTTCCTGACTTGTCGACCAATCGGAGGCTGCGTTCCTGACTTGTCGAGCAAATCCTGGTGTCCTAGTGTGCTTCCATGTTTTCCATGGACAGTTCACATCTACAGGTAAACAAACAGAACCGTGACTCCTCCCTGTTAGAGTAACACTCTACGTCCATTTTTTGGTTTCTAGTCTTTAACGTAACGCTGTTCAGGTAAAAGGTCAAGTCAATGGACCCACAGAAATGGTCCATCATCCATCTACATTAACGCTCATGAAAAGGAATCTTGGTGTTACACAAACACCATAAAGCATGGCGCATGATCCAGTTTCCAGCCAGCATGCCCAGACCCTTGGCAGGCCTTGTAAACCCCCAACCGTAGTCTGACCAAAGCTTCATTCCTAAAGCGAGGCTTAAACTTCCCGCTGCTTCCCGGATCGTGAAAGGCCATCTCGGCTCTGATAGCAGAGGGAGGGAGATGCACCTGTAGCGTGTTGGCGGTGTTTGCACCAACACTCAGCTCAGGCGAGGTTGTCTCCTGGAGCAGATGGTGCAGTTTTCACCTTGGCTGAAAAGAAAGGGGAAGGAAGAAAGGAAGAAGAAGAAAAAAAAAAAAAAAAAAAAAAAAACCCAAACACCACCCACACACACACACACACACACACACACACACACACAAACAAACAATACAGGCATTGTGACGCTGCGTAGCGCAGAGCGTCTGTTTGGAGCGTGCCTCTAATAGATGTTCATTTGCAGCCATTGACAAAGACTCTATGCAAACACTTCCTTCTCCGCTCATGAATATGGATGCCCTCGGACACGTCACCCAGGTAACAGCCACCGATTCAGATCCATCCGGATGATTTCAGGAGGTGATTACTTATTAGAGTCCAGGACGGAGCCCTTGTATAAACAGTGGGAGTGGGACTCTTAGCGGACGTCTCCCAGGAGCGGGACTACGGCTGCGAAGGCATAATGTTTCAGCTCCTGAATATTTGTTTTGATGCAGCGAAAGTCACGCGGCGTGCAATATAATGAAATTGCCCGCCGGAACCCATCATTTGGAGCAATTTCAATAAGTCTTCATAAGAAAGTGGCGAAAACGCTTCAATTTCATGCAAATACTTTAAAGCCTCCACACTGCCTTGTTATTCAGGCCGTGTTTGACGTTCCTCCGGCGTCTCTTTTGAAGAGTCCTGCCATGATTGTCAGAGCAATTATGACGCCGATGCTCGCGGCAGTGATTGCAGGGTGAGGCTCACAAAAGAGGGATCCTGTCGATAGACTTGGTGCATAATTACATCCGTGCGCCCAGGTGAGGGGGCATGGGAATAGCACTGGTGCAAAGGACTGGTCAGCGACTTAACTCTTAATAATAATAATAATAATAATAATAATAATAATATTATTATTATCTCCTTAAACACATCTTTTGGATTTGCTGATATTCCAGCATTTCCGAGTCATCAGTCTGCAACAATGCAGGTGCAGAAGTGACAGCGAGCCTGATTGGGACAATTATCTGCAATTATGTCGGAGACAAGAATCTCGGAAGGAGTGCGTTCGGGAAAAGTTTTTAAACCGTGGCAACAATCGAGGTAATTGCTGACTGATGTCTGCTCATCTGTGAACCTCTGTGTAATGGAGTTATGATAGATAGATAGACAGACAGATAGACAGACAAGTATGAGGACACATGACTGTCACACCTACACCTGCCCCCCAGTGCACCTCCTTGTCCATCTACCTACACTCACTGTCGATCTCGTCAGCTCCACTGACCATATAGGAGCACTGCAGTACATCGGATTACATATATACTTCATTAGCCTGCACTTCAATGGTCAGGACCCCCAAGGGACCACCACAAGGATGGTATTATGTAGGTAATAGGTCATTCTCAGCACTGCAGTGACACTGACATGGTGTTGGTACATTGTGTGTTGCGCTAGTGCAAGTGGCTCAGCTGCTGCAGTGTAGGTCCAATGGCAGTGCTGTACACTAGTCCAGTCGACACTTGGCATTGCACACCGTGATCTCAGGCTTGTGTGCACTTCTTGTGCTGGTGTTAGCAGCTCTTTAAGGAGTGCTGAAACAGAGGGCCGTGGGTTTGGATAATCTTCCACTTCATTGTAGAGCTGTGGCTCCTCCCATTTCACAGTAACAGCACTGACACTTGTCTGGGGAAGCTCTAGCCAGGCTCAAAATGCATTAACTGATTAAAGTCAAATGGTGGCATCTTACGGTGTTCATTCTACTGCTGGTCTGTGGAGGTTGCATGACCACACACACACACACACACACACACACTCACTCACTCAATAGGTGTAGCTGAAGTACCTGAGCTCAGTCATTAAAAAGGACGTCCACATACTTATGGCCACAATGTCCCGTGCCAAGTCTCTGAAATTCACAGTAAAAAGTAATTACATGAAAACAATGGAAACCGGTTACCGAGTTATTCTTAACTTACAGCAGAGGCCACAGGAGGCTGGACCTGCCTGCGGCTCCTGACTATTCAAGGGGTTAATTGCCTTATTCCGGCCGGTTAATGCGTTCAGCATTATTTTAAGCCGAGTGATATTTCGCAGGGTCCGTTGTTGCACCAGTGCTGTGACTCGCACCCGGGGAGGCCGCGCTCACGCGGATTGTACATATTTCTGCATTGTTCGGTAATAGGAAGCAATTCATCAACGTCACTGCATTATTACGGCCATTATTCCGATGTGCCGGGGTCCCTCTGACAAGCTCTGGCGAGCTCCGAACAATTCATCTTTCCTGCTGGCCCCTAATTTGACCAAACTGTCATATCCGATATCTTTCCAACTTTTGTTTATCTCCGAACAAAAAACATTGGTCTAGGTCTCTCAGCCTCCGCACCAAACCCAGCCCCCGACCAATCCCTCCCCAGATTGACAGGCAGGAACAATCCATACGGGTCAAGATTCACTGATGGGAAACATTCCGACGACATTCCAAGAAGAAGAAACAAACATGCCACTTTTTCCCTATTTCGTGTTATTTCAGAGCTGCCAAATCTTTGCAGGAACAAGAGGGCTGTCGGCTGCTGTCTGACACTGAATGGTGAAAACTGTTTGTCTTTTTTTCTTTTTTTTTTTTTTTCTCTTGTTGCATTGTGGGATGTGTGGCGTCCGTCCTCCGTCCTCGCGTTTGTGTCAACAGGAGAAAATGAAGTGTTAAAAAAAACAGTAAAAACACAATCAGCTAGTCATAACTCGCCAAAGGCAACTTTCTTTCGTTCTTCATTTTATTCGTTCTTCATAGAAAACAGAAAAACACTCCTGTGATTGTTTGCAGGTTGTCTGCGCTAGAACGCCATCAAAAGTAGGTTGGGTGTTCAGTATTTATACCTGAATTGCTTCTTGTTGTCCCCACAGCATGTGGCCTTGTGGAGGAGAAAAAGCCTCGAGTCCTCCCTTCGTGTAACGCGAGCGTGATTGCACGCTAAACTATGTAGCTTTTCAGCCTCGGTCGATATAAACAGATCGATATTAGCACGTTTTCTTTTATCTTAATAAATAATGAAGAAAAGTGAGGAGTTCAGGTTTGTTAAGCTCTCCGGTTCATATCTGAGCTTATTAAGCAAGCTGGTTAATGTACCCAGGTCTTACTTTGTGTTGCTGATACTGTACTAAATACACTCATCTATTTACACTCATCAGTAGAACAGCTGCACCCAGAAGGAGGTGTGGGACTGCGGTGCTGTTACCAGGATCAATAATTGATGATAAATTTAGACTGATATGATCAATATTTATTGAGCTACACATACAGAAGTCTGTCTCTCAGTATGGTGTTGGGCCGCCGTGTTTGCTAACCCAACACACCAGACGTCTCGGTATGGAGCTGTAGAAGTTCCTAATGGTGTCCTGTGATAATCCATCCCATGCAGCTTAAACATCCTCACACACTTCCTGCAGATGGTGTGGTAGGGGTGGAGGTGGAGTGACACGAGGCCTTCTGGACGTGTGAACCGTTTATCTTGGTGCTGACCACGGTGCCTCCACACACAGATTCGTTGGGCGTCTCCATCAAGACTAAAGCGGGACTCGTCACTGAAGATGACCCGCTGCCATTCTGAGACTCCATGACAGTCTGGTACGACACCACTGCAGTCTTTGGTGACGGTGACGTGGTGTTAAGGACAGTCGTGGTAACGGTCTGTGTACATGTAGTGCTGAGTGGTGCAGCCGTCTGCCAATGGTGCTGGCACTATGGGATCAGTCAGTTAGGCTTATCCTTGCTTACGTCATGTGTGTCTGAGCGTAAAACTAGAGTCATTAGCATGTCTCACGAGGTCCAACCTACCCACCAAGTTTGTCCTGTTGGTTGATTCTGGGTGCAGCTATTTGTGCAACTATAATGTATATAAGGCTCACCAGCTCACCAGAAAAAAAAAATAAAATAAAATAAAACAAAATTAAAAAAAAAAAGTGTTTAAGGTGGTAGTAACTTCAGGCTCCAGCAGATGGCGCTGCACGAGGATGATTGGACTAATATATATATATACACACACACACATACATACACACGTACACATACATACATACATACATACATACATACATACATACATACACACCCCCCATGGCCCAACGGTCCAACTCTTGGACTCCAGAGTATCTGAACATTGATGTGGCTACATCCAGAAACCTGTCCGGTACATGCCAAATCCAATCAAAGCTGTTACTGGTGGAGGTGGAGGTGTTACATGCTAGTAGGTAGGTTTCAGTCCCAGTGGACACATTTTGTGGTGTGGTAAGTGTGGGCTAGACCTTCAAACCCCCCAATTAGAAGTCGGCAATGTATGATAGTTTGTAACACAAAGATCTATAATGGCAGATTGGTTTTTAACTCCGTAATCTGGAATTACTGAAGCCAGTGTGCAGCGTGAAGGATAATGGCATCCAAAAAAAAAAGAAGAAAATGATGAGCCAGATATCTACAGCATGTTTAGACTGCAAAATTTGATCATAGTCAAGATAGCAAATTGAATTTCTGAGTTGGAACAATGTTAGTTAACAGAAAATGACTTTTCATACAATAATCTCAGCTAATCTCTGTAAAATAGCAACTGGACCTTCTCTTCTCAGAGTCGCAGAGGGCATGTTAAAGCAGGGAATGTGCTAAAATGTCCTGGCCTGGGTGCCTCCAGGAGCATGGTTAAGGAACGCTGCTCTAGATTAGCCAACACGATGGCTAATCTCACATCTGCTCCATCTTGACTCCCTCAGGGTCTTCAAAACATCAGTACTTATCACATTAGCCATTTCAAGCAGAGGTCTTCAAGGCCCAATCCCATTTCACCCCTTACCCCTAATATCAGCCCTACCCTTCCATTTAGAGCATTTACGTCTACAATCGTTGTCCCGCTTGCTATTGAGATGGAGTGGTAGGGTGAAGTGTTGGGACTATGCACAGGGGCATATTCCTAACCAGGTGTTATGAGGAAATTCCCAGAATGCCCAGCGAGTCATCGGCAAGATGGCTACACAAGCGACCAAAGAGCCCCATAAATGAGTAGGTCTCTGTTAAAGCTGCTGTACTGTAAGATCACCATGGCAACAGCTTATGGTCATTTTCTTCATAACACGTGTAAGCATCGCTAGTCGTACGCTGATGTCTCTGCGCTACCTAGAGAAATTTCCCACTCCATGGTGCAGCAGTTACGTTCTGGTACCCGAGGCTGCTGTGCCAATTAAAAGGTGGAACAGAGAAACTGGATCATGAAGCTAAGCTCAGCTATCGCTGAAGAATTCTGGGTGGAGATAAATAATGGTCATCCACCTCTTTGAAGTCACATGATGCCCTGAATGTATTTAAGCAGTGAGGAGCTGAACTCCACCCTCCCCTGGTGTCACTGCAGTTTTCTCTGGTTTGCACATCACAGACCCCTACGTTTACCCCTAGACTACTAGCAGGGTTGTAACAGTCCCTACTAAAGGTTCCCAATGACTGCTGCCCAACACGAGACGTCCCACTGAAAGCTTTAGGCAGCTGCCTCAATAATGGCAGGATCTGGAAAGAGTTTTCCACTTTGCAGCTCACTTTCATTAGAACATATGGATCTAGCTCCAACACTCCTCCAACTGCTCCATAACCAACCCACGTTAGGTGGTCTGCAGCGCCTGATGCTGAGCCTAGCGTACGGCCTTCTTCCCGTCCCCTTTCCCTCTGGGGGATGTGTCAGATTCCCTGGAGCGGGTCCATGTCCTGTCGGAGATGAATGTCATGGTAGCGGGCGGCTGTGCTTTATGAGCACCTGGGCAGAGAGTAGCATGGGGGACGGGGTGGGGTGAACGAGGGGGGATAAAACAGCACATTAATCCACTAAAAGCCTTTTAGCGATATTGCTTTCCAACTGCGATCTGGTGCGCGGTGAGCAGGCCTCTCCCCATCATGTAATACTGGCAGAAATTTAATTTAGTGCAAGAGCTTTTCATTTTGTGAATGAATACAACACCACCACCCCCCCACCCACTCCGCTCAACCCCCAGCCAGCCTTCCACTTAGGCTGCGACTATGATGACTCCGTCTCCTCCACCTACATCCTTAAAAACACTTATCTGAGTGCAAGATGGCCAGGAGGACGCTAGCCACTCTACCCAAGCCTACTACATCCCCATCCCGACATGCTCAGGTTTTCTTTCTGGCCATTCCGCAGAGTCATCCAGCTATTTTGGTAATTCCGTGACGCTTCCTTTACCCCCCCAGAGGACTGCCTCTTACCTCACACCGCCGTAATTTCACAAGGGCATTATTCGTGTCTCTTATGGATATTAAGTGTCCAGTAGTGAGGAGCAGATTAATGCGTTTATACTTAAAGGCCCTTGCCTCTCAATACTGACTGGGATTGTCAAGGTAACCAGATAGCCTGACCGTCTCCAACGACAAAAGGCATGACCTCCAACATCAGCCAGTCTTCCAGATCCTTCTATTGTGTGCGATTCGTATTTAAAGACTGCTGATGATCCTCGTTATGTGCCGGAGTGGAGAGAAGCGATAGCGATGCACTGATTGTGATGTAGATGCGATCATTGTTCATCAGGAGATGATTCAGGTACGCTCAAGTTGTTCAGAGCTGTGGGTATATGGTTTTGTGCAGTGGAGCTGTGGAATAACTAAAGCTTGGAGGATGGAAGGCGAGGTGGTGGGTGGCATGGCGTGCCACCCTGAAGCCCACTGTACTTCCAATCAAACACCGTTATATTCTCATCCTTGCTTCCCATTCATCATGAACAAGTTCTCACCACTGAACGAACACCGCCATAAGAGACCAGGGTGACCGGGGTACTTGGGACGACTTGGCACCCACTAGTGTGAACACAGGGCTACACATCAAACGCCAGGCTTATCTGGTGATGCTCTGCCAGGCCATGACAGCATCCGTCTTCAGAGTCTGCTGGTTCTTGTTGTGTTTTAGAAACGCTCCACTGGATTGAGGTCAGGTTATTGACTTGGCCGTTGCAGAGCATTCCACTTCATTGCTTAAAGAGGTCTGTTGCACGGTGCTTCAGGTCATTGTCCATCTGTCTTGTGAAATGCCATCCAATTACTTTTTACTCATTTGGCTCTTAACAGACAATACACATCCTGCTGCTCTACTCAGCAGATACAGGATCAATAAGCACAATGGAATCAGATACATCTGCAGCCATAGACGCCCATGCCACGGCACTACCTCCACCATGTTTCACCACTATTGGTGGTGGTTCCTTCCCCATTCCATTTCTTTCTCGTTAATCTTCATCTTGGTCATCTGTCTATAAAATGTTTTGTAACTCGTTTTTTAAGGGAACCTGTGACACTAAAAACAGCATACATGCCTGGTACTATCAAACTATGACAGGTAAACCACATCTGAACATTCTGTTTATTATAAACTGTCCCAGGATGGCACTGTGGGGAGGACCCAAGTGCAGGAACACAGTACAGTACTTATGGTTTACAGTTTTCTGTTAGGGTTATTGCTTTGGGTGAGTCTTCTTGAATTGAGAAGAGAGGATGGTGGGGAATAAGCTTGGGCTCTACCAGACCTGGGCTCTACCACTGCGGCACCTAAGGGAACAGGTAACCAATGGAACTGCATCCTTACAAGGACGCGAAATAGAAGTGGGAAAATGGTAAGAGATGCCATGTGGGTGTGGTTCAAACAGAGAATGGGTTTAGTAAAACAGAAAACAAACGAGTGAAATGTTTTTTACTCCTTCACTGGAGTTTTATTGTTTCAGAGCTGGAGCCATGTTGCCCCAGCTCAGAAATTATTTATCTTGTCTCTTCTTTCCTTAAAGCCTCACTCAGCTTGGGAGTGCGGTCTTGCCCATACCGGTCACCCCTCTAAATGGTGCGACAAGGAGTGTTGCAGGGCTTGGTCTTTGGCTTGGTCTTTGGCTTGGTCTTTGGCTTGGTCTTTGGCTTGGTCTTTGGCTTGGTCTTTGGCTTGGTCTTTGGCTTGGTCTTTGGCTTGGTCTTTGGCTTGGTCTTTGGCTTGGTCTTTGGCTTGGTCTTTGGCTTGGTCTTTGGCTTGGTCTTTGGCTTGGTCTTTGGCTTGGTCTTACCAGTCACCCTTGTAAGTGGTGCGACATGGAGTGCTGCATGGCCTGGTCTTAAATAGAGCACCCGGCAGGTGCCTCCAGTTGTCATTGATTGCCTCTGGACCTTTTGGGCCTGCGTCGCCCCCTGCTGGTGGCAGATGGCACTGCATGTCCCCTTACCCAAACATGACAAAGAGGCTAAATTCCTCAACGTGTAGGCCACTATCATTGCACCATGATGGTGTCATAGGGTTGCACCCAAATGTCTTCATTCACACCAGCATGCGACACGTTGCTTACGTGATGTTGTCACGTGTGGTCGCGTACAAGGTCATGGAAAGCTAGCTAGTTTTTAAAGCACATATTTGCTTGCATTCATGGCTAGCTTAATCAGGTTAGGCAGGTTAGCAGGCTGGCTAGCCTAGCTAACTTTTGAGCGACTTGGCTAACCAGAACCACCAACAACATCTGCTACTTTCTTCCACACTTTATTTTCTACAGATGTATATGTACAAAGGCACTTCATATAAACTGGGGGAAGAGGAAACAGCGTTTCCATGTTTACCAGCACACCGCTGAGAACTGGAACCAAATGCTGCTAGGAGCTAAAAGCTCAGAGTGGAGAAGCTGGGGATCTCAGATCCCCGTGGCTGTGATTGGTCATAAGTCATTTGAATGAAGCTGAGAAACTCAATTCGTCGCTTGGCACAGTGCCACTTGCTGCTTGTCTCTAAATCGTGGCTACAAACTGTAGCCAGTCTAGGAAGGTAGGGCAGTCTAGAACGTTCTAAGTTGTGTTGAGTGATGTTACGTTCCACCTAAAGCTGGAAAGGCTGAATGGTGTTTTGGAGGTAAAGGAGGTATTTAGCTTGCTGTTCTTCACTCAGTCGGCGAGAGAGAGAGACAGAGCCGAACCATTTGTGCCAACAAAGATGGCCGCCTACTAGTAAAAGTAGCCTGCTGGTTTATGGAGCATATATGAATGGTATTGGGCATAGGCCTTGGGCCTACGTGTCTTAACGGTCAGGGCTCTCTTTAATCTGGTCTTGTTTTTGAGGCCTACCAGGTGACGTCTGCTCTTGATTGTTGACTGATATGACTCCGTCATTCCCAGCAGCTTCTGTGGTTTTTGGGTTTCTTGGTAAATGATAATCGATGGTGACCATGCCTCGCGTCTTTGGCGTCTTTCTGATGGGCTTGTTGTGATTTTTCAGCATAGCGATGGCTTGATTCGCTAGCAAAGGAACTCTCTGGACTCTATGGTGAGAGTTTACATTTACATTTATGACATTTAGCTGACGCTCTTATCCAAAGCGACTTACAAGGTTAATCGTATTACAGGTGGGCCAATGTAGTGTTAGGGGTCTTGCCCAAGGACTCTTGTTGGTATAGCACAGCACAGTCACCCAGACCACAATTCGAACCCCAGTCTCCAACATGTGGTAGAGGCTTCCTAGCAGGTAGTGGTGTTATCCGGTGAGCTACACCAACAGGTTCCAAAATGCGATTGCCATGCTGGAACATCTCTCTCTCTCTCTCTCTCTCTCTCTCTCTCTCTTTAAAGTAATTGAAATGTTAATATAAAAACACTTAATCAACTTCTTAATTAATTAACCAAAGATGATGTCTATACCACACGTACAGTATTTTCCTTTTTAGCCTCTATACATTCATCCATATGAGATTCCTGGCACAGTCTTGACTGGCACGTCCTTCCCCCTCTCCTCCCATTATACAGTCAGTTAAGCTTTGAAGTCCAGCACTGTCGGGGTGAAGGGTCTTCATTTTTCAGTGTGCTGTGTCCCCTCCACCTTGATGTGTCAGCCCACAAGCGCGGGATGCCATTTCAGTAATTTGGTCCGCAGAAAGGCTTCACAGTCTGTGCCCTGGGCTCGTTCACCAACAGCCATTACCGGTGAATTAGAGCCCCCGTTGACGGGATGATGGCGAGTCCCTGTTGCTGCATCCGTCCAGGGCTGCGGACTCTGCCCGTAACTGCTTTGTGTGTTTGGTATAATGCGCTGCAGGTTCTGGATGGCGCCTGAACGCGGCTTCGTCCGACTGGTCTGTTCGGAATTTCGCAGCACTGAGACATCGCCAGCATTTCCATCCATCACACTTCCATGGAGGCGATCCTCGCTAATCTTCCTGAATGCTGATGACTCGGAGGGAGGTGTGAGCAGCCAGAGCTGACGGGGAGCGCCGGCCATTTCTCGTGGTTAAGCAGTTTTTGACTTTGATGGAGTTTTTAGTGGAGGAGGTTTGACCCGTGTGCACTGCTGGTACAGAGGTGGAGCACAAAGATGTGGGACAAGTCACATGACTCAGATAGTTCTTCAAGTGTTCTTTAGTAAATGGTTCTATTGTTCATGCTTAGATGGTTCTTTCCTTGGTGGATGTGTTCTTCAGAATGGTGTAAACCATTTGCATTAGGGTTCTGTAGTAAAGGTATGGTTCTGTTAAATGGTTCTCAAATGTTTCTTCAGATTGGTGTAGAATCTGTTATACTATAAGGTTCTATACGGAACCAAAGAAAGTTCTTCTACTGGAATGATGTCTAGCTAAAACTTAGAGTCTTATAAGAGTTGGTTCTTCAAGTGTTCTTTATTAAATAGATAGGTTCTATTGTTCGTGCTTAAGGGGTCTCTTGCTTGGTGAATGTATTCTTCAGAATGGTGTAGTATCTTTGAATAAGGTTCTAGATTGAACCTAAGAAGCTTCTTCTGTTTTCTTTCAAGGGTTCTTTGGGAAAGGGAATGGTTCTATTGAATGGTTTTCTGATGGATCATCTGTTACACTATAAGGTTCTACATCAAAACAAAGAAGGCCCTTTGTGGTTATGAGGTCAAGCTGAAAGAGAGACTCTTATGAATGTTCTTTGGCTGGTGAATTGTTTCTTCAGGTTGATGCAGAATCTTGTACTTGATCTAGGTTCTTCGAGGGTCCAAGGACAAAGGAAGCTGTTCTATTAAATGGTTCTCTGAAATTGTTCTTTAAACAGATGTAGAATCTGTTCTATGTAAAATCTAGAGCTCTAAATCGAACCAAACCAAGGTTTTCCTATTTTTATGATGTCAAGCTGAAACACAGTTCTTCAGACGGTTCTTCAGGCAGGTCAAGGTAAGAACCGTGGTTCTCATTTAACCGTGGGTCACCTCGACCAAAGAACCCAAAAAGTTAAACAACCCCAGATTTTCCCAAGTATGGGGACATATGTTAATATTTGATTTTATTCAAGACTATATGTATAAATAAAAAAAAATAATAATAATAATAAATTGAATCTTGAAATTAAATCAAATATTATATGTATCAACATATCAGCATATTTGATTTAATTTCAAAACTTAATAAACATATATATATATATATATATATATATAGACAGACCTTTCTGTTCCCCAGGAGTGAGCCTAGTGCTACCCCTCCACCCGCCCCTCCACCCTACTCATCAAAGGGCACTCTACCTGCCTTCCAGCTCAGGTAGGGGTCTCTCTGGCCTTTGATTCTTTAACCGTAAGAGATAGATTCCTGCAGCTGTACAGCATACAGCCTTTGCTCCAGGCGAACACAGGATACCGTATCCGCCTTATTTCTTCACTCCAGGCTGCGGAGTTGCAGACTGAGGGATAAAAAGATAATGATAAATGTTAATAATTTCCTGTGAATTAAAAAATGCATTAGAATCTTTATTAGCTAGGTGCATGTATGCTACCGTTCTGTCAACACAGCTTATTAAAGCTTATACACACTGGCAGTTTAACTAAAGTCAGGCCCAGCTCTATGACAAGGCTAGTTAGCGCCACACTGCTGGGATTCAGACTGGGATGGCCTGTATAGAACTGCAGATCTCACTCCTAGCCTGTCTGCTTCATGGCTTCATAGATCAATAGGTAGGCCTAAAGACTGTGTGACACCTGTATGATAGATGAAATCCTACTTTACCTTAAAAGCAGAGCTCAAGTTCAACTGAGCAATAAGCTGCTTAGCTTTGACAATGGTGTGCCCCAGGGGTCTATTCTGGGACCTCCTCCGATCTAACGTTTCACTTGATTTACTTCACTTGGGTTGAAGTAAACCCAAACAAACCTGTAGAACAAACTGCGTAGGGACTTCATACTCATACAGGGCATGTTATAAAGTGACATCGGAGGGATTTTTATGTCAGCTGTAATGTAAATAAAGTCGTTGTAAGCCTGTAAGAGGCACAGAGTGCCATATTCTTTGTTTGCAGTTTTATAGTAACTAGTTCTGTAAAGGCTTAAACTCAAGTCCATCTTTATTACTGGGGGGTTAGCTTGCGTTCTGCTGAGCATTCAATCTACTTGAATACCTCCACCAGCACGAGTACCAGTTGGGATTGGATTGGGTATGGACTGGACAAGTTTCTGGATGTAGGCCACATCAGTGTTCAGACACTTACATCAAAGAACTGGTCCAGATTTGGTGCAAGCCTTTCCTGGCACAATTCCGAGGAGAATTCCCTGTAGACTGGGATTTTAGCCGCTGCTGGTAGAACCGCATGACCGTACGCTTCCATACACCTGCGGATTCAGCTACTTCCTTCACACTATGGTCTTTGGCCACGCCCACATGCAGTCCCTCCTTTTAGCCAATCATTAACATCTGCTCTGGATCCCGTCAATCACACCGCACAGGGATATACAGGAGTTGGACAATGAAACTGAAACACCTGTCATTTTAGTGTGGGAGGTCTCATGGCTAAATTGGACCAGCCTGGTGGCCAATCTTCATTAGTAAGAGCAGAGTGTGGACGTTCAGTTAGCAGGCAAGAGCACTTACAAGAGTACTGCTCAAAATACTGCAATGCACACAGCATTATGGGTGACATACCAGAGTTCAAAAGAGGACAGATTGTTGGTGCACGTCTTGCTGCCGCATCTGTGACCAAGACAACAAGTCTTTGTGATGTATCAAGAGCCACGGTATCCAGGGTAATGTCAGCATACCACCAAGAAGGACAAACCTCCACCAGCATCACGTAGTGACCTGGCCACTATCCTGCAAGAGGAATGGCTTAACATCCCTCTGACCACTGTGCAGGACTTGTATATGTCATTCCCAAGACCAACTGACGCTGTATTGGCCGCAAAAGGAGGCCCTACACCATACTAATAAATGATTGTGGTCTAAAACCAGTTTTCAGTTTCATTGTCCAACCCCTGTATATTGGACTGTCATTTTCGTGCAGCGCCATCTGTAGGAGTGTGGAGTTAGGATTGATTCATGTGGTGCGCTGAATCAAAAGCCTTACAGAGAGTCTGTTATTAGCAGCGAGCCACGTTCTACCAGCAGCCAATCATTTGGTAGAATTCTCCGGCCATGAAATTTTATAATAATGCTACCAGCTCCAGAAGTCCTGCTCATTTTGGACTGTTATTAAATCTTCAGAATGTTTCAGATGCAGATGAACAAGAGTTCTGAACTGGGGTCGATCTGTTGGCTTTATTATATTACCTATGTGCTAGCTGATATAATGTGGTATCGTTTTCCAAATGAATAGGCCATCTCTCTACTCCAATTTAAAGGGTCACAGCCATTGCCATACCATGTAGTGTCAACATGTTGCCTCGGCGGTAGCTATAAATGACACCGCGGGTCATTAGGAAGGCTGCGGCTCTGTTTACTGACATGGGATTTCAGGCTGGCACATAAACCCTGGCCTACACAGGCATTACGGCTATTGCAGATAACTATTAAAACTAATTCTGTCAGGAAGTTTGTCATTAAACTTTCGGCTCTGTTTCACAGAGTTTTGAAACGAAGAGCCGCTGCTGCCATTTTTTCCCCGCAGTGCTTATTATTTGGTGAAATGTGGAATAATTTTCCATTTCCTTCATAGGAGCCGGAGTGCTGAAAAGTGCGCGGCAGAGGAAGTGACAGCTCACCTCGACAACAGCCCCTGCACCGGGGGGAGGCAGGCTTCCTCCTGCAGAGCCCCAGGGTATGCACACTTTTGTGCTGATCCCACACCGACACCCCTACCTCAGCTCATTAAAACACTGAGGAGTCTCTGAATATTATTAGACACCTTATTCTTTGAGCGAGGCGGCTTAGATTAGAGTCAGAACTAAAGCCTGCCTGAGTGAGACACTCTTGGAGGAAGATTGCATATCTTTGGCCCTTCTCATTACATCCCACGCAGTGTTTGTTTGGACATGGCGAAGCCCAAAATGGACAAAGGGGGTGTTGTTGAGGCTGTTGTTTTGTAGATGTGGGACATTCTTATGCAAGCTATGACAGCCTATTACAAAACCGCCTGTGCTCTCAGTTCTCACCTGTCTCAAGCTTTATAGATGTCTACTGGAAATTAGTGAGGTCTAAATACTATATGATGTCTGCGATATATGAAATCATGGAGTACCTAGACTACAGAGCTCAAGGTAACTTCCTCAGGATGACCATGCAGTATCAAAGAACATCAGACAGGAAAGAAGAAATACCTTGTGAACACTGCTGGCTAGTAACCTACCCTTATTTTTCCTGAAAAGGTGGCGTTACTCTGTCAACGAGTCAGGAACACAGCCTCTGATTGGTCCACAAGTCAGGAACACAGCCTCTGATTGGTCCACAAGTCAGGAACACAGCCTCTGATTGGCTGACAAGTCTGGAAACAAGCCTCTGATTGGTCATCAAGTCTGAAAAAGAGTCTCTGATTGGTCATCAAGTCAGGAACATGGCCTCTGATTGGTCTACAAGTGAGGATCACAGCTTCTGATTGGTCCACAAGTCAGTAACACGGCCTCTGATTGGTCCACAAGAAAGGAACACAGCCTCTGATTGGCTGACAAGACTGGAAAAGAGGCTCTGTTAAGTTAATAAGTCAGGGGCTTGGCCTCTGATAGGCCAACAAGTAGGTAACACAGCCTCTGATTTGTCCACAAGTCATTAACGCAGCCTCTGATTGGTCCACAAGTCAGTAACACGGCCTCTGATTGGTTCACAAGTCGGGAACACAGCCTCTAATTGGCTGACAAGACTGGAAAAGAGGCTCTGTTAAGTTAATAAGTCAGGGGCATGGCCTCTGATAGGCCAACAAATCAGTAACACAGCCTCTAATTGGTCCACAAGTCTGAAAAAGAGTCTCTGATTGGTCATCAAGTCAGGAACACGGCCTCTGATTGGTCCACAAGTGAGGATCACAGCTTCTGATTGGTCCACAAGTCAGTAACACGGCCTCTGATTGGTCCACAAGTCAGGAACACAGCTTCTGATTGGTTCACAAGTGAGGATCACAGCTTCTGATTGGTCGACATGTCAGAAATACAGCCTCTGATGGGTCCATAAGACAGGAACACAGCCTCTGATTGGCTGACAAGTCAGGAAAACAGCCTCTGGTCCACAAGTCAGGAACACAGCCTATGATTGGTCATCAAGTCAGGAACACAGCTTCTGATTGGCTGACAAATCTGTAAAAGAGGCTCTGTTAAGTTAATAAGTCAAGGACATGGCCTCTGATTGGCCAACAAGTCAGTAACACAGCCTCTGATTGGCCAACAAGTCTGGAAACGTGGCTTTGTTAAGTTTACATTGGGAAAGTGTGTGTGTGTGCGTGACTTCACAGAGTTAATGCAGTAGACACATTCCTCTGTGTGGAAGGACAATTGGAAAACGGCTGTTAATTGTAATTTTAGACAGACATGTTATCTTAATTCAGGTAGGGCCCTGTGAAAACTCAAATGATGCTGATTATACAGTGCACACATGTGGTTATGGCACTGCAGCAGTGAATCGTGGTGGCGCAGCTCATGAAACAGCCCTGAAGAATGTGCTTCTGGTCTACAAAGGTTGCTCCACAAGCTACTGGCGAATTCTACTAACGGCCGTCTTTAAAAAAACCTGAAGTAGGCATGCAAAGTGTTACGTCAGCATTTAACTTGAACAGCGCACAGCAAGAAAGAGAGGCAGCCTCTCGAAACTCAGAAACACATTTCCCATGAGCACAGCCCCAGCGCTCTAATGTAGCGCTCAGAACTTTTCCCTTTGTAGACTGACACATGCATGACTAAACGTAGACGCTACAAGCTCACAGAGCGTAGAACTTTTCTGTCATTTCCCACCTCACTCGTGGCCTCATTTTCAATATGCGGAAATAATTCGTAACTGTAGTTACCTGTAACTAGGGAAAGTTTTCACAGCATTTAGTATGTGGGACATTAGGACAGGTGGACCACACAGTACAGTGGGCACTGTCTCAAATGGCCATTGAGTCACCCATTTGTCGACAAGTCAGGAACACAATCTCAGACTGGTCGACAAAGTTAGGAACATAGGCCTCAGAAATTCTCATGAGGCTCTCATTGGTGCCCAAGGTATGGGACATGGGACAATGACTTTGGGCCACCCTGAAATATCAGATGCAGTCTACTACTGGTACAAAACAGTCGATTGAAAACAAGTAGTTTCCAAAACTGGGGTTCTTAAAAAACTGATAAAAGCTACAGAGAATGTGGAACACCTAACAACCACCTGGAAAACATAGAGGCAGACCAAAACTTTCCCCTACAGTTCGAAAGCTTTCAGCTTTGAGAAAGTGGAGAACATCAAACTCCATTCTTGTTTCAGCTCTGAGAACATCCGCAGTCGCTTCTGTCCATCCTTCCACTGTTAGCACATTTTGACCAGAAGAACCCTGGTCCTGGTTCCGTTTAGGCTTTGTAGAACCTTGGTGCTATTCAGGGAACCTGGCCGCATTTGCACCAGTTTTAATTGGAACCAAGGATATGACGTTGCACACCGGAAAGCAGCACAGACCAACTACCAGAGATAAGAAACGTAGAGTAGGTTCCTCAGCGGACCACTAGGGGTCGCCATTGTTCCCTTCTCTTTCCTCAACAACTAACCTGTTCATGGATGTCTTCACGGTTTGTGCTGAGGAGCCTGCGATTCTTCGTTATTTTTGGTGGGAATGTGCCGAACAGTTCAACTAAGTGCCTCAACCAGAACTGAACCCATTCCACCTCAACACTACCAAGGTCTGAAAGGGTGTGTAGTCATTCAGGAAGCTCATCACTGAGAAAGGTAGGCACACACATCAAACAAAGCTGCTGCTGGTGGTCTCGGAACAATGGACTGACTGACTCGAAGTCCAGACCTCAGCTCGGTACAGTGTATGTATGCTACATGGTCATTAAAGGCTTTTATTGTGATTGTACCTTCATCCCAATGGGCTTCAGACCCGGGGACCGCCATTATGGGAGCACTACACACGGCATCCGAAATAGAAGGCACTGTCCATCTGCTAAAATGAGGGAGAGAGAGCCCTTCAGACACTGGAGAGGAAAAGTACTGTATGTCGGAGAAAATACTTTCCATCTCGTCTCTCCTCCATCCTCCCCGCAGAACCCGAGAGGTGGCCGATAAGGACTGTTGAGTCTGAGAACATTCGGGTGGGTCCATTTTGTTTTGTTCTCAACTAGCCTCCCAACCATGTGCCGTCCATGTTGTGTGATTTTCTAGTCGTTCACAAATACGTCCCATCTGTAATTATGGTTGCGCATGGCAAAGCAATACGCAACTACGCAACTATACTGTTATACGATTTTTCTTTTTCTCCCGTTTCAGCGCCGAATAACTTGTCCCGCAGCTTTGAAGATATCGACTCCGTTCCAACTCCAGATTGTCCGGTATGATACGCTGATGTGGGCTTGTATACAGCTGTAACAGATCTGGTTTTATACCAGTGTTTTTTTCTTCTGTGTAATACCATTGGTGGCCTCTGGGGACACCAGCAGTAATTGGTCCTCATAAAGGGAAGTAGGGTTGTACTTCTGGGGGACAACAGAAAGAGTGTTTGCAACACATGTGGTCCTGCTCCAGAGTCTTAAACCATACTGTCAACTCCTGTCCTAAGAAACCTTACTGTTTCATGCTTAGGTGTGAGTATTTTGTCAGTGCTTGATGCTAAGCTGAATCTGTTTTAATTTCATGGCAAGTGGTCAATCTGCTAGTTGTTGTCAGTATGCTAACTTGCTAATATGATAACATGCTAATATGGTTATATGCTCCCTTGTTTTGCTAATATGCTCTGTTGTTGTGCTGAGCCAACAAGAAGCAGTTCTAATATGCTAGGCTAACATGCAATTTGATGCTAATTGTGTTGTATGTATTGTTTTGTTTGTTTGTTGGTCTTAGACAAGGAGTTTTATTGGGTAGAAGAAAAGTGGCTGTATGGACATAAAGGAACAGTGGAACAGAGATCCCTTCCCTTCCTGTCCACCTTGCTTGTGCTTCCATCTTAAAAGACCAGCTACTAAAATCTAAGGACTTCTTGGAGAAAGAACCTACAGTCACTTAAGTTTTAAAAAAAAAAACTGACTTCCAACTGGCTTTAAGATGCACGGATTCCGAGTAGGAAGGAATTTTTCCGGATTTTTTTCCCATAGAGAATGAATAGGATCGAAAAACACTTGCCTATCTAACCTACTTCCGCTTGACCTATAGACACCAAATCGGGTACACCAGCTCGCACCCCCGAGCAGGAATACAGTGGTTTGTTCGTTTCTCCTTTTTGTTTTGCATCCCTCGTTCCTCCCATAGAGTCCCAGTCATTTTTGGACCCCTCTAAAGCTGGCTGTTTTGTTCGGCCTAGAGGCGCAAAACTTCACATGCTCACTAAGGGAAGGTCCCCAAGCACTAATCCACAGCCATACTGACCCGCACTCATCTATCTGTTGTTTATTCATCCCTCGTTCCTACCTTAGAGTCCCAGTCATTTTCGGCCCAAACCAAGCAGTAACATTTCCGTTTGCCCGTGAGCCACCAAACTTCGTATACTCACTAAGGGCAGTCCCCCAGACGCTAACCCACAGTCATACCGACCCACACTCATTTACTCATCCCTCGTTCCTCACTGAGCAAGCTGCCTTCCTTCAGGAAATGCACTTTTCTAGTTAGTGATTGTATTTTCATTTTGGATGACTTTGTACTTTAACTCACCACATTTCAAACTCAAATACTTTCCTACTTACTCAGTCAAGGTAATAACGAAACAAGTGTATTTATGGATTCTTAGTATCCATGGGAATGTCCATTTCATCCCTGGACTACATCCATGACCACCTGGAGAAACGCAGGTGAAGCAGGATGGGGTTATTAAACAGTTCCTGACTTGGTGTGTATATAAACACAGTATAGAAACAGGCACGCATGCCCTCGTGACTGGCGAGCATCTTTTTCTGAATTTATATAAACACAATTTTCTTTTATGGTACGTATGTCTGGCTGGTTTATGTTTATGAACAGAGGCCTACAGATGCTGTAGAGTAAAAGGAGAACCTCATCTCTGATCCTCTTTAAATTTAAACTTGTAACTAAGCTGTAAATAAATCTAAAACTAAACTTTACTGGTTTGCAAAAAAGTTATTTTATGGTTCTAGCTAATGGAACCTGTTCTCCTTCAGGGTTCTGTTCTGATGATGACTAATGAATGAGCTTCTATTAAAGACTGGTGGACGAAGACTAGAGTCTCTTTACCTACACTGAGCTGATGAAGAGTCCTGATCCAGAAATGATAATAGGACATTAGAGCCGTAATAAACCATGCTCCTGTTACTCTCCATACTTCAGTACATCTGAAGGAACATACTTTAGTACTGGTACTCTCCATACTTAAGTACATCTGAAGGTACATACTTTAGTACTGGTACTCTCCATACTTAAGTACATCTGAAGGTACATACTTTAGTACTGTTACTCTGCATACTTAAGTACATCTGAAGGTACATACTAAAGTACAGTTCCTCTCCATACATACATTGAAGGTAGTACTGTTACTCTCCATACTTAAGTACATCTGAAGGTACATACTTTAGTACTGTTACTCTGCATACTTAAGTACATCTGAAGGTACATACTTTAGTACTGTTACTCTGCATACTTAAGTACATCTGAAGGTACATACTTTAGTACTGGTACTCTCCATACTTAAGTACATCTGAAGGTACATACTTTAGTACTGTTACTCTCCATACTTAAGTACATCTGAAGGTACATTCTTTAGTACTGGTACTATCTATACTTAAGTACATCTGAAGGTCCATACTTTAGTACTGTTACTCAGGTGGAGGTCTAAAGGGAGGAACTTCTGCTGAACCTGAAGTAGAAGAGCATTCTCCAGAATGCTCTTCCAACCAATTCTGGCCAACTCAGGCCCGGCAGCACCGTACATTACCCTGCTGGAATATTCCATCATTGTGGTCAAAAAGCAGTGAAGTGTACTGAGCACCGGTCAAAAACGTGTTATATCAGACTTGTGGACCCAACCCATGCCATGAGAACACACCCCGCGCCAGCACAGAACCATCACCAGCCTTCCACAGTTAGTTGACTGGGGTTCATGGCTTTATGAGGTCAGCACCACACACAAACCACACCATCATTCCTAAAAACAACTGGCACCATGACTCATCGGGGCACGCCACATGTTGCCAGTCCTCTAGGGTCCAGTAAGAAACCTGGTGAGCCTAGGTAAAGCACTGTGTCTGGTGTGGTGGTGTAACCAGGGTCACTCTGGAGGGTCCTCGTCTCTCATAATGCACAGAAGCTAAATAATGCTGCACTGACATGCGTGTGGACACTCAATGTGGAGGTGGTTTAAACCAGATGCTACCGGTCACTATCATTAAGCATCTGTAGGCAGCCACTGTCCACGGTGGACGGTAAGGCTGTTCATGACGGGTTCCTGGTATATACGTGACGCTGTGGATCATGGAATTTCAAATTCCCATTCTACTCAGTGGTAATCTGACCTTATAAATACCGGATGGTCTCGCTCTTTTGAACCGTATTGTTTATGAAAGTATTTTTTTGCCAGTAAACTGATTTTGATGGTTTATTACCATTGCCGACACTTTACTTGGTGTCACACTATAAGACACAAGGCAATTTCAAGGTAGTAGACCATATAAGCTACTGTGGAGCCGTGAACAGTGTGATGGATGTACGCTGGATCTCGTCTATAAGGAAATAAAATCATTTCAGTTTTATGTTTTGACTGCAAATCAGTAACGATTCCACTGAATTAGATGATATTCTAAAGGCTTCAGGGTTGCTTGTTGCCATGGATCCTCAGGATGTACACAGAGTTGCCAGCTATATTTACAACCTATGCTGGTCATAGGGCATTATATCTGGAACATCTACCATATAGGTGTTTAGTGTGGGTTCCCAGGTGCATTGGGGACCATCTACACAGCTGATCCTTCTTCAGTACCTCATTTATCAGTGAGGACCTCTCGGAGTAACACGTATGTATTTTTCTGTTACCAGGAAACGTACAGTAATTTGTTGGCCAGGTGTTTTCAGTAAAGTGCTAGAAAAGCTTAGTGCTCAGAGCTAAACGTCAAATGGCTTTATTAGACAAATTGGTAATCAAGCTCAACAGCAAAAAACAGACCAGCATTGCAAAAGGATGAGGCTGAGGCACGAACACAGAGACAAGCAAGAGTCGAGGAACCAGCGAGTCAGTATACCAGGCAAACATAACCAAAGGGGAAACCCAGAAAGAAAGAGAGAGCAAATCAGAGACAACCATGGGGGTCAAGACCAAAGAGTCAAAACAGGAGGGAATGAAAATCAAAGGGAGAATCCAAAGAGAGAGAAAAACGAATAAATGACTAGCAGAGAAAACGGAAGATGAACGCTCAGGATGCAAACTAGGGCATGCATGTGAGACAGGGGGGTTTAAATGCTAGTGGTGAAATGAGGAGCAGGTGTGTGTGATCAGTATTGGAGTATTGGCGTATTGGACATGTGACTATGATGTCACCGGGAAGGGAAGTCTGGGAGATGGAGTTCAGGAGCTCGGAAACGGAGGGAAAAAAATAAAACAATACAGTCATCTTCAAAAGGTGACCAGGGTCAATAACTGATGATCAATATCGACTGATATGACCAATATTTATTGAGCTACACATACAGAAGTCTGTCTCTCGGTATGGCGTCGGGCGGCCATGTTTGCTAACCCAGCATGCACAATGTCTCAGCACAGAGATGTAGAGGTTCCTAATGGTGTCCCATGAAAATGCATCCCATAGAGCTTGGCTATCCTCACACAGTTCCTGCAGATGGTGCGGTAGGGGTGGAGGCGGAGTGAAATTTGTCCTTCCCATTTAACCCATCCTTGGGGTGAAAATCCAAGCATACACACAAACACTAGTGAGCAGTAAGTACACTTGCCCAGAGTGATGGGCAGCCATATCCATGGCCCCCAGTGAGGGGTTGGGGGTTAGGGCCTGGCTCAAGGGCACTTCAGTCATCTTCTGTTGGTTAATGGGATTGAATCTGTGACCTTCTGGGCCGAAGGCTGGTTCCCTAACCTCTGGCCCATGAATGCCAACGTGGTGAGACAACTTGGCTGACTGAAACAAGGCTAGTTATGAATGGCATAGTCTTAAAATGAGCTTACAAACTCAAAATTAGAGAGTTCAGATAGGTCAGGCGTTAGGAATGGTAAACAGTGGAGGCAGATCTATGCTAGGACTCCTTCATGACATACTTACTGTAACGTCTTCAAAACTCTTCACACGTCTGTGTTTAATGAATGGGCAATGGTCAAAGTTCATGTGGATTGCTGTTAGCTTAGGGCTAACATATACCTAAAATCCCATAGGGATGCTAGCAGACGTTAGCATTACTGTGGAGTTTTTTTTGGTTCTCGTTTATTGGATATAGGTAAGGGCTGAACTGAGGGCCTAGCTCTAATGGTCATGGTTCACCACTGCCATAACATGAGTTCATTAGATGAGGTATAGGTTTTTACTCACTGTGTGCAGTAATGATTTGTGGATCTGTGAATTCATCCCCCTCTCTCTCTCTCTCTCTCTCTCTCATGTAAAGGTCACTTTTAGCCCGAAACCTGCTCAGCGTCCTGAGTGCTCAGGGGCCTGTCAGGCTCGCAGTAAGAGGTGTGAGGGCCCGGGGCCACCTTGCCTGCCTCTGCCTCTGCTCCTGGATCAGAGCGTGTCCACCCCCCAAACCCGAACCCCTCACCCGCCCCCCCACAGCGTGCAGGCCCCAGATCAGCCCCCCCGCTGCTGCATCGGGCTGACGGCTGGTCAGGAGAGCAGCGTAATTAAACACAGCTCATGACAGGGGGAGTGAGGTGCAAGACTTCAAAACCCACAGAAACGATTTTTCAGCTTTTTAGAATGCGGCTCCAGCGCTCTGAGTTTTCCTTTTTTCCAAACCGTGAAACATCATGAATGACAACAGGAGCTGAGGAGAATAACAGCAGAGTTAAACAGAGTTTGGCCGAGAAAATAAAACTCGCCCGTTTATTTTCTTTAACTTTGTTTAAAAAATAAAAATAAAAAGCTCAGTGCTGTGGGCCTCACACTAGGGCGATCAGACAACCCAAATAACTCACAAAATTAAAACACAGTGAGTTACCTGCTGTGTGTTTAAGGTGGTAGTAACTTCAGGCTCCTGCAGGTGGCGCTGCACGAGGATAATGGGGCTGTAAATACCTGCGGGGTGTGAGTGACGGGATCCACAGATTCTATGATTTTCCATGTGTGGGAAACGCTCCAGAGCAGATGTTAATGATTGGCTAAAAGGAGTGACTGCATGTGGGCGTGGCCAAAGACCATAGTGTGAAGGAAGTAGCTGAATCTGCAGGTGTATGCAAGCGTACGGTCATACGGGTCTACCAGCAGTGGATAAAATCCCAGTCTACAGGGAATTCTCCTCGGGACTGTGTCAGGGATGGCCTCCACCAAATCTATCCAAGTCTGAACATTGATGTGGCCTACATCCAGAAACTTGTCCTGTCCATGCCAAATCCAATCCCAGCTGTTTAGGGGCTTATGTATTATATACTATACAGTCAAAGGCCCAACTCCTCTCTCATTCTCGGTCATACAGCCTGTGCTCCATGTCCTCAGAGCACCACTGTTTGGGGGGGACAAGGCAAAGTGGTCTAGCAGTGGTTTTTTAGCTGAATGAAAGTTTGTGTGTGTGTTTGCTCAGTGCTAAACTTTAAACAAGAAGGTTAAACCATTAAAGCTGTTGTCCTGACTTTTGTAGTCCAAACTGGTGCACACACAAACTCTGCGAGGTGGGACTTCAAGGCCACCCTGAATGGGAATTAAATAGAATGTCATTAGCAGCATATTGCAGACACTCTGATCAAGAGAGACAGTCTAATGATGCTTCAGAGGAAAACAAACATGGTGCTGAACGTTTTTCCCCAAAGGCAGCCAAATATATTAACACTTCAGAGATCTGAACCCTCATCTATGGTTTACAAGGTTAACATTATCCACTCTGCTGTCTATTTACTGTCTGATTACACTCATCATTTAAGGAAGAGCTGCACCCAGAAGGAGGTGTGGGAGTGCGGTGCTGTTGGGAAGGGAGATAAAGGTGACCAGGATCAATAACTGATGATAAGTTTAGACTGATATGATCAATATTTATTGAGCTACACATACAGAAGTCTGTCTCTCAGTATGGCGTCGGGCCGCCGTGTTTGCTAACCCAACACACCAGACGTCTCGGTATGGAGCTGTAGAGGTTCCTAATGGAGTCCTGTGATAATCCATCCCATGCAGCCTCAACATCCTCTCACAGTTCCTGCAGATGGTGCGGTAGGGGTGGAGGTGGAGTGACACCAGGCCTTCTGGACGTGTGACGTAACAACAAACCGCTCATCTTGGTGCTGACCACGGTGCCTCCACACACGGATTCGTTGGGCGTCTCCACCAAGACTAAAGCGGGACTCGTCACTGAAGATGACCCGCTGCTGTTCTGGCATGACACCATTCCAGTCTTGGGCGAAGTTAATATGATGTTAAGGGCAATCGTCCTAACGGTTTGTGTGCATGACTGGCAACCTCCCGGTCACAAGGCTGGTTCCGTAACCTCCAACCTTCACAGCTGCCCACTCAGCCTTCACGACAGGTTCAGAAATGTGCCCCCTTCCTGACAAGTCTATATCCCACCTGAAATTTGGAAAAAGGCTCATGGTCGACTCCAGGCGCTCTTGTATCAAGATAGTGGAACCCAGCTTAGTGCACTAGCTCTATCCATGGCCAAGGCATGTAAAGAACCATGACGTATGGCCATATAATAAGTGATGACTGTAAATGCCAATGAGGAGGCCATTGGAACAGCCTGAAGGCAAAAGGCCAAGGGCTCAAGCCCCCCTGGGGGGGTATTAATAATTTCTACCCAGTGTAGTCTCGGTTATACTGAGAAGCAGTAGGCAAAATGGGTTAAATTTAGAATGTCAAAGGTCAAGTGATATTATTTAAGAGAGGAAAGAGGAAAAGCCTATATTGGCATTGGTTAGGATACCCCTGTATCCAAGGCGTGCCTGCCAAGCGCAGCCGGCGGATATTTCTGGATGTAATAAAGAAATTAGGGCTGTACCCGACTCAGAATTTTGTCAGTCGAATCGGATTCGCCCGTCCTGGTCGACGATTCGACTACTCGTTCATGTTTTTTCTCCATGTACATTATCTAGTAATCAGTAAATCAGTCTGCATACGGTTCAGATCTGATCCTCCTCATTTAGAAAGTCAGCAGACTCACAGGAGCATATTTCTTAACTAAAAGAGGCGGGGCTTATGATGATCGATCTGAACTGAAGCCTAATTTAATTACAGGATATAGCGTCGGGCAGCAGCTCGTATTTATGCTAAACATTAGCGCTTATAACTTATAGTCTTTTTAATTTCACTTCTAACAGCTTCTCCAGTAGGAGGACCCTTCGTTTTTTATCTCTCATAAATAATGACCTGCTAAATAAAACCAGATTAGTCCATATTTAAATTATTTTAGATTAAAAGAAGAATGGTAAACCTGAAATCGTTTATTATAGCCTATTACCCGCGCTGAAATCATTATCTCTCGTTTATCAGCAGGCGTATTAATGACTGTACTCATCCTTAAATAAAGATAATCTCAGCTGTAGACGAATAAATATAAATATCTGTAATTTAGGTTCTAAAATAACGGAATTATAATAAAACAAACATCTCCAGTCCGTTTTTCCTTCACTGCAAACAGCTGTTACGTCTAAAATGAAAGTCAGCTCCCTCGTTTGGAGCAGTGTTGGATGTCTGAATGAATGAAGAGCAGAATTCAGTTTCATTTGTTCGGATTCTCTTCTTCAGAAGCTCCTCCAGACTTTCTCTGACACATCGCTCCACCCATGTTTCTCAGCTTCACAGCTTTAGCTTCCTTCAACGGTGAATAGGTGTGCGCAGGCGTAGAGGTAGAGCGCGGGAAGAACGGTGTGTGTAAGGTATCGAATGGCAGAGACTACTGGACCTAGCTGTTTTGTTTTGGTTATTTATTTTTCGCAGGTAACGCTACTGTTTGAGCTTTACCTGTCCATGTTTGAACGGGCAAGGGACACTAAGAGACGTGCCTATGTCAGTCTCCTTACTAAATAAACGAGCAAGTGGAATACCGCCAGTGTGTGTGCGAGTGTCTGCTCCATTTTGCTTCGTGCTTCACCTGCCTCTAAAGCTCACTATCCGGGCTGGAGCTGGAAATTCTACCCACCCTGGCTTCAAGCGTTACAAGTCGACTTAAAGGGTCTCAGTCGACTTAAAGGGTCTCCGATTCGATTCGTCGACTTCTAGAGGGCAGCCCTAAAAGAAATATTGTTACGAAACATATTTGGCAGGAAATATCCAAGGTGGACACTGTAGAAGGTGATGCGTGGGGCTCCTCCCTCATGTCCGTCTTCGAAGGTTTAAAATGGACTGCCTGAGGAGTCAGCAGAAATACCAGTTTAGACTCGGCCTGTCCTGATACTTGTGGAAACTGGTTAGGCTGCCAGGCTGCCAGAGAGATACGACCCTCCTCTCTTCACGCAACCAATCCGACTCCCTCTGGTGTGGAGGGGTGGAGAGAGTTAAGCCTGTGCGGACGAAGAAAGCAACAGCGGGTAAAACGCACCATGTGTTCCACAGGGCTTTCGGAAGGCCGGAGCTCTGCACCATGCGACCTGTTTTTCCCAGGCAAGTATTGTTCCAAAGACGTCCATTACGATCCATTGGACGTATCCGGTATGTGTGTGCGGCGCCTATATCTCTTTACCTTAATAGGCTCTTAAATATTCATCATCTGTCTAGCCTTGAATGCCTTCCTCTCTCGCGTATCGACAGCTCTCTTGATCTTCTCAAATCACCAGCTGGCTCGGAGTTGGCCCTCTCGAATCATCTTTAACTAAAACTAATGGGCGAGTTTGACTTTTAAATACGACCTTCTGATCAAAGGAGAACATAGATAGATATAGATTTTCCTGGAGTTACAAAAAGTCATGGGATATCAGTATGTAAATCAGTATGAAGTGGTCTTTCCTCAGGGGGCCGGCTAGGGAACACCTACACCTGTATAAGCTGTGAGGTGTTATCTTGTAAGTGTAACTGAACGCTGGCTAGTGTGCTCATGGCAAGGCGATGTGAATCAACAGGAGTTCGAACGAGGCACGGTCGTGGGTGCTACATGGATGGGATTTATGCAGGCTTTTAACATTCCTTGATCCACAGTGTCATGTGTGTACTCGGGCAGATATCACAGGAAGCCCCTCACACATATCCTGCTGGTATACAAACATATCTATGGAATACGGGAGCGGAAGACCTTCCAGAGAGCACCTCACCACAACACCGGACACTTCGCCTCACGTGGGCTTCTGAGGTTGATAACTGGACCCTAGAGGACTGGCAACATGCGGCGTGGTTCAATGAGTCACTGTACTAGTTGTTTCAGAGTTTTGTGTATGGCGCAGCCCCCATGAAGACATGGACCGCAGACTGCTGGTTGTTCCATACTTGCATGGGTTGAGTCCACTGGTCTGCCTAAACATGCTATTGGATGGCGTCCACTTCATTTGGGTGCCCGGTGACTGTTTGCAGCCCTTCATGAACTTTGTGTACCCCCGCGATGATGGGACAGTCCAGCAGGATAAGGCACGGTGCCGTCAGAGCCACATTGTCCAGAATTGGTTGAAGAAGCATTTTTGGGGAGTTCCGTCGAACGGTGTCCCCTGCATGTTAGGCCATCATGGGCCCACTCAGGACATTCCCTATCATGCCTCATTCAAACCCACCTTGCCATGAGCACGCTGGCCACTTCATCATCAGTTTACGTACTGCTATCCCATGACTACTGGTATGGTAGTGTATATTGTTAATCAATGTTGTTTGTGAGGAACATGCGTGATCAAGACTTTATATGACAGTCAATGTTAAACAAATGGACTTTACACTGGAACAGATTTATTGGATTCTAATTGGGAATGGATTCCTTCCTGGGGTAAACGAAGAACTGTGGGCTGACCACAAGCAGCAAAGAGCTTTTAAAATGCCCGTCAGAGGACAGTTTGACAAAGCACAAGCTTTATCCTGGCTCATTCAAACTCTTCTCTTCATCGTTAATCCTTTTATGGTCATTAAATATGTATTGCGTCATTACAAACTGAGGAAATGGGTTTGACTCCCTGAGGCAACGCTGTGCAACAGAAGCTTTTCCTAACATGGACTGGCTGCACTGGGGCAGAGAGACAGTGAACTCAGAGGACGGTTCATTGGTGCGTTGCTGAGACAACCTGGAAATGCAAATCATCGCTGTCCAAAGAGAAACAAGACCTTGTAGCTGGCATGTAATGGAATCCCATAGCCACTAGCTTAGCATCATACCAACCGCATGCTTAAGTTAGCAGATACACTCATCATCAGAAACGTAGCTGCACCCAGAAGGAGTCAACTGACAGGAATGAGACTTGGTGGGTGGGTTTGACATTGCGAGACATGCCAATGATTCAAGTTTCACGCTCGGCCACACGTGTGAGGACGGGCCTGATCGCTGTACCTGACTTACCCAACAGCCCGACTGTGAGCAGTGCTCAGTGAGCAGTGATGCCTCCATGCCACGACATGCACACAGACCGCTACCACGACTGTTCTTAACACCACGTCACTGAAGACTGCAGTGGTGTCCTACCAGACTGTCATGGAGTGACTCAGAATGGCAGCGGGTCATCTTCAGAGACGAGTCCCGCTTTAGTCTTGGTGGAGACGCCCAACGAATCCGTGAGTGGAGGCACCGTGGTCACACGTCCAGAAGGCCTGGTGTCACTCCACCTCCACCCCTACTACAACATCAGGTCCCACTTTTGTGTTGGTGCAGATGACCAAAGAATCCATATGACAGGTGGTTGACCCGTATGACCATACGTTTCCATACACCTGCAGATTCAGCTACTTCCTGCACACTATGGTCTTTGGCCACGCCCACATGCTCAGTCACTCCTTTTAGCCAATCATTAACATCTGCTCTGGAGCCATTTTCCACACATGGAACGAGACGTTCCCTGCACTGTAGCACCTCTTCCCAATCTATGGATCCCGTCACTCACACCCCATGGGGATTAATAGCCCCATTATCCTCGTGCAGCGCCATCTGCAGGAGCCTGGTATTTTTTCCTCCATGATTATGTAGTTTGCAGTTCTCTCGCGCTTCACTGTCTTGTCCTCCAGTTTGTGTAGTTGCCCTGTGAGCTCGTCCATGTGCTAGGTCTGTTTAGGTGTTTCCCGCAGGCATCAGCGGGTTGTCTCACTCGTTAGATCCTGTTATATAAAGCCTGTTCCCCAGTCCTGCTCATGAAGTACCCTGTCCTGCATATTTTGGTGTCCTCCTCCCTCTTGATCCAAATAACCAGCTAATTATCAGCCCCTCCGTGAGCTGGAGTGGCAGGAAAACACTCCGGTATGTAGGGCACGGAAAGACTGTGTGTAATTGTCAGCGCTGTAGACGTCATCTCCAGTCTGTTTGGGATTATTCCTGCCAGGTAGGCTAGTAGACGGTGCCGCTGGCTGACCTGCTGAAGTCTAGAGCGGCTGTGTTGTTGTCTACCAATGAATTCCATTCCATCCAAGATATCTCATTTATCTTTGAGAGCCCTACCTCCTGACGTTTGGCCTCAAGCTGAATTTGCAAAACAGAGTTCGAGACTTCAAAAGGAAGCTCGTTGAATTTTATATCTCTTTGTGTTTTTGGTTTGTGTTTTTGGGAGGTGAATGAACTCTTTCAACTCCCAGGCTTATTAACAGTGGTGGATAAACTAAACAAGGCATGTAGCTGAGGTAGAGACCCCCAATATAGCTTACTCTCCCAGTGTCCCTCTCTTTAGACCTCCACTGGAGTAACAGTACTAAAGTATGTACCTTCAGATGTACTTAAGTATGGAGAGTAACAGTACTAAAGTATGTACCTTCAGATGTACTTAAGTATGGAGAGTAACAGTACTAAAGTATGTACCTTCAGATGTACTTAGGTATGGAGAGTAACAATACTAAAGTATGTACCTTCAGATGTACTTAAGTATGGAGAGTAACAGTACTAAAGTATGTACCTTCAGATGTAATTAAGTATGGAGAGTAACAGTACTAAAGTATGTACCTTCAGATGTAATTAAGTATGGAGAGTAACAGTACTAAAGTATGTACCTTCAGATGTACTGAAGTATGGAGAGTAACAGTACTAAAGTATGTACCTTCAGATTTACTTAAGTATGGAGAGTAACAGTACTAAAGTATGTACCTTCAGATGTACTTAAGTATGGAGAGTAACAGTACTAAAGTATGTACCTTCAGATGTACTGAAGTATGGAGAGTAACAGTACTAAAGTATGTACCTTCAGATGTACTGAAGTATGGAGAGTAACAGTACTAAAGTATGTACCTTCAGATGTAATTAAGTATGGAGAGTAACAGTACTAAAGTATGTACCTTCAGATGTAATTAAGTATGGAGAGTAACAGTACTAAAGTATGTACCTTCAGATGTAATTAAGTTTGGAGAGTAACAGTACTAAAGTATGTACCTTCAGATGTACTGAAGTATGGAGAGTAACAGTACTAAAGTATGTACCTTCAGATGTACTTAAGTATGGAGAGTAACAGTACTAAAGTATGTACCTTCAGATGTACTGAAGTATGGAGAGTAACAGGAGCATGGTTTATTACGGCTCTAATGTCCTATTATCATTTCTGGAACAGGACTCTTCATCAGCTCAGTGTAGGTGAAGAGACTCTAGTGTCTCTCAGTCCACCAGTCTTTAATAGAAGCTCATTCATTAGTCTGACACTGACGTCTATTCACATCATCATCAGCACAGAACACTGAAGGAGAACAGGTTCCATTAGCTAGAACCAGGCTCTGTTCAACAGGTCAACACAAGGTCAAAACAAAGTGACAGCTTTACCCAGATTGGAGGACTAGCTTCACCAACAAACTACTTACAGCACACTAACACATTACTGAACACTTACTGAATTACTCTACACCAATACGCTACTTACAGTACACTAACACATTACACTTACTGAGTTACCGTACACCAACACACTACTTACTGTATACCAACACACTACTTACTGTACACCAACACGCTACTTACAGTACACTAATTCCAGTTAAGAGTCCTGAACCAAAACCTCCACTTTTTTAAGTTTCTGAAGCCCCCACCATCACAGTGGTCTCCAAAGTAAGATCATGAATGAATGGGACCCTGCCTTGTAGTGGAAAGCCTGCTAGGCATGCCGAATTGGGCACACTCTTAAACCCAGTGCCACAAGGTGTTGCATCAGGGTCCACCAGAACTCAGGCCTCACAGGACTCTTAGAACCCCTCCGGGCACCCCAGCATGACTAGAGCCCTACAGGCCCTCCCTAGTAGTTTTGGGATCCTTTCAGGAATCCAGAAGGTCCACAATGGACATCCCAGAGGCCAACCCCGAGGGGGTCGCTAGGTACCCTCAAAGGCAGGGAGACCTCAGGGAGGAAGCGACAGGCTCCTAAAGATTTCAAAGACTTTCCTCAGGGATCAAAAACCAGCAGGGTTGTCGCTCCTGGACAAATGGGGTGGGCAACGTGGTGTCAGAGCCCTTCACGCAGTTCTACCGTAAACAATGAGATCCTGTGCTGATGGCCTAATTAGGAGCTGAAGGAAGCACCTTGCCAGCCCCTCGTTCAAACATGGCCCAGGTTTGCTAAGACGAATGAGCCCACTTTACGCTGGTCTATCTACCAATAGCTCCAAGTTAGTGCTGTTTGTTCGGAGCCGTTTCATTAGCGTCTTATCGCTGAACGTCCAGCTGTGACGTTTTAATCTAGACTGTCTTTAGCGTGATACCATAGAGACTTCATCTCATACAAACTGGCCAGTCAACTCCCTCACAGATAACACTTCTGGACCTCCTGTTGTAAAACTAATCCAGCCCAAATGGAGATTTATTCAGATACTGCAAAACCAAAACTCAGATATTTAGACTTGTCTGATTATCCTATAAGGTAAGTGAGTGAGGGCAGCACCAGAAGCCCTCAGGCTTTACCAGTCGTATGTAATATGCACAGCCCACTGTTACATCCATTCCTTCCTCGACCAGCTAATTGCAAGCTTGCTAATTCAGATAGGATTTCAACTTTCAGATTTCAAGTTCATCTTCCATTTGCATTTGAACATGTCTGGACTCATGCATCAAAGCGCTTGTGGTGAGGCTCAGGTGATCACTCTAGAGCAGGGCGGCATTAATATACATGCTACATACATACATACATACTCGGGTGCGCATGTGACGTAAGCAAGGACGGGCCTTATCTCTGTACCTGACTGACCCAACAGCCCCAAACGTGGACATTCAGTGAGCAGTGATGTCCTTCATGAGTCATCCTGTTAGTGCAGCACCATTGGCACCAAGACATGCACACAGACCGTAACGACGACTGTCCTTATCACCACGTCACCTTCACCAAAGACTGCAGTGGTGTCATACCAGACTGTCATGGAGTGACTCAGAATGGCAGCGGGTCATCTTCAGTGACGAGTCCCGCTTTAGTCTTGGTGGAGACGCCCAACGAGTCCGTGTGTGGAGGCACCGTGGTCAGCACCAAGATGTATGGTTTGTTGTCACACCTCCAGAAGGCCTGGTGTCCCTCCACCTCCACCTCCACCCCTACCGCACCATCTGCAGGAACTGTGTGAGGATGTTCAAGCTGCATGGGATGGATTATCACAGGACTCCATTAGGAACCTCTACAGCTCCATACCGAGACGTCTGGCATGTTGGGTTAGCGAACACGGTGGCTCAACGCCATACTGAGAGACAGACCTCTGTATGTGTAGCTCAATAAATATTGATCATATCAGTCTAGATGATGTTATCCATAGCAGAGACTGTGGTATTGGTCAGAGTGAAATAGAATTGGTGAGAGGCTCAAAGCTTGTTCAGGAACCTGGCTAGGTTGTTCTAGCCGGGATGCTGCAGTACCTCCTGCCTGATTGCAGTATGGTGAACAGACCATGTGCTGGATGACTGTCCAACTGGATCCTATGGATTTTCCTCAGGCAGTGGGACCGGTAGACTTCCTGTAAGGTTGGAAATCGTAGCAGACAGCTGTATGTTAATGTGAACATGTAGTTTTGAACAGGCAAGCCATTTTTTTACAGCCCAGCTTTGTTTCCACGGAGTGGGGTTCTATCTATAGGACCTGACTTCCAGTCCCAGTGGTGCCACTCACCATCTACAGCTAGGAGTCCACAGTGAAGCTGCTTCAGACACGGTTACTGTCAATAGAAACAGCTGCTTGCTGTGTCAGGATAAAAATGAGGATGTACACTGTGGACATGCAGGAAAGTGACTTCGACTATATATAGGCACTGCAGTACATTATACTGCTGCTGTCATATAACATTTGTGTTTTTTAATACACAGTACCAGTCAAACATTTAGACACACCCAGCCAAATGGATGCTGCTGGTGATCTTAAAGACTCTACAGTGGTACACTGAACAGCTCCAGCTGATGAGAGTCTGAACCAGTCCATATCCTGATACACCACATCTACTCCTGATGTACACAGTATGGTACTCCTCCATATCTCCACCTCTAATATATATTTAGTGGTGTAAAAACTTTGATCTCTTTTTCTGCACAGTGTAAAAGCTCTAGTTCTCCTTTCAGGTTAGTGAATATTCATGATGGACCGACCAATAGAATCGCTCCAAACCTGCTTAGTAATAAACCTTGTTCTATCAGCTCCACTGCAGGGTAAGAGTGCTGGGTCCTCCTCCTGTACAGCTCCACTCTGAAGGGTTTTAAGGTGGACTGTAAAATTCCATGAGTGATATTTATAGTTGAATGTCTTCACTTTTATTCTACAGTAAAACATTAAGGTAAAATTGAGGAGAGCCTGTTATGGGGATGCGTCTATACGTCTCTACACATTTGACTGGTGATGCACATAAACTGGGTTGAATAGACCAAATGTACTTATAAACGATCTTGGTAATTTTACTTTAAGACAACAACGTTGGGAATGGAGACCTTCAAGGTGTCTTCAGAGAAGGACTAATGGTTACTGTGAATCATGAAAAGACAGGTCGAAGGTTTTAAGGTCAGTTTTATTTCATAGATTCATCATACATGTATTAAACTCACGCACCTTGCATATTCTCAGTGAGTTCCTGCACTTTTTGGTTTGGGTGGAGGTAAAGGGCCACCAGGCCTTCTGAACGTGTGACATGTGACAACACACCGTTGATCTTGGTGCTGACCACGGTGCCTCCACACACGGATTCGTTGGTCGTCTCCACCAAGACTAAAGCGGGACTCGTCACTGAAGATGACCCACTGCCATTCTGAGTCACTCCATGACAGTCTGGTACGACACCACTGCAGTCTTTGGTGACGGTGACGTGGTGTTAAGGACAGTCGTGGTAACGGTCTGTGTGCATGTAGTCCTGCGTGGTGCAGCCGTCTGCCAATGGTGCTGCACTAACAGGATGACTCATGGAGGACACCACTGCTCACTGACTGTCTGCAACTGTGGCTGTTGGGTCAGTCAGGTACAGAGATAAGGCCCGTCCCTGCTTATGTCACATGTGCAGTCGAGCGTGAAACGTGAATCATTAGCATGTCTCATGACGTCATCCTACTGACCAGGTTTCGTTCCTGTCGGTTGATTCCTTCTGCAGCTATTTGTGCAACTCTTCTTTATATGGTGGTTAAATGTAGATGCTGTCAGGTGAGCTCTCTCACTGGTAAGAACACCAGGAGCTGAACTAAAAGAGTTTAGATGAATTATTCTGGGAGCCAACCAATCCTGCTCTGATTCACAATGGGACCAATTTTGTAAGAGACATGATTACTCTTGGTGTTACGACCCCACTCCTTCCGGGCTGCATTAGCCTTTCTGTAGCGCCTGTCTGCAGCCATGTTGTTTGTTCCTTCTGCTGTTGCATTATGTGATGTATTATTTAATTGCAAAGCTCCAAAAACCAGCCAGACACTTGCTGATAAAAACAAAGAAGCTGACTTTAATAACAGCAGGGTTAGCCAAAAATCGTAGTGAGAAAAACAGGCCAAGGTCGGGCGAGAGAGAGAGAGACAGAGAGAGAGAGAGAGAGAGAGAGAGAGAGAGAGAGAGAGAGAGAGAGAGAGAGAGAGAGAGAGAGAGAGCACAGTGCATGGGGAGAAGCAGTCAAAAACAGATCCGGATGAAATGCCAAAAAGGGTAAACCCAACAACCAGCAAGCAAAACCAAAAGGAAAAGGTTAAAGACACATACCAGCAAACGATACCAGCAAGTCAAAACTCAGATATCAGGCAGCAGCAAACCGCACGGCATGCACCTATATACAGGAGGCAATACTGCACAACGAATGAAAAGAACAGACCAGCATATATAATATATATCAGTAACAGGTGAACAGAGCCGGCCCTGACCGGTGTGATGCCCTAGGCAACATTTTGGCTGGTGCCTCTTTGATGGTGAAACCCAGGTAATAGTAACACCTGAAATACGTTAGAGCCTCTAACACTCTAAACACAGACTGGAGTGTTTTACACCTAATCAAATATTATCATAATCATAATCAAATCATTTATATAGCCTTGTTTAAGACTGATGTTGTCTCAAAGCAGCTTTACAGAAATTCAGTAATAACTAGAAAAGTGCATTTCCTGAAGGAAACGCGGGATGGTTGCACAGCTTGCTCAGTAAGGAACGAGGGATGAGTAAATGAGTGCGGGTCGGTATGACTGTGGATTAGTGTTTGGGGACCTGCCCTTAGTGAGTACGTGAAGTTTGGTGGCTCTCGGGCGAACGAAGGCATTACTGCTTGGTTTGGCTCGAAAATGACTGGGACTCAATGGGAGGAAGGAGGGATGAAAAAACGACAGATAGAGGAGTGCAGGTCAGTATGGCTGTGGGTTAGTGCTTGGGGACCTCCCCTTAGTGAGCATGTGAAGTCTGGTGGCTCTCGGGCGAACGAAACAGCCGGCTTTAGGTGGGTCCAAAAATGACTGGGACTCTATGGGAGGAACGAGGGATGCGAAACAACAAGGAGAAACGAACGAGTGCGGGTCAGTCCAACACTGTATTGCTGCTCGTGTATCCGATTTGGTGTCTCTAGGTCGAGCGGAAGTGGGTTAGATAGGCATGTGTTTTTCGAACCTATTCATTCCCTATGGGAAAAAATTCCTTCCTACTCGGAATCCGTGCATCCGATCAAAAAGCTGTATACAAGCCCACATCAGCGTATCATACCGGACAATCCGGAGTTGGAACAGAGTCGATATCTCGAAAGCTGCGGGGCGAGTTAGTCGGCGATGAAATGGGAGAAAAAGAAAAATCGAATAACAGTGTAGCTGCTTTGCAATGCGCATCCATAATAATTCATTAAGGAAAAAGATCTTAGCGACTCGGAATGGAAGGTGGCATGGAAAACCTCCCTCAAGTTGGAGGAAGAAACCTCGGGAGGAACCAGACTCACACCGAACATGTCCTCAGTGAGCCCCTCTCTCACATGTTTCTCTTTGCTGTACATATCAAATACAATGACGGACTTCTGTATGTGTAGCTCAATAAATATTGATCATATCAGTCTAAATTTATCATCAGTTATTGATCCTGGTCACCTTTATCTTCCTTCCCATCAGCACCACACTCCCCCACCTCCTTCTGGGTGCAGCTGTTCTTTTGATGATGAGTGCGTATATTACAAGTGTAAAATTTATGTAAAAATAAATAAATTAATAAATAAAATATTTTTACACTTTTTATGCAAATTTCAAAGTGCCTTATAGACAGATGTCATCAGTAATAATGAAAATTAGAATTGACTTTTTAATACAAACCATGAGGTTTAAATAAATAAATGTGAGGTTTGAAGCTCGACTGTCTAATAGAGGTTGGAAGTGAGTTTTACACTTAGTAGCTCAGACTGAGCTGCTGTGGTAGATTCTGATCCTGTTAGCATTAGTTCTGTTCAACACACAACATAGCATGGAATGGAAAGGTTGGTTGATCAGCTAGCAAAACATGCTAATGCCCCCAGGGGTTTCTATATCTGGAAACCAAACTTGAGCGTGAGTTACAACTTATTCCTAAAACTGAAGTGGAGATGATGCGTAACAGCTCAGGTCATGTTTGAATACCTAGCAAACGAGAAAATTAGCATCTCCAGAAGCAGAACTGCTAGAACGTCATTCAATGGAATCTGGCCAGGTTACGTGGGCTACCCAGGCACCAGGCACTCGCTGAAGAACATTGCCCCCAGGCCTGGCTCCAGGGGTGGGTCCCGGCAACCCTCTGCCGGCATGGTGCACGATATCCTGCATTCTGTTTTTAAATCAAAGGTTTTGGATTATGTTAGTGTGGGTCTTCACTCCAGAACTGTCCACCCTGGGAGAGCCTACCAGGAGCACACTGCTCCAGACGTCATAGCCCTGAAGATCCCTGGACCACCCACGCCCTCTTGCCACATCAGGGACCTGATTCTGGGAGGGTCATTCCGTTGTTCTCGAGTTCCCAACTACTCTGATGGCCCTTCTAGGCCCATGTTAAACCTTTTATTATTAATTTCATTAATAATTATGTTAATTTAGCAGCTTCCTGGTAATAATTTGTATCCTATGAAGTTATATTGGAATATTAACTCGTACAAGTGCATGCACACGTTAGGGTGCCCTCTGGTCAAATAACATGTTATGTTGAATTCCAGAGTTAAAGCTAAGTCAACACATCCTCTATGGAGAACTCACACAAACAAGCAATGCAAATTATGCAAATTTAAATTTGCATTTTCAATTTTTACTAAGTGTTATGTGCCATGATAGTTAGCATATGCAAATTTTAATGCATGGTATTTCTTCAGGTATGTTATATTGAGTGGATAAACAGGATTTGCCTACAAACTATAGACTCAGATCTACAGTCATCATCTAAAGAACAGCTGCACCCAGAAGGAGGTGTGGGAGTGCGGTGCTGTTGGGAAGGAAGATAAAGGTGACCAGGATCAATAACTGATGATAAATTTAGACTGATATGATCAATATTTATTGAGCTACACATACAGAAGTCTTTCTCTCAGTATGGCGTCGGGGGCCGTGTTTGCTAACCCCACACGCCAGACGTCTCGGTATGGAGCTGTAGAGGTTCCTAATGGTGTCCTGTGATAATCCATCCCATGCAGCTTGAACATCCTCACACAGTTCCTGCAGATGGTGCGGTAGGGCTGGAGGTGGAGGGACACCAGGTCTTCTGGATGTGTGGCAGCAAATCGTTCATCTTGGTGCTGACCACGGTGCCTCCACACACGGACTCGTTGGGCGTCTCCACCAAGACTAAAGCGGGACTCGACACTGAAGATGACCCGCTGCCATTCTGAGTCACTCCATGACAGTCTGGTACGACACCACTGCAGTCTTTGGTGACGGTGACGTGGTGTTAAGGACAGTCGTGGTAACGGTCTGTGTGCATGTAGTCCTGCGTGGTGCAGCCGTCTGCTGATGGTGCTGCACTAACAGGATGACTCATGGAGGACACCACTGCTCGCTGTATGGCCGCAGTCGTGTCCTTGCTTACGTCACATGCGCAGCCGACTGTGAAGCATGTCAAACCCACACACCAGGTTTCATTTCCATAAAATCACTGTAGCTCATGTTAATTGTTGCATGCTACAAACACTGGGGGCGAGGTATGGCCCTGGCCGTAGCACCACGAACACCACAGAGAGCGATGATGGCGGGCGTGGTATCTCGGTGCTCTCTGCTGCGTGTGAGTTAATGCTCGGTGTTTTCACTGGGCTGAGCTGTACAGCAGTTGGGACAGTGCTGTAGTTTAACCTTGTCACAGAGGGTTACGGCCTGCTGCGGAGCCGAGTGTCATTCCGCTGACAGTGTCCACTGTTATTTTCCTCTAGGCTCGTACTGTAGCACACGGCTGGCAAAGCGCACAATATGCCCGCATGCCCGCCGTGTTCAGTGTACAAGGGCACCCAGTGGCATCAGCTCTTAAAGAAGAAAAGCTTTTTCTTCGTGCCAAGAGAGAACGGTATCTGCATAATGCAGCACATGAGTACTGTTCAGGCCCACCTCCAGCCAGGTCCTCCAGCCAGGTCCTCCAGCCAGGTCCTCCAGCCAGGTTCTCCTCTGGGTTGACTTATACTGTATGTGTGTGTTCAGAAGCTCCTTGTTATTAGCAAGTTAGCTTTGTTTATCTTATATGCAGTCTGTCTGGCTCACCAAAAATGAGTCACTCTTTAAGGTGGTAGTAACTTCAGGCTCCTGCAGATGGCGCTGCACAAGGATGATGGGGCTATAAATCCCTGTGGGGTGTGAGTGACGGGATCCATAGATTGGGAAGAGGTGCTACAGTGCAGGGAATGTCTCGTTCCATGTGTGGGAAAACTCTCCAGAGCAGATGTTAATGATTGGCTAAAAGGAGTGACTGCATGTGGGCGTGGCCAAAGCTGAATCTGCAGGTGTATGGAAGCGTACGGTCATACGGGTCTACCAGCGCTGGATAAAATCCCAGTCTACAGGGAATTCTCCTTGGAACTGTGCCAGGGAAGGCCTCCACCAAATCTGGACCAATTCTTTGATGGAAGAGTGTCTGAACACTGATGTGGCCTACATCCCTCTGGTCCAGTCCATGCCAAATCTAGTCCCAGCTGTTACTGGTGCTGGTGGACGGATTACCTGCTGTTTTAGCTATGCTGTAGGCCAGTGGTTCCCAGTTCATGGAGAATCCCTGCCCTGTATATATGCATTCCCCTTCCTGGCCTTCCTACGTTAGAGTGAACACGTTTAGATCAGGAAACACTTTGAAATGTTCGTCAGGGTCGGGAGAAAAACAGACCTGCGGTACATAGGGCAGGATCGTTACATGTACTGCGCCTTATCTTGCATCATAAAGGATTCATTATGGTGTGCTTTAAAAACAACATCGTCTTTTAAACTCTCGTAAATGCAGCGCAGTACAGAAACAGATTTAAAGTAAATAATTAACGAGAGCGCCGGCGGAAATGCCTTATCCGGAGCCAAACCTGGCTAACGGTAATAGAAATGAGAGGGAAATTGTCAGTCGGTTCCATTCAGAGGCTCAGGATGACGGATGCAAAGAAGGGATGCCATCGTTTTTTAGTCTATAAGTTAATTAATGACACGCGTGCAAACAAACGTACGCGATACCGGGCCTGAGATCAAAGGGAAGCCGTCAAATCGTGGCACGGCTGTCTTCTAGCACCTTTTCATCGGCACCATTGTGAGCTGGAGTGGATCCTCTTGACTGTCAAACGAGACACTGAAAGAAACAACAGCGGTTCAGCCTAATACAGGCAAAGGCGATGCTCAGACAACGGGGCGCGGGGCTGCATACCGACGCAGCAGTTGATATGGAAATAGCCGGTGAATAATTCAAGCGACGGCAGATGCTCCAGCACTGAAATGTTATGATTATTTCTGTTCCTTCTGTTGCCTATAGTCAGTCACATGGCTCGCTTGACATTTGGAAAAGCCGCAGTACCTGCCCAGCATGTTCATTAAACAGATGCCACTTATGCCGACTTTGGCTAATTAAAGAAACGCAATTATTCCCATCGCATGATCCTCACTACATCCTTATACAAGCCCTCGTGTCAGATGTGGCCGGCGTTTGACACAATCTGCTTCCTCTAGAAAAGACCGGGACACTGAGATTGAATTATTGAACCACTGTGTCAAAGTAGCAAGAGGCTAACTGCTAGCCATCCAGCCGTAGGGGCTCTTCTTCCTTCAGTCGTCTTTGCTGAGGTTTGATCACCACAAGCTTGGTACATGGACACACTAGTCTTTGGTTCCAGCTGGGAACATTTCAGGTTCTGAGGTTTATTTTGGTGGAAATGCACCAAACGGTTCCAAAATAAGTTTGAGAACCCCAACAGAACCATTCCATGATGGAAGAAAAGGGCTATCAGTGATTGATCTTTAACAAAATCATAGAGATCATTATTATTATATTTATTATTACTACTATATTTATATTACCGTAGTTGATTAAAGAGAGTTTGATTAACCTCAAATATAATTCCCAAAGAAGGGACCAAAATGGACCAGTTCCAAACTGTTACATAAGGGTCTCATTAATACACTGCTCAAAAAAAAAATCGAACACTTTTTAATCAGAGTGAAGCATCAACTCAGTTCAACTTCAGGGATATTGGCTGTAGAAGGTCTTTAACCCCTCAGCAGGACCAGTATCTGCCCCTTTGTGCTAGGAGGAACAAGATGAGCACTGCCAGAGCCCTACTGCTGTGAATGTGTCTGACCAAACAATCAGAAACAGGCCTCATGAGGGTGGCCTGAGGGCCCGATGTCCTGTAGTGGGCCCTGTGCTCACTGGCCAGCACCGTAGAGCTCGATTGGCATTTGCCACAGAACACCAGAATTGGCAGATCCGCCACAGGCGCCTTGTGCTTTTCACAGATGAGAGCAGGTTTTACCTGAGCACATGTGACAGACGTGACAGGCTCTGGAGATGCGGTGGAGAATGTTATCCCGCCTGCAACATCATTCAGCATGACAGGTTTGGTGGTGGGTCAGTGATGGTCTGGGGAGGCATATCCCTGGAAGGACGCACAGACCTCTACAGGCTAGACAACGGCACCCTGACTGCTATTAGGTATCAGGATGAAATCCTTGGACCCGTTGTCAGACCCTGCGCTGGTGCAGTGGGTCCTGGGTTCCTCCTGGTGCACAACAATGCCTGGCCTCATGTGGCGAGAGTATGCAGGCAGTTCTTGGAGAGTGAAGGAATTGATAACATTGACTGGCCCGCCGGCTCGCCTGACCTAAATCCAATAGAACACCTCTGGGACATTATGTTTTGGTCCATCCGACGCCACCAGGTTGCACTTCAGACTGTCCAGGAGCTCAGTGGTCCAGATCTGGGAGGAGAGCCCCCAGGACACCATCCGTCGTCTCATTAGGAGCATGTGGAGGCCATACAAACTACCGAGTACCATTCTGATTTGCTGCAGTGGAGTTTGGATTAAATGGACGAGCCTGCTGCATCATTTCTTCACTTTGATTTTCAGGGTGTCTTTGAATTCAACCCTCTGTAGGGGGATCATTTTAATTTCCATCAAACAATGTGGCATCCTTTCCTTCCTAACACATTACCCAGCCTATATGAGGAAAGATATCCTGCATGATTATTTTCCCATTGGGATCTGATGTGTTTTCAAAGTGTTCCCTTTATTTTTTTGAGCAGTGTATTTACACCCCCAACATTTACATGACAACAGCGCAACAGCACCAAAATGTTAGACTACGTGGAGCAACCCAGCATTCCAGGTAGGGAAGTGGATGTTGGCTATTCCCTTCCCAAGGAACCCAACTGTCAGCGGTACATGGTTGATGTTCATCTTTAAACAAGGCTGAAGTTGCTTCCTATTCACCAGCTTCTAAATCCAACGTTCCATTCCACCTTAAACACTACATCATGTAAAGGCACCAGGATTAAACTACGGCACTATTTAAGATGGAGGGGAAAATTCCCAAAACAAGCCGGAGAACATGAACTCCAGCTCCCACATCTTTAACAGCATCCTGGAACAACTTTAACCCTGCAGTCTGCACATTTCACTCTGGACAGATTCCCAAACCTCTCCGGACAATATGGAGCAGCTCCACTCAGTGTTTGAATAGACTGAAAAGAGGAGCAGCTCCACCTTTATTAGCATCACAACCCCAACAGCAGCCTGTAAGTAGCAGCAATGCTGTGTGATTGTATCCCTTGGAGCAGATCATCATAAACGGAGAGTTCCATAGTGAGGAACCTTAATCTACTGTGTGTTGGTGTCCAGATGGAAAACCAGTAGCTAGTATAGCTAACGCTAGCTACTAGCAAGCTAACTAGCATAGCTAACTAAATAGCATGAGAGCAGAGCTTATTTACACAGAGGGTCATTTTGTTTAGTCTGTTTCCACATGTAGCGTCTAGGTGATCATTGTGGCATCTCGCAGCACACCAACCAATCAGAGCAGAGCTCATCAGACTATTAACTCACCAAAAGTGGGAAACTCTGCATGATGTACAGGTGATATCCCCTTACTACATCACTACATAAAACAGTGAGCACTTCGGAAATTGTGGTGTTTAGTCATTAGCAGTAGCGCCGACCCCGAACCTCACTTTTAGGCTCAGCGGTGATAACAGTCTCTTGCTGTCGATGAAGAAGGTGATGATAGTAGGTGCTTCCAGAACCTGCTATGTATGTCAGACATCTGAGGAATCGGTAGCGAGCAGAACGAGTGGCGGTGCGGCTGATGAAAGAGAAGGTTTGGTAGTAATGGGTTTTAGAGGACGGCCTTCATTAACGTTCATCTATTCAAGCAGCAAAGTGGTGCAGGTCACGGGCTAAAGAGCTAACGCTAACACCCGAGAGCCTTTCCACAGACACCTAATAATTACACGCTTCTGCGCTCGGGGCCATTAGCGATTCCCTCCGCTCAGCGAGCACCACTTCTCCTATTTAATTGTTTTAACATCATTTGTGAAAACATAAAGGCAGCGAGCGTCTGAACTTAATGACAGCCTGCGCTAGCACTAGCAATACTGCTGACCAGGTGCGGCAGAGGGCATGCTGCGTAAAGGAAATGAACGAGCGCTTGTGAATGGTGTTTAAGTGTTCTCCATGTGGTAATAACAGGGTGCCCGTGAGCTTTCAGCGAAAACGACCACCTGAACCGTGGTTTAGAATAAAGGCTAATGTTCAGTTACCGCTTCACAATCGTGAGTCGAAGCACCTGACAACTTTGGTTCCCAACCCTGTCCTCAGGGTCCGGTGGTGCAGGGTTTGTCTTCTATTCCTGGTCCTAGGTAATCAAGCACTGCAGAATGCTGATCAGCAGGTTCAGATGGGCAGGGAGTTCCAACAGCACTAATATAAGGCCTGCCCATTAGGATGCCCCAAGGAGTCGGCCAGATATCCTGACTTTGAGTCAACTCTGTCTTACCTGACTTCTCAGGCAATCCACAGTTCACAGGCAATTAGTTCAGACACTTTACCATCATCATCAGTGTAGAGAGAGGGGATCCAGAGAGGGGGTCCATTTAGGTAGGGTTTATTAAAAAAGAACACCAAAAAAAAAAACCCACCAAAAACCATGAAACACAAAAGTATCCAAAAGTACAAAGCACAGAAGTTGCCAAAAACCAGAACAGAAATTTCAAAAATCTCAACACCCTGAAGTATCTCAAAAATCAACAAAAAGCCCAGAAGACATTTAAAATGAACCACAGATTACCAAGGTGGTAAACCACGTACAAGACCAAGAGCCCAGTCAACAGGGTGGCAGTTAATGCTCCGCCAACACCGAGGGAAGGGAAGGCTATTTAAAGGAACGGATAATAGGCTGGGATAGGGAACAGGTGAGAGGGGACAGGTACGGGAGTAGCTAGGTGAAAGGGAGCAGGAGCAAAACTCATCAGAACTCCGGTGAGGTTGACCTCTGGTGGCCGGCATGAGAAGTGTGCCGAGAGTGTATCTCTTGAGAAGACCTGACAGTCAGCTTCTTGTATGGCGCTAACCCAACATGCCAGACGTCTCGGTATGGAGCTGTAGAGGTTCCTAATGGAGTCCTGTGATGATCCATCCCATGCAGCTTGAACATCCTCACACAGTTCCTGCAGATGGTGCAGTGGAGGTGGAGTGACACCAGGTCTTCTGGACGTGTGACCACAAACCGTTCATCTTGGTGCTGACCACGGTGCCTCCACACACGGATTCGTTGGGCATCTCCACCAAGACTAAAGCGGGACTCGTCACTGAAGATGATCCGCTGCCATTCTGAGTGACTCCATGACAGTCTGGTACGACACCACTGCAGTCTTTGGTGACGGTGACGTGGGGTGGACAGTCGTCGTAGCGCTCTTGTGCCGCACTAGCAGGGTGACTCATGGAGGACATCACTGCTCCCTGAATGTCTGCAACTGGGGCTGTTGGTTCAGTCAGGTCCAGCGGTAAAGGGCGGTTCCTTCCTACGTCACATGCGTGGCCTAGTGTGAACCCAACCCACCACGTTTCCTTCTGGGTGCAGCTATTTGTGGTGCTATTCTTTTGATGATGAGTGTATTTGTGCAATGCATGTTGGGTAGTGTAGTGCAAGAACATCGATGGACAGAAAAAGTAGGACTTTAAATGTTATTAAAAAGCTCCCATGATGCAATGCGTCCCCATGTTAAACATCCCATAGGCTCCCACTTTGCATTCCGGCCTTGTGGACCCCCCTCGATACGTTAATCTCGCAAGAACAGCCCGTTTTCTCTTCCGCTCCCCGTTACGGCTGGGTTGCGTGAGGCACCCGAATTCCTTTTTGTGAGTTTTTCCGATTTCGGAGGCACTTCAAAGGAGCAGCAGGTGAAGAGACCGTCTCCCTCCACCGTGCCGCTTTATATGCAGTGCCTCGCGTCTCCTTCTCCACACTTTCCTCCCGTTTCTCCTTCTCTTCAGAGCTCCAGCGCTGAGACCTATTCCTGGACGCGTGGAGGCGGCATTTTGTTCGGGGAAGGGCTGACACTGACCTTCAGATTTCATCCTACCAATTTCTCTGTTCTTTCAAGGAAGCATGAATCTAATTTGGGCCTGGAAGCTTCGCTGGTGCACTCTTTGATCTGCAGCTCTTGACGAGTACAAAGAGAGAGAAAGAGTGGGGGAGAGGAAAATAGAGGGAGTGCTGGGGGAAAGAGTTTGGAGGGGGGTGGGATTGATGTTTTTTCCTGATCTAACACAGTTACACACATGTAGGTGACAAATACATGTGCTTAAGTAACACACCGGCCCGTTTGTGCGTCTCGGAGCATCCTGACTTTTGCATATTTGTAAGGCACGGGTTCGGCTTTTCACTCAGCTCCATTTGGATCCTTCACGCCGAGTTCCTGATTCCTTTTTTGGGTGGGGGGGTGGTGGGTTTAATTTCATGTTGGGTCAGCTCCTGGACCGCTCTGTTCACGCCTCGCACTTTGAAGCTTTAGCTTTTTATTGTAGACTAAAAAAGAATTCTGAGAAGAGAAGAGGAACAGAGTCTAAGAGACTTCAGGTCCTGAGCTCAGAGAAGCTGGAGGGACTACGAAGTTCCACGGCAGTTCTAAGGGGAACCCAGTTCTCAGAGTTCCTGTTGTTTTATTTGCACTCTATTTGAACCTTTATAGGGGCTTCATGACACATAGGCATCTATAGGAGCAATGCTACACCCTCAATCACAAGACCATTTAGGAAGTAAGACGTTTATGATGCTACACTTTCTGATATAAAGTGTTAATAATGTTAAAAAATATTTTTTTCAATTTTAAGCATCTGTACTTTTAAGTTTTAAGTGCAAAATTGACTTATCAATACAGACTGGAACTACTTTAGACTGGAAGTACTTTTAAATTGGTAATATTTATTAATATGACATCAGAAGGGTTATTCTTAACAGTGTTATAAACAGAATAAACACCCATCACTTCAGTAGTACCCACTAAATGCTGAAAGGTGCATATGGGGGTCCACATGTCAATCTCTCAGTCTCATAACCTCAACATTTATGCATCAGTTTCATAGTAGATAAAGAATAATTAATAATAGTTACTAAAGAATTAATAACAGAGACAGTCATTTATAGTGGATGCAGCATTAGTCATAGATACTATAGAATTCGTAGTAGGTACTGAGTAATTAATTATAGATACGGTGTAATTAATTATAGATACGGAGTAATTAATCATAGATATGGAAGAATTCGTAGTAGATGCGGAAGAATTCGTAGTAGATGCGGAAGAATTCGTAGATGCGGAAGAATTCACAGTAGATGAGGAGGAATTCGTAGTACATACTGAACAATTCATAGATACTGAATGATTTCATAGTAGATACTAAATAATTCATAGTAGATACCGAATAATTTGTTGTAGATGCGGAGGAATTCGTAGTAGACGCCGAATAATTTGTAGTAGATACAAAAGAATTCATAGTAGATGCGGAAGAATTCGTAGTACATACTGAACAATTCATAGATACTGAATGATTTCATAGTAGATTCTAAATAATTAATTATAGATATGGAAGAATTCATAGTAGATGCGGAAAAATTCGTAGTAGATACGGAATAATACGAAATTCATAGTAGATACGGAGGAATTCGTAGTACATACTAAACAATTCATAGATACTGCATGATTTCATAGTAGATTCTAAATAATTCATTATAGATACGGAAGAATTTGTAGTAGATGCGGAAAAATTCTTAGTAGATACAGAAGAATTTGTAGTAGATACGGAAGAATCCGTAGTAGATACGGAAGAATTTGTAGTAGATATGGAAGAATCCGTAGTAGATACGGAAGAATTTGTAGTAGATACGGAAGAATTTGTAGTGGACACTGAATAATTCATAGATACCAAATAATTCGTAGTAGATTCCGAATAATTCGTAGTAGGTGCTGAATAATTTATAGTAGATATAAAATATTAGGTATTTTAACGTAAGAATAACGAAATGCTAGGGCTCCAGTTTAAAGGGTTATGGGCGCTATATATCAGTACCATGTCTTATTATGATTACTGGCATAATTTCATATTATTTAGTGCTTTCATTAGTTATAAAATCTGAATTTCAAATAAAGTGTTACTGAAGAAACAGCCACTCAGTTTATACGTATATCTACAGTGAGCACTGCGCTTGGTGAAGGGAGAGGAAGAGCAGCTGCATCACAACTTTCCATTTTCCTCTTTGGGTCAGGTATTATACAGACGAGACAAGAGCGGCCTCTGATACCATCTACCTGCTCCTCGAGGACTGTACCGAGGAGCCCTGTATGGCGTTTAAGCCGCAGCGCTCTCGATAGCAGGTCTGTCTAAACAGCGAGCCGCATATGTAATGGAAAACGCTGTACAGGTCGAAATGCACCCCAGACAAATGGCATGGTGCTCTCGCCTGGGGTGGAGCAAAGTGCTTTCGCATTCAAGCCTGCTCCGTGTGAGGCGAAAGCCCTGTGAGTGATATGACATGGAAACATGGGTCATAGATAAGTGTGGCTTAGGCCTGGAGTCATGTGATAAGAGCGGTGGATGTAGAAATTGAAAAAGAGGGTTAAGAGCTTTTGCTCCACTTTTCTGAGAGCTGAGTGAGAGTTAGACCTGGGGCCCAGCAGAAGGCCGCTCCAAATGGACCTTCCGGCAAAGACAGCACTGTATCATACACGGTCGTACGCTGCGCCTCCCTTCCTGGATCTCCAGCACCTCTACACGGGAGAGTGGGCTGTTGTACCTGCATGACTACACCTGATGCAGTTCACTGGAGCTAATTAGAGATTCAGGCAGCTTCAGTCTCAGGATGTATGACGTGTTCACCTGTCGCCCTGAAGTGCTGATCTTCACAAGGACTGTGGGCCCCTCAGTTTTTGTACTATGCATTTTATGTCATGACACTGAACGGCATAAGCCACAATGGAAATCAGTTTCATAAGCCATATATATATATATATATGATATATATGATGGACAAAACTGGAAGATAATTTTTTACATTTTTATGAGGGTGCAAACACGTAAACATTAATCCATATGAAAGCTGATTTCTTTGTGAATTTAGTTTGTTTGTTTGTTTGTCCTTATTTAAAGGACCAAGACTGTTAATGGTATCATATAACTCATACATCAGTGGTGGGCATCACCTGGTGGGGGGTCACACATATTAATTAAGACACATATAGATATTAACATCAATAAAGAAACAAGGAATTAATAATAATAGTAATAATAATATAGTAAACAACATTAATAGAAATACTGCTACTACTGTGAATATTAATAATGAATAATAATCACAACATTATTAACAATAATAATTATGAATAATTATAATAATTAAAAATAGTGTGAATCCATCAGTCTCTCCTTTTTCCCTCCTTTTGTTTTTCTTTGTTCTGGTTTGTTCACTATTTGGTTTGTTTATAGTGTATGACCTCCCTCTGTATAATGTATGCAGTTCTGGAAAGAATTTGGTATTGCAATTATTAAAGAATAATTAGTGGCAGACATAAATTAATGAATAAATAAATAAATAAATAGCAATAATAGATATTAGTAATAAACAATTATAGAGTATATCATGTGTGTGTGTGTGTGTGTGTGTGAGAATGTAGATAGATAGATAGATAGATAGATAGATAGATAGATAGATAGATAATAAATAATTAAATATTATATATATATATATGTGTGTGTGTGTGTGTGTGTATGTATACACACATAGATATATGGATAGAAAGACATACAGACAGATACATATCTATGGGTAGATAGATAGATAGATAGATAGATAGATAGATAGATAGATAGATAGATAGATAGATCCAGTCGGGTTCTGTGCGTGGTTCTCATTGGGGTTCTCTGATGTGGTGCTGCCATTGTCGCTGGCAGTGCTGTATATGATGTATATGATCTACTGCCATGACATAAATACAGCGTTATGAATTCAAAAGGATTTGCAGGCAAACACCAAACCCAGGTCTCTCCAGTACCCGCACCAGAACCCAGGCGCAGCTCCACCTCTGAAACACAGCTCTGTTGGTTTGTTTCTTTAGGTTGATGTAAAATCACCATCTCCATCTCTCACATACACACACAGACACATCTGTCAGGGTCTGAAACAAAGGTGGTGGAGTGCAAGCCGTTATTTGGTAAAAGCATTCCTCTCCCAGCGTGCCTCCACCCCCTGCTCCGCCTGTCTGCCAACCCCAGATTGATGTGTCTGTCAAGCGGACCCTGCTGGAGACAGCTATTCCCAAAGGTGGGTCCACCTCATCCACTTCGCCACCATATTTTTATTTGATTAAACTTTTTTAAGTGAGGTTCCGCTGGAACGCCGATGGAACTGTAAAGGTTCTTTGAAGCCAAATGTTCTTTGAACCTTTCAGTGGAAGGTTCTTTGTTGTAAGCCACATGTGAGGGTATGGAAAACAGGTCTGATGTTTAAAGAACCTCCACATACAATCGGGGAAGTGAAGATTGTTTGCATGTGTTGCGTGTTTCAACCGTTCGTCAAAAAACCTTCGAATAACTTTCAACAGGGGTTCGTGGAGGTTCTGTACACCAACACACGACTTACAGGGCAAGTCCTCTCTGAAAACTGGTCTTAACTACATCAGACTTACCAGTAAAGACTGTTGGTGCAATCAGCCCCACGGTACTAACCTCTTAAATTCCCAACACTGTAGCTTCCTATTACATACTTACACAGTGGGACGTAATGTAACCAAAGCCGTTCCTAAATTCCACTGGAGTGCAGCTAAGGTTGCCACCCGTCCCGTGAAATACGGAATTGTCCTATATTTGGCAATTAAATGTTAAATAAATATTTAAATATTATACCAATACAGGATGCGATTTGTTCTGTAGTTCCATAAATGTCCGTAAATTTGTTCCATATTTCCGTAAATGTCCGTAAATTCGTTTTGTATTTCCGTAAATGTCCGTAAATTTGTTTCATATTTCCGTAAATGTCCATTACTTTGTTCTGTATTTCTGTAAATGTCCGTAAATTTGTTCTGTAGTTCCATAAATGTCCGTAAATTTGTTCCATATTTCCGTAAATGTCCATTAATTTGTTCTGTATTTCTGTAAATGTCGGTACATTTTTTCTGCTTTTCCATAAATGTCTGTAAATTTGTTCTGTATTTCCATAAATGTCCGTAAATTTGTTTCATATTTCAGTAAATGTCTGTAAATTTGTTCTGTATTTTCATAAATGTCTGTAAATTTGTTCTGTATTTCCGTAAATGTCCGTAAATTCGTTTTGTATTTCCGTAAATGTCCATTAATTTGTTCTGTATTTCTGTAAATGTCCGTACATTTTTCCGCTTTTCCATAAATGTCTGTAAATTTGTTCCGTATTTCCATAAATGTCTGTAATTTTGTTTCATATTTCAGTAAATGTCTGTACATTGTTTCTGTATATCTGTAAATGTCCATAAATTTGTTCCATTTTTCCGTAAATGTCCGATATACATGTCTGTCACACACACATGAATGATCGCAATTTTTCGCACCCGAATCGAATATGAGACGCGATTTCGAACACATCACTTACACATGACCACGCCCCCCGTCTTTTAATTTCATTTCTGAAGGGTGGCAACCCTAAGTGCAGCAGAGGTGTGTACTGGTGGGCCTGGCCCTTCACTACAGCCTGTTGGACTTTCCCTTTCCCACTTTCCCTGTGTTGAAGTCCCACAGAGTGACACAATTTGAGAGACAACATGAGTCCCATTCCTTACTGCTTAGTTCCCTTCACTCTATTTCCACAGTGTGATCGACGAGAGGACAGTGATTCTCACCCTGCAGCTGCAAATAGTGATTTTGGGATTGAAGGATCATTCTGGCTCAAAACTAATATACACACTCATCAGAGACCAGCTGCACCCAGAAGGAGGTGTGGGAGTGCGGTGGTGTTGGGAAGGAAGATAAAGGTGACCAGGATCAATAACTGATGATAAATTTAGACTGATATGATCAATATCTATTGAGCTACACATACAGAAGTCTGTCAGTATGGGGTCGGGCCTCCGTGTTTGCTAACACTACACGCCAGACGTCTCGGTGTGGAGCTGTAGAGGTTCCTAATGGTGTCCTGTGATAACCCATCCCATGCAGCTTGAATATTCTCAGGTGTATGGAACGGTACAGTCATGCCGGTCTACCAGCAGTGGCTAAAATCCCAGCCTACAGGGAATTCTCCTTGGAATTGTGCCAGGGAAGGTTTCCACGAAATCCGGAGAGTGTCTGAACATTGATGTGGCCTACATCCAGACACTTGTCCAAAGACTCAACAGCCAGCGAGCAATGATGCCCTCCGTGAGTCATCCTGTTAGTGCCATTGGCAGACGCCCCGCGACGCAGGACTACATGCACACAGACCGTTACCACGACTGTCCTTAACACCACAGCACCGTCACCAAACACTGCAGTGGTGTCGTACCAGACTGTCATGAAGTGACTCAGAATGGCAGCGGGTCATCTTCAGTGACGAGTCCCGCTTTAGTCTTGGTGGAGACGCCCAACGAATCCGTGTGTGGAGGCACCGTGGTCAGCACCAAGATGAACGGTTCACTGTCACACGTCCAGAAGACCTGGTGTTCCTCACTCTCCACCCCTACCGCACCATCTGCAGGAACTGTGTGAGGATGTTTAAGCTGCATGGGATGGATTATCACAGGACTCCATTAGGAACCTCTACAACTCCATACCGAGACGTCTGGCGTGTTGGGTTAGCGCCATATTGAGGGCCTTAGAGTCTCAGGTGTATGGAAGCGTACGGTCATACGGGTCTACCAGCCTACAGGGAATTCTCCTCGGAATTGTGCCAGGGAAGGCACCAAATCTGGAGAGTGTCTGAACATTGATGTGGCCTACATCCAGACACTTGTCCAGTCCAGTTTTTGTCCAGAGTATGTTTCAGTCACCGGGGACATTTTAGGCTGAGTTGGGGTAATCTGGTAATACAGGTTTTACAAATTGTATATTTAGTTGTACAGAGTTTTGAGCAAAGGAATTAAAGGACAAAGGAATTTTGAGGGACAATGTACCAAAATATGCCATCAGCATATAGTGTGTTATAATGCATCATGACATTCACATGGACAGTGTTCCCATTAACTGACTTGCTGACATTACAATGCATTGCCTGATGTTATAAAGTTATAGCTATAGCTATGCATGTAACTGTAGCAGCTCATATACAATTTCACAAGCTATGTTTTATTATGCATGCCATATAAAGACTTATAAATACATCGGTACAGTGTTATGAATGCAGGATTCATGGGAAATGTTAAACGCTTGTCCCTGAATTGCTTGGGAAGCCACAAACTTTTGCAGATGCGCAGTAAACGCAGGTAAAAGTACACTTGTGTCGAAAATGGCAAGCAAATCAAAACGGAATTTGATTTGATTCATTCATGGCCTATGAGTCATTCGTCTCTGTGCATAATGCCAGTCACAGAATAAACAAATCAAAGCAGCACGTCCACCCCGCGTATAATATATTCGGCTCTGGGGGAAGCCGAGCGTGATGAAAACACAGGGAAAGTGCGTGCGGGTTTACTAAAAGCCAAAGGAATAAATCAGTGGCTTTAATGAGGAGGCCGTAATGAACCCTGTCCTGCCCCAGTCTCAGCCCACTCTAGCTAATGGAATCAGGGTCGCCAGCTTCCTGGGGATAACTGGACGGTGCCGTGAACTCTGGAGTTTCTGCCTGAAGGCCTCTAAAGGACCCCAAATGATGGAAAGTTGAACAGCTGGTCACTCTGGGAACGAAGGATGAAGGGTGATCTAAGGAGGAATTTTGGTTCACTGTTTCTGAGCTCTTATTGAGGGTTCCATGGTCTTTCTAATGCTTCTTGTTGAGTGGGGTGATCCCAGTGTTGCTTAGTCCCAACCAGAACGAGCCCACCGGACAACACACTGTACCTAATAGAGTGTAAGACCTCCACGAGCTTCGGTAACAGCTGTGGTGGGATTGGGCATGGATTGGAAGTTTCGTGATTTGGGCCACATCAATGTTCAGACACTTCTCCATCAAAGAATTGGTCAGTTGGTCCAGATTTGGTGGATGCCTTCCCTGACACAGTCCCGAAGAGAATTCCCTGTAGACTGGGATTTTCCCACTGCTGGTAGACCCGTATGACCGTATGCTTCCATACACCTGCAGATTCAGCTACTTCCTTCACACTATGGTCTTTGGCCACGCCCACATGTTCAGTCACTCCTTTCAGCCAATCATTAACATTCGCTCTGGAGCGTTTCCCACACATGGATCAAGACATTCCCTGCACTGTAGCACCTCTTCCCAATCTACGGATCCCGTCACTCACCCCCTGCAGGTACTTACAGCCCCATCATCCTCATGCAGCGCCATCTGCAGGAGCCTGAAGTTACTACCACCTTAAACACAAGGTGACTCATTCTTTGTCCAGTGAGCTTATCATACTGGTGAGTTGAGCTGTTGAGTACACCTGAACTTCCATGTTAAGACTAACAAGGATTTTTTTTATAGCCCTGGTATGTCATTTTTCTGTGTGTAATGAGGGAAGAGCAGTTCCACTTCGTTTGCCCTGACCAGACGCCCTCAGCAATAAACAATACACCACAATTACAGACGCTTGGCTGGGGCTCTGCAGTCTGAGGGGAGCTTTGTAGCTGCTCTAAGGTAAAGGTTTGGTGGATGTGCAGCAGGACACCCCCGGGAAAGTTTCCCTGTCAGGTCTGGATGACGAGAGAAGCGTTCACATATGTTTATGTATGTATATTTATGTATGGGCTCGGCGGCGGAGGTCAGGTCAGTACACGTGGCCCGTTCCTTGACGTGATCCAGGTGCCTCTGCTGTCATTATACTTGTAAGTTGAATACATTTTAATCCCACTGGTGCAACCCAGAGAAGGATCGGCTCTTCTGAGTCTGGAGTTTTCCAGTGTTCTTTCCCCTTGGTGAAATTCTCCTTCCGAGTTTTCCTCTTGGACGTTTTCCCTCGTGTTCGTGTAGCCCATTCGTAAAGGATTTCTCAGCTTGGTTTGGCTCAGTGGTTCTCCTTGAGGCCCTTAGTGACTTTGTACTTCAGAGGTTCTTGGTCCTTCAGTCAGAGGTTCTTGGTCCTTCAGTCAGAGGTTCTTGGTTCTTCAGTCAGAGGTTCTTGATTCTTCAGTCAGAGGTTCTTGGTCCTTCAGTCAGAGGTTCTTGATTCTTCAGTCAGAGGTTCTTGGTCCTTCAGTCAGAGGTTCTTGGTCCTTCAGTCAGAGGTTCTTGGTCTTTCAGTCAGAGGTTCTTGGTCCTTCAGTCAGAGGTTCTTGGTCCTTTAGTCAGACGTTCTTGGTTCTTCAGTCAGAGGTTCTTGGTTCTTTAGTCAGAGGTTCTTAATTCTTCAGTCAGAGGTTCTTGGTCATTCAGTCAGAGGTTTATGGTCCTTCAGTCAGAGGTTCTTGGTCCTTCAGTCAGAGGTTCTTGGTCTTTCAGTCAGAGGTTCTTGGTCCTTCAGTCAGAGGTTCTTGGTCCTTTAGTCAGAGGTTCTTGGTTCTTCAGTCAGAGGTTCTTGGTTCTTTAGTCAGAGGTTCTTAATTCTTCAGTCAGAGGGTCTTGGTCATTCAGTCAGAGGTTCTTGGTCCTTCAGTCAGAGGTTCTTGGTTCTTCAGTCAGACGTTATTGGTTCTTTAGTCAGAGGTTCTTAATTCTTCAGTCAGAGGGTCTTGGTCCCTCAGTCAGAGGTTCTTGGTCCTTCAGTCAGAGGTTCTTGGTCCTTCAGTCAGAGGTTCTTGGTTTTTCAGTCAGAGGTTCTTGGTCCTTCAGTCAGAGGTTCTTGGTCCTTCAGTCAGAGGTTCTTGATTCTTCATTTAAAGGTTCTTGGTTCTTCAGTCAGAGGTCCTTGGTTCTTCAGTCAGAGGTTCTTGCTTATGTTCTTAGTGAGACTCTTCTTTTGAGCCTTGGTTTCAGGTTCTCTTAGCGGTTCTCCCTTATGCTCCTAGTGAAATTCTTGTTTTGAGTCTTGGTTCCTATTGGAAGTTCTTCCTCATGTTCTTAGAGAGTTTCTAATCCTGTCCTGGTTCTTCTTAGTGGTTCTAGCTCATGCGCTTAGTGAGTTCCTAGCCTTGATTTTGTTTTCTCTTAATGGTTCTCCCTCATGTTTTAGGGACTTCCTTTTTTGAGTCATTCCTATTTACGCTCTTAGTGAGACTCTCCTTTTGAGTCTTGGTTCATCTTAGAAGTTCTCCCTCATGCTCTTGTCCTGGTTTCTTTTCCTTTTGACTTTGAGTTCCTCTCTGTGGTTCCTGCCCATGCCCTTCATGAGGTTCTAGCCCTGATAGTTTCTATCAGTGTTTCTCCTTCATTGTTTTAGTCAGATTCTCCTCGAGTCTTGCTTCCTCTCATTAGTTCTTCTTCATACACTTAGAGAGATTCTCCTTTTGAGTCTTGGTTTCTCTTGGAAGTTCTGCCTGGATTTTCTTCATACTGTTAGTGAAAATCAACCGACACAAATGAAATGTGTTTGGTAGGTTTGGCTTGTAAGACATGCAAACAATTCCAGTTTCACGTTCGGCCGCACATGTGACGTAAACAAGGACAGGCTTTATCACTGTACCTGATTGACTCAACAGCCAGCGAGCAGTGATGCCCTCTATAAGTCATCCTGTTAGTGCAGCACCATTAGCAGACGGCTGCACCACGCAAGACTACATGCACACAGACCGTTACCACGACTGTCCTTAACACCAAGTCACCGTCACCAAAGACTGCAGTGGTGTCATACCAGACTGTCATTGAGTGACTCAGAATGGCAGCGGGTCATCTTCAGTGACGAGTCCCGCTTTAGTCTTGGTGGAGGCGACCAACGAACCCGTGTGTGGAGGCACCGTGGTCAGCACCAAGTTGAACGGTTTGTTGTCACACGTCCAGAAGGCCTGGTGTCACTCCACCTCCACCCCTACCGCACCATCTGCAGGAACTGTGTGAGGATGTTCAAGCTGCATGGGATGGATTATCACAGGACTCCATTAGGAACCTCTACAGCTCCATACCGTGACGTCTGGCATGTTGGGTTAGCAAACACGGCGGCCCGACGCCATACTGAGAGACAGACTTCTGTATGTGTAGCTCAATAAATATTGATCATATCAGTCTAAATTTATCATCAGTTATTGATCCTGGTAACCGCAATCCCACACCACCCTCTGGGTGCAGCTGATGGGTGTATAACAGGTAGTAGAATTGTTCAACTATGAAAAGAAGCTCATTTAAATGGTTCCTTAAGTGTGCAATGTTCTCTTTAGAGACATTACCTAGAACATCTTTAAGGGTGCGCACTAAACCGGAATGCGGTTTGTTTATCTGTGCTATGTAAATCAGACTCAGCTGAACCGAGAAGCTACAATTTCACCCAAGACTTCATAGATCTTTCACTTCTCGCGCTGTTGTTCACAGAAGGACTCATTTTCCAGTCTCTGTACTTTCATGCTCAGAGTGCACTTGACCAGCACTCAGCGAAGGGCACTGAGTGAGCGAGCACACACACGGAACAATTGCCACGCCAGACAGTGTTCCCAATGTAGGATAAGGAGAAAAGGAAGCAGCTACAAACCACTGATCACTACAGGCAGCTCCTTCTTCTCCTTATTGCCTCGAGCATTCATTTCTCAGCTCTAAACCTCCTACTTACATCCTGAATACTCCATAAACGCTCAGTGGAAATTACAGCATGCCTATAAAAACAATAGACCCCTCTCCCTCCCTCCTCCCTGTCTCTCAGACCTGTTGTTGTGAGGAGAGAGCTTATTGTAGGCCGTTTTAATGAGTGGCTGGAGTTAGAGGTCATTAGGCCGTCCCCTGGTGTTCCCTACGGTCGCTGCTCAAATATCCAGTGGCTTCTTCTCTAATGAACACACTATCAGTGTGAGTGGAGCCCAGTCACTAGCGTATTCCGGGCATCTCCCACCTGGCAGGATCAACAAGAAAGCAAGGGAGGCATCACAACACATGATGCCAGGCACATTAGTGATTGCGTATTTTCTGTCGACTAACTATTCCCGCGGTTTCAGACTCCGGAATGTTCAGTGTTGTCGGAAATGGTATGCTTGTACACCGATTTTTTAATCCTATTTACACTTTCCATAAAAACTTCGTTAAATTCCGAATTTTTTGCGCTTAAGTGTGAATGGGGTGGATAAGTGAACGCCCCTTCTGTACTTCTGCTCGTCCAACAGACACCAGTTCACATTCACTACCCCAAGGCAGACCCCCAAGCATGAAATCAACGCAGGTTTAACCCACAGTCTTCTGTTTGTCTTTTTTTCCATCTTCTTCCCATAGACGCCCATTCATTTTCTGCCCCCCACCCAAACCTTCAACCTACAGTCACCAAACTGCATGTACTCACTGGGGGCAGCATAGTGACTCTCTCTGCCATGCCTCCCACATGTCCACAGCTGAACTAATGAGTACCAGGATGCTACACAGCCCCCCATTCAAAGGTCACACTGTCCCAATTACCTCACAGAATCCGGATACACAGTCTGAGCAGAGTCCCTGGGGCCGGCAGAAGCACACTGACCACAGCCTCTTTACAGCAAGGGTTTTGGCCATTAGCAGTCTCAGTCCCCCCTTGGCTCCATGTCTTCCTTCCCACTGGAGCAGGGATGCTGAGCGCCACATCACTAAAAACACCATGGACAGCCCTCCTGTTGCCACTCACTGTCTGAACAATGACCTTTCCCTGATATAAGTCCCTAATGAACAGCCTGACGTCATAATAAGCTTTTTATCTCAATGATCCCAGGATTTTGCTTTTGGGGTCCAAGAGTTGGGGTTTCGGATACCACCTGGGGACCCCTTGCCTTTCACACCTTACAATAATGCCCACCAAAACTATTTACATGTTTAAAGTCACTCCCAAGGCGAGTCTGGCATTCTCCCACTAGGGTCCATTAATAGTCAGTCTCTCTTCCACATCTACTATATGCCCAGGGCTGAACAAACCAGTAGCAAGATGCTACACAGCTACAGAGTCCAGGCACACAGTCTGAGCAGAGTCCCTAGGGGCCCTGGGGCCCACACTGACTACACACTCTAAGGGTTTTGGCCATAAGCAGTCCGGGTCCCCCTTGGCTCTGTGTCTTCCTTCCCTTTGGAGCACAGAGACGCCACATCATTAAAAACACTCTCCGGACCGCCCTTCTGATGCCACTTACTGTCTAAACAATAGCCTTTCCCTGAACTTGTATTGGAGGCCACCTGGGGACACCTTGCATTCCGCACCTTGCTCATATTAATAAACATAATAATATTCACAACAAGTCGGTCCTACGGCGAGCCCGGCACTCTCCCAGTAGGCTTCAAGCATAGTCACTCTCTCTGCCATGCCTCACACGCATCCACAGCTGAACTAACCAGTAGCGGGATGCTACACAGCCCCTATTCAAAGATGACACTGTCCCAGTTACCTAAATCTGGATACACAGTCTGAGCAGAGTCCCTGGGACCACAGCTTCTATACAGCAAGGAGTTTGGCCCTGAGCAGATCCAGTCCTTCCTTGGGTCCACATCTTCCCTCCCACCAAAGCAGTGCTGAGCACCATGGACAGCTCACTTGTCACCACTCACTGTCCATGCAATGACCTTTCCCTGTACTTTTATTTGAATGTCTATTTGAATTTTTTCTTTAATGGAAAGCGTGATGTCATAATTAAGTTTTTATTTTAATCACCCCATTAGGAATTTTGCATTTGGGTGCAAGAGGTAAAATGCAAAGACGAACCTGTAGCAAAATGCTGCACAGCCACAGAGTCCAGGCACACAGTCTGAGCAGAGTCCCTGGGGCACCAGCTACGTACTTCCCACAGCCTCTCTGCAGCAAGGGCTCTAGAATGTCCACAGTCCCAGTAAACTTGCAAACTGCAGGTAACTTACTTTTTTTGTGCCAGGATTTTTGATTTTGGGGTCCAAGCAGTAAATTAGGGGCTTCCCAGACCCCATCAGGGCCCCCTGTTTTTTACACCTTGCCCACAGTCCAGCACCAAATTCCACATGTAACCTGTTTAAGCACCACAACGTCCACCAATAACTATTTACATGCTCAAAGCTCTCCTACAGTTGGTGTGGCATCTCCCAGAAGGTTCAGTGTGTACCCATTCTCTCATCCGTGCCGTCCAGAGCCGAATGAGCCAATAGCTGGAAGCCAGTAGTGGTTGTAGGTGGATACCGGCTAGCAACCTCGAGCACCTACAAGTTTTTCAATCGAAAGGTTCTTTATCCAAACCAAAAGTGGTTCTTGTATGGGATCTCCTTATACTTTATGTATAACCATAATGAAACATTGACACCAACATTCTTCCTATAGAAGAAGGAAGACACGTGTGGAATGTAGGATTCCACTATTCCACCAATTCCAAAGTCATGATCACCATTTTTACCATTCACAGGATCCTCATTTTCAGATACCCATGTCTTGGCTAATCTAAGAGGACATGGCCCGGTTAATGAAACCGCCCGGCTCTCATACACAGCAGCTACAGGCGCTGCCCAGTGACAGACTAAATAAAGATATGATCACAGCAGCCCGGCCTTCTCCTTCTGCCCGTCCCTCCAGTCCCATCCATCAAACCACCTCCAGTATAAAAGAAAAAACCCAATGAGCCAGCAATCTCAACACCTTATAAACCCGCCCGGCGGTTCAGCCAGGCAACAAACGTTACGACGTTCATTTACAAAGTTGCTTAGTTATATAAAAACCAGAGGCAAAAGCAATTAGCTTTAACGCGCCCTGGTATAATATGCCGCATAAAAATACGCTGGTTTTACCTTTGTAGAGAAGCAGCCGGGGCGGTCCTGGCAATTTAGTAGGGTCAGTCCCCACAACAACAGGCGTAATAACAAGCAGGTTATAAAACAACGATGCTGATATTTCATCCTGGCAGGCGCGTAATCTGCCTGATTGATTTTGCGAATTTTCGCCCAACAAATTATCGCTGGCTGTCGCAGATGAGTTCTGCCATGTGGTTGGGTGAGGGAGTGAAGGCTGAGGGCACGAATGCTCATAAATCTGAGCCAGCTTGTGCCACCCAGACTCGAGCTCTTTGAGACCAAAAAAAAATATACACTAACATCACTCACCAGATCTTTTCCGGAATTAGTATCCGGCCACTTTATCAGAAACCCCTGCCTCGTGCTTCCACACACGGGCCAGTTTATTTGAAACGCCCTGCACCCCCCACCCATTATATGTCCACTATATGGAAGATCTGTTCATAGTCTATCAAAATGGGACCCATCTGTTGCTGTATAACTGATCCATATGAACCTTGACTATATGCATCACTGGTACTTGTGTGTTGAATGATTCTTAGCACTGACACTAACATGGTCTTGGCAGTCATTCTGTGGCCAACTTAGTATGTGTCTTGGATGCCTCTTGTTTTCTATGTGTAGTTAAGCTAACGTTAGCATGTCTTAGGCTGGAGGAATTAGCCTTGTGACCAGAAGGTTGCTGGTTCAATCCCCTGAAACGATAAGATGCGACTGAAGTGCCCTTGAACAGAACTTCTAACCTCCAGCTCCTCCTTAGGCACCACAAATAGGGTTGACCACCACTCTGGGTAAGTGTGCTTGCTGCCCCCTAGTGTATGTGGGTGTTCCACTACATGGATGGGTTAAATGTGGAAGACAAATTCTTCTAAGGGAACTTTATTCCTACAGGTACTTCAGGACGGATTTTGGATGCCTCTTGTTTTCTATGTGTAGTTAAGCTAACGTTAGCATGTCTTAGCCTGGAGGAATTAGCCTTGTGACCGGAAGGTCGCTGGTTCAATCCCCTGAAGCGATAAGATGACACTGAAGTGCCCTTGAGCAAGGCATCTAATCCCCAGCTGTTCCCTGGGCACCATGGATAGGGCTGACCACTATTCTGGGCAAGTGTGCTTGCTGTCCCCTAGTTTATGTGGGTTTCCCAGGACAAGGATAGATTAAATGTGGAAGACAGATTCCTCAATCTGCAAGCACAAATGAAAAATGGTTCTAAATCCTAAGCATGGTGTCCTCTTTGTCCCATTGTTTCCCACCTGCCTAGTGTTGATTAGCCAAAACACCACAGCCCAGCATGGTGACCTGCCTATTTCGTCCACTCTCTCTAACAGAGCCCTGTATAATCACTGACATTACAACTTGCCATGGTTTATAGTGAGACCCCTCAATGATCACACAGACACAACATATGGAAATAGACTAAATAAAACAAGCCCCTGTGTAAATAAGCCCCGCCCTCATACTATTCAGTTAGCTACAGTAGTTAGCTTGCTAGTAGCTAACATTACCCAATATTAGCTACTGGCTTTCCATCTGGACATCAACACACAGCAGATTAAAGTTGTTCCTCACCATGAAACTTCAACCGGCAAACACGGATACAATCAAACAGCATAGCTGCAACTTATACACTTGGCATTCGTGATGCAATAAAGGTGGAACCTCTCTTCACATTCTCTTCACAGGGTCAAACAAGGAGCGGAGCTGCTCCGTATTGTCCCAAACGTTTGGGAAACTGTTATCTGGCTTGGTTAGCAAACTTTCCGTTCTACCTTAAATGGTGGCACAGTTCTGTCCCGCTGCCTGTATCGGTGTGTGGGTTCTCTCCTTATTCAACTATGCCAATATAAACACAGCTTTTCATTCGGTGGCATGAATGAATTGTTGCCATGGCTGCTAGTTTGTTGGGACTCCTGGTCTAGAGGATTTAACAGATAGGCTAGTTGCTAACTGTGTATACCAGCAAGTAGACAGGGACGGCGAGTCTCTCTTTAGGGTATCTGAACAGTGTGCAGATGCTCCAGTATTGATGGTCATCTGCTACATGGTTTATATGACCTTCTGGTGGGGCCTTGGCTGCTTTAGCGTCTTCGTCAGTCTGCAGTAGCTCACCACAGTTAAATCTAAGCAGGTTAACAAATCAAAGTCACACAGATGAATGGTAGCGACGGCACTACGTTGGGAATAACGCCACAGGCCGCATGTTTTCTCCGTGTTCTCCACGTCGGTGCTCAGGAGCACTCAAGCCTTTCAGATGTTCAAACCCCTGTTTGGACCAAAAGAGTTCTGGCGTGGGCTTTATTCTGTTTGTCTGGCAAAGAAAACTGTCAGATCAGTATTTAGACAAACCGTGCTCCGCATAACAGCGAAAGCGCTTTGAAGCTGAACACTGAAGTATACCCAAGAGATCAACACCTGCTACCTTAACACTGTGGCTCTTCAGTGGTTCCTTAATAAAGTCAGTGATTGGATCTAGATTGGATCTGGTTTTAATATTTATAAATATAATTCTGGGTGCAGCTTAATGGCTCTTCTTTATACTTCTTTAAAACGATGGTGGTTCTTCATTGATGGTTCTTCAAGGGTTCTTTAATGAGACAGTGGTTTTATTGTTATGCATAAGTGTTTTGTTGCATGGTAACACGGTTCTATAGGTTGATGGAGAATGTGCTGTATATGGTTCTTGCCAGCTTGACACTGTAACAATAGCAGAGCGCTTTTTTGATGTGATATGGAACCATTTTCAAAAATGGTTCTAGATAGAAACCTGCACAACCCATTCTCCATCAATCTGAAGAACCTATTTTTAATGCAAAGGGCCATTTAAACATGCAAATGGTTCTGTGAGTGTTCCTTGTTCTACATAGAGCCATGGTCTCTACTGAAGAACCCTGGTATTACCATCTTCTTTAAGAGTGATGATGAAACATCCGGTGTGGAACATGTTAAAAGAACCTACTTAGCATGCAAAGAAGCATTTATGCATGCAAATCGATGATTGATTGATTGATTGATTGATTGATTGATTTTCATAGAGCCATGGTCTCTACAGAAGAACCCTTGTAGAACCATTCTTTTGGAGAGTGTGGATGCAAAAACCTGTCGTAGAGCCTATCCAAAGAACCTACACACAATGCAAAGAACCTTTAAAAAACAAACTATGCATGCAAATGGTTCTCTGAGTGTTCACGTTCTACACAGTTATGTTCTTTATTGAGGAACCCTTGAAGAAATATCTTTTTATGAGTGATGATGCAAAAACTTGTTATAGAACCTGTTACAAGAACCTGAGCATTATGCAAAAAAAGATTTAGGCATGCAAATGGTTCTTTGAGTGTTCCTTGTTCTACATAAAGCCATGGTCTCTACTGAAGAACCCTGGTATTACCATCTTCTTTCAGAGTGATGATGAAACATCCGGTGTGGAACATGCTAAAAGAACCTACTTAGCATGCAAAGAAGCATTTACGCATGCAAATCGTTGATTGATTAATTGATCTATGTAGAGCCATGGTCTCTACAGAAGAACCCTTGCAGAACCATTCTTTTGGAGAGTGTGGATGCACAAACCTGTCGTAGAGCCTGTCCAAAGAACCTATACACAATGCAAAGAACCTTTAAAAAACAAATTATGTATGCAAATGGTTCTACACAGTGTTATGTTCTTTGAGGAACCCTTGGAGAACTATCTTTTTTCGAGAGATGATAAAAAAAAACCTGTCATAGAACCTGTTACAAGAACCTGAGCATTATGCAAAAAATAATTTAAGCATGCAGATGGTTCTCTGAGTGCCCGTGGTGCTGTAAAGAGCCATCGTGTTTCCTGAGGAACCTTGGTGATGGGAGTTATGACGGAATGTAAAATCCGTAAAAGGAACCCATACACAATGCAAAGAACCATTTATGCATCCATACGGTTCTTTAAGTGTTCCACTTCGAACTCCACTTCCCAGAGTGCATCACCCGATGACATCACACTCACTTGTCCACTTGTCCCAAGTCAACCAATCACGCAGGTCTAGCTAGCATTGATTCGTTCCACCTGCCGCACATTAGCCAGTGTGTTTATAACCCCCTCTTGTCTTGTCTACTCTTGCCATTTTGGTTGCCTCGTTGCCTGACTCTCCCGGTTCTGACCTTCTGCCTGCCTCTTGACTCTGATCTCGCTTCCTCCCTCTGTTGTGTTTGGTCGTGTGCTGGTGCTGGGTTTAACTACCCAATTGGTAAATCAAGCTCATCTGACTTGTAGCTCGGCACGCGTCGAGCCAAGTTCTTTGTTCCTGACAGATTTACACAAATTCATTGTCTTTACTGAGGAACCCTGAAAGAACCATCTTTCCTAGGAGTGATGATGGAAAGCCTGTCATAGAGACCGTTAACAGAACATAGAGTACATAGAACCCTGTCTGCGAAATAAAACACACCCCCATGATGGCCAGCGCAGAGGAACCATCCGAGTAGAAGAACCCGTACACCATGCAAAGAATCATTTATGCATGTAACGGTTCTTTGAGTGTTCATTGTTCTACACAAGGTCATGTTCTTTACTGGAGAACCCTTAAAAATAATTTTTTGAAGAGTGATGATGGAACCCGGTAAAATAGGCCATTCACCCTGCAAAGAACCATCTATGCATTTTTCATTGTTCTACATATTGCCATTGTCGTTACTTAGGAACCCTTAAAGAACCATCTTTTTTAAGAGTGATGATTCCATGTACCCTTTTAAAAACATCTACGCACCATGCAGGGAACCAATTATCCATGCAGACGGTTCTTCGATTGTGTAATTACTAAAGAACCCCTAAAAAACAATCTTACTTTTAAGAGTAATGATGGAGAACCTTCCATAGAACCCATACATCATGCAAAGAAATGGTTAAGCATGCAAAATGGATCCTTGGGTGTTCTACACAGGCTCGTGTTCTATACTGAAGAACACTTGAAAAAGAGTGATGATGGAGAACCTGTCATGGAACCTCATAAAATAACCTATTAAGCCAATTAGGCTTGAGAAATGGCTCATTGGGTGATTACTGTTCTACGTAGTGCCATTGTGTTTACTGAGGAACCCTTGAAGAACCATCTTTCCTAGGAGTGATGATGGAAAGCCTGTCATAGAGACCGTTAACAGAACATAGAGTACACAGAACCCTGTCTGCGAAATAAAACACACCCCAATGGTGGCCACGCAGAGGAACCATCTGAGTAGAAGAACCCGTACACCACGCAAAGAAAGTGTTCATTGTTCAAGTGTTCATTGTTCTACACAAGGTCACCTTCTTTACTGGAGAACCCTTAAAAAGTGATGATGGAACCCTGTAAAATAGGCCATTAACCCTGCAAAGAACCATCTATGCATTGTTCATTGTTCTACATATTGCCATTGTCGTTACTTAGGAACCCTTAAAGAACCATCTTTTTTAAGAGTGATGATTCCATGTACCCTTTTAAAAACATCTACGCACCATGCAGGGAACCAATTATCCATGCAGACGGTTCTTCGATTGTGTAATTACTGAAGAACCCCTGAAAAACAATCTTATTTTTAAGAGTAATGATGGAGAACCTTCCATAGAACCCATACATCATGCAAAGAAACAGTTAAGCATGCACAATGGATCCTTGGGTGTTCTACACAGGCTCATGTTCTATACTGAAGAACACTTGAAAAAGAATGATGATGGAGAACCTGTCATAGAACCTGTTAAAAGAACCTATTAGCCAAGTAAGCATGAGAAATGGCTCATTGGGTGATTACTGTTCTACGTAGTGCCATTGTGTTTACTGAGGAACCCTTGAAGAACCATCTTTCCTAGGAGTGATGATGGAAAACCTGTCATAGAACCCGTTAACAGAACATAGAGTACACAGAACCCTGTCTGCGAAATAAAACACACCCCCATGATGGCCAGCGTGCACAGGCAGAGGAACCGTCCAATAAAAGTGCAGCAAAAACTGCCCAAACTTTCCGCTGGAGTGAAGTAACGAGTGGCAGAGAGTCTTGTACGCGGGTGCAGAGAGCAGCGCGGGCCGTGTTGGACCCGGAGTGTGGGGAGAGGTGTCGGCACAGTAGCGGCACACAGATGGTGGCGGGGAAGTTGGCAAGCATCACACCGCCCACTGGCGTCAAAGCACTCAGAAAAGCGGCGTTAACCCTGCAGGGTCTGGAGCGGCTCTCTGCTGCGTGTTCCCACACCACAGCACTTTACCTCCGCCGCCCGATTACCCTCAGCGAGGAGACTTAGCAAGCACGCCTGCACAAGAACAAAGAGGGGCTCCAGCGGGCCTACCGCCGCGCAGGAGACGCTCGGCGACAACAAGGAGGAGGAGGAGGAGGAGGAGGAAGGCACGAGGATGCGCATAAAACCCAGGCTTATAAAGGATTCATAGAAACGCGTCCCAAAAACATGGCATTTCCTCTGAACCCTGTATGTGGGCAGCAGCGACTCTTTCTGCTTCAGTGGAAACGGAAACCTCTTTTAGACGACAGGCAAAGAAAGCCGGAGCCGGAGACGCTGGTGGAAAGTCATACGTGCAACGACATACACTACCGCGTTTCCTGGCAGTGGAGGTGCTAATTCATAAGACATCCAAACGCTTTACTCGGTTACATAACATGGACCAACTGTGCCATAAATAAGCTCACCAGTCAAGAACAATGAGTCACCTGGGTGTTTACGGTGGTAGTACCTTCAGGCTCCTGCAGATGGCGCCGCACGAGCATGATGGGGCTATGTATACCTGTGGGGTGTGAGTGACGGGATCCATAGGTTGAGAAGAGGTGGTACAGTGCAGTGAATGCCTCGTATGTCTTATTTAAGAGTAATGCTGGAACCTGTTAAAAGAGCCCATACATCAGGCCAAGAACCATGGTTCTACACAGTGCCGTAGTCACTACTGGAGAACCCTTAAAGAACCATCGTTTTTAAGAGTGATGATGGAAAACTGGTCATAGAACCTATTAAAGGAATCTATACACCGTGGAAGGAATCAGTTACGTAGGCTAAATGGCTCTGTGGGTGTTTATTGTTCTGCATAGTACCATTGTCTTTTCTGGAGAACCCTTAAAGAACCATCTTTTGTAAGAGTGATAATGGAAAACTTGCCTTAGAACCTCTTAAAAGAATCTATACACTGTGCAAGGAACCAGTTACATAAGCAAAATGGCTATTTGGGTTTTTATTGTTCTGCATATTACCATTGTGTTTTCTGGAGAACCCTTAAAGAACCATCTTTTGTGAGAGTGATGATGGAAAACCTGCCGTTGAACCTGTTAAGGACATCTATGCACCATGCAAAGAACCACTCATGCATGCCAACGGTTCTTTGATTGTTCATTGTCCTTTACAGAGCCAGTGTAATTACTGAAGAACCCCTGAAAAATTCTTTTTTAAGGGTAATAATGGAGAACCGGTCATAGAACCTGTTAAAAGAACTCATACATCATGCAAAGTTAAGTGTTAATGTTTTGTTTTTGAGTGCCTGTGGTTCTAGACAGAGTCTTTACCTGTACTAAATAGCCCTTCAGACCGTGTTTTTTAAAAGGGATGATGGAAAATAGGTCATAGAACCTGTTAAAAGAACCCATACACCATGCAAAGAACCGGTTAGGGTTCTATATTGAAGAACCCTCGAAAAAGAGAGTGATGTTGGAAAATCAGTCATAGAACCTGTTAAAAGAACCCATACACCATGCAAAGAACCGGTTAGGAATGCAAAATGTTTTTTTTCATGTGTTATTGTTTTTCTACAGCCTCATGTTTGTCTTTTGTTAAAGAGTCACCTTGCAAAAGAGAGTGATGTGGTAAACTTCAGCTCCTGCAGATGGCGCTGCACTGGGATGAAAGAACCCATACATGATGCAACGGACTTTTTATGCATGCAAGTGTTTTTTGAGTGTTCATTGTTCTAGATAGAGCCTTTGTCATTGTCTTTTGTTGTTGTGAGTCACCTTGCATCTTTAAGGTGGTGGTAACTTCAGGCTCCTGCAGGTGGCGCTGCACTGGGATGATGGAGCTATAGATTCCTGTGGGGTGTGAGTGACGGGATCCATAGATTGGGAGGAGGTGCTACAGTGCAGGGAATGTCTCGTTCCATGTGTGGAAAATGGCTCCAGAGCAGATGTTAATGATTGGCTAAAAGGAGTGACTGCATGCAATTACAGTGTCCCGATACTTTTGGCCACATACTGAATACTTTGATACTATGCTCGATGTCCCGATAGCTGTGAGTGACGGTATAACATGACACTGTCACAACATGGATTTCAAATTCATCTGGATCAGAACCAGAATCGGGCCTGACTCTCCCCCCCCAAAAGGCCTTGTGTTTATCAGTGTATAGTTCACCTGCATATAGAACAGTGCTAATAAGAGCGCAGAGATCAGTTCCAGTCATGTTCTCCACAGATGCAGGAGAACCTAACTGAACACATACACGCGGGGAGAAGAGCACAGGCTCCCTCAGACGCTGCTGACTGGTGAGGACGGAGAGCAGAGAGCCATCTGTACCTCCCCTCTGTTCGGCTCTCTCAGAGGAACAGAGACACAGCACCTGTGAACACGCAGCACTCTGAGCACATCTGACCCACCAATAACAACAACTGTACACCAGACGCAGAGGGAGAGAGAGAAAGAGAGGAGGGGGAGAGAGAGGGAGAAAGAGGGAGAGGGAGACTAAGAGAAAGCGAGGACAGCAAGAGAGAGAGAGAGAAAGAGAGAGACAAGAGCAATAAAGTGAGAGAGAAAGAGTAGGGGTGGAAAAGAGAGACAAAAAGAAGGTGAGGACAGAGAGAGAGAGGAGCAATAGAGTGGGGAGACAGAGGGAGAAGGAGACAAAGAGGGGGGAGTAGAGTGACAAAGAGAAAGTGAGGAGAGCAAGAGAGAAAGAGAGAGGGGTAGGAGAGCAAAAGGAGGAGATAAGAGCAAGAGAGAGAGAGAGCGAGATAGAGCGAGAAAGACTTTGTGAGACAGAGAAAGAGAGAGAGAGAGAGTGAGAGAGAGAGAGACAGATAGAGACAGAGAGAGAGAGAGACAGATAGAGATAAAGAGAGAGAGAGAGAGAGAGAGAGAGAGAGACACTGATAGAGAGAAAGAGAGACAGTGAGACTGATAGAGAGAGAAAGGGAGAGAGAGAGACAGAGAGTGTGAGAGAGAGAGAGACAGATAGAGAGAGAGAAAGAGAGAGAGAGAGACACTTATAGAGAGAGAGAAGGAGACACAGAGAGAGAGAGAGAAAGAGAGACACTTATAGAGAGAGAGAAGGAGACACAGAGAGAGAGAGAGAAAGAGAGAGACACTGATAGAGAGAAAGAGAGACAGTGAGACTGATAGAGAGAGAAAGGGAGAGAGAGAGACAGAGAGTGAGAGAGAGAGAGACAGAGAGAGAGACTGATAGAGAGAGACGGAGAGAGAGAGAGAGAGTAAGAGAGGGAGACTGATAGAGAGAGAGAGAGAGAGACAGAGAGGGAGACAGAGAGTGAGAGCGAGAGAGAGAGAGAGAGAGAGAGACTGGTAGAGAGAGAGAGAGGGGGGAGAAAGAGAGTGAGACTGATAGAGAGAGACGGAGAGAGAGAGAGAGAGTAAGAGAGGGAGACTGATAGAGAGAGAGAGAGAGAGAGAGACAGAGAGTGAGAGAGAGAGAGAGAGAGAGAGAGACTGGTAGAGAGAGAGAGAGGGGGGAGAAAGAGAGTGAGACTGATAGAGAGAGAGAGAGAGAGAGAGAGAGAGAGAGAGAGAGAGAGAGAGAGCGAGAGGGAGGTCTGTGCGCTGTGCTCTGTATCGTCCTCTCTCCAGGTTGAAGGATAAGCCTGCTCTGCTGCAGATTGGCTTTACATTATGTGGCCATTAGTCACGCAGTATTTACAGGCTAACTGCCATGTAGCTCCGCATTCAGCCCAACACTGGCGCTGCGGATCCTCTCGCTGGGAATACGCGCTCGCTCAATGAGCTCGTACGCGGTTTAGACGAGATGCAGGGGATTACAGCTGTAAGCGCTCGGGAGGCAAAGGCTGCGGACCACAGTGCCGCTTCCACAGGAGGACACTTCACCCAGCGCAGTCAGGGCCCAGAGGGGCGGCCCCTCCGCCTGACCCGAGTAACGTCACTCCCTCCACAGGTGTGCCTGCCTTCTGCCATCAGAGCCCCTAACCAATCAGAATCCTGGCTTCTGTAATTGGGGGGAGGAGCCTAGGGCTTAAAAGGAGCCATAGGGATGGCTGAGGAAAGAGAGGCCTGCTAGTGTGTTAGCAGTGTGCTTTTGTTTTAGGTGTGTTACCAGGACCTCTTGGTTTACAGTGTTGTATGGAGGAGGGCTCTAACTTCATGTTACAGCCCACTCTACATCAGAGAAGACGGGTGCATCTATACGTTTACATCACACAGCTGCCTAGGTCCCCCTGTCAGAGAGCAGGACGCCATGCCACCTCCTCTTGGCCAGAAGTGTGTAGGGGAGTTGGACCATGGTTACTTGTAGTGTAGCTGTGTAGACGGCGAGTCATAATCTTCCCTCCTATACAGATCACGTGCCTCCCTGATGATGATGGTGCACAGGAGAAACCCGCTCTCTCTCTCCACAGAGCGAGGGTGGGAGGATGCTGGCCTGCACACCCAACACTGGAGAGTGTTGATGACTCCGTTGTGAACTTGGTTTATTAATTCTATGCATTTTATCTTCCTTTGGTGTTTGGGAGGAGCCGTCACTCCTCAACAATATTGGATACCCCTTCAACGTTTGTATCTGTAAACTATTAGTCTAAAGATTTTTTTTAAAAATTGCTTTTAGTTTATGAAAGTACAGTTTTAGATATACAGGGGTTGGACAATGAAACTGAAACATCTGGTTTTAGACCACAGTCATTTATTAGTATGGTGTAGGGCCTCCTTTTGTGGCCAATACAGCGTCAGTTGGTCTTGGGAATGACATATACTGCGTCCTGCACAGTGGTCAGAGGGAGTTTAAGCCATTCTTCTTGCAGGATAGTGGCCAGGTCACTACGTGATGCTGGTGGATGTGGTTCGTCCTTCTTGGTGGTATGCTGACATTACCCTGGATACCGTGGCTCTTGATACATCACAAAGACTTGCTGTCTTGGTCACAGATGCGCCAGCAAGACGTGCACCAACAGTGTGTCCTCTTTTGAACTCTGGTATGTCTCCCATAATGCTGTGTGCATTGCAGTATTTTGAGCAGAACTGTGCTCTTACCTGCTAACTGAACCTTCACACTCTGCTCTTACTGGTGCAATGTGCAGTTAATGAAGATTGGCCACCAGGATGGTCCAATTTAGCCATGAGACCTCCCACACTAAAATGACAGGTGTTTCAGTTTCATTGTCCAACCCCTGTATATACTCTCAGGAAACTGGTGGATTAGTACTCTTTGAAGCTGACTTTAGATTATGAAAGTACACTTAAGTGTGCTTTCTCTGTAAACCAGTGCTTTATTAGATCTTATAGCGGCGTTAAGTTATGAGGTATGACTCGTAGTAAATTGCTAGTTTAATATATTTTTTGTAATTTTAGTTTATGAAAGTAGAGTTTTAGCTATGTGCTTCCAGTAATCCACTAGTTTAGTCATATTTATGTAAGTAATATATATTATGTAAGTACACTAGGAAGTTTTATTTAAGCGTAGTTAATACTAATACTTAAATAGTGAACTGCTTCTGTTATACATGCACTTTAAAATGTACGAAGATCACGCCCACTGACTCTCTTCTCACCCCTGATCTCCCGGACTCCATTTCCCATAACCCACCACCCGATGACATCACTGTCACATGTCCACCATCTCCCAATCCCGTTCTGTTTTCTGTATCTGAGTCTCCCGAGTGTTGATCACACCTGATGTTGATCTAGTCTGTTTGTATGTGTCCTCCTCTCTCACACTGACTCGTAGTATCAGCTCTCTGTGCGTGCCGAGCGCTTCTCCATGGTTACTCTGGTTCTGCTCTGGTTCTACTCTGGTTCTGACTTTATTCTGATTCTCTGATTTGCTCTCTTGTCCTTGTCCTCTGCTGTTCTGATTGTTGCCTGGTTTTGACGTCCGCCTGTTTCCTGACTCTGACTCCGTCTGGCCCTGCTGTTATGTCTGCCCTGCTCTTGTTGTCTCTGTGTTCGATTACACACCTGTTAAATAAACCTCGCCTAGATTTTAACTCAGCGCTCGTCACAATCTGTTTATCCAACACAACAACTAGGTTTTTAAACATGTATAAAAATATTTAAGTGAAAATTAATAGATTATTAAATACAATCTAATATTCAATAAATAAATAGAGGGGTTGGAGAGATTATAGGTATGTGATGGTTAAGGGCAGATAAAGACTGAAGTCCACTAGTACTGATCAGAACCGGCCCTTCTTAAGGACGCCCCTAGGGGTCCTTATTAATAGTAAGTGACATACAAGGCTAGGTCTCCTACAGGTGGGCCAGTGTAGTGTTAGGAGTCCTGCCCAAGGACTCTTATTGGTGTAGCACAGCAGAGTGACCCAGGGACCCCAGTCTCCCACATAGGGGGTACCTCTCTGGCATAACCACTACTCCATATAAAATACAAACATCCCATAATTACCCACAGCAGTACAGACAGAGAGAGACCGACACACAGGCGGGGTGTATGTTAGTTTTCCCGGCTCCTAGTTAATGACAGACGAACAGAAGTCTACCACAAGCGCCAGGCCCCCACCACCACCACCACCTCCAACCACCACACTGCAGAACTGAGGAAGGTGCCATTTACAACCATGAGAGAGAAAAACAGAGAGAGACACAGAAAAGGAGGGAGGAAAGGGAGAGAAGGTGGAAGAGAGATAATGAAGAAGAGAAGGAGATGTGACTATAAGTAAAGGAATGAGGAGAGAGAGAGAGAGAGAGAGAGAGAGAGAGAGACAGAGAGAGAATGCAGGAGAGAGCAAAAAGGATGAAAGATAAAAAAAAGTAAGGAAAGACAGAAACAGAGAGAAAGGGAGAGAGAGAGACACTGGGGAATGGAAAGAGATGCATAGAGAGAAAGACTGAAAAAGGGAAGGATGGAAGGAAATTGTCAAATAAGTCATAGAGGGGGAGGGAGGGAGGGAGGGAGTGAAAGAAGAAAATGACAAAGAGAGAAATGAAAGTAACTGCTTACTCTGTCCACGGAGAGAAAGAAAGCAGGAGGTAGAGAAAAAACGAGAAAAGAGGACAGGTAAAGAAGGAATACAGAGAGGAGAGAAAAAGGGAGAGAGACAGAGAGGGAGAGAGAGAGAGAGTAAGAGAGAGAGAGAGAGAGAGAGAGAGAGAGAGAGAGAGAGAGAGAGAGAGAGAGAGTGTAAGACAGAGAGGAAGAGAGAGAGAGAGAGAATGTAAGAGAGAGAGAGAGAGTGTAAGAGAGAGGGAGAGTGTGTAAGAGAGAGGAAGAGAGAGGGGGAGAGAGAAACAGAGAGAGAGAGAGAGAGTGTGTAAGGGAGAGAGAGAGAGAGAGAGAGAGAGAGAGAGAGACAGAGAGAGAGAGAGTGTGTAAGAGAGAGGGAGAGAGAGAGAGATAAATGAGGCCTCTTTATCGGCCCGTAGGGAGGTGGATTCATTGGCTGGTCATTAATTATCTGGGCCTGTTATTCGGTTAGGTGCTGTTATGGTTTGTAACTTAAGGGGCTGATTTTCGGCCCCTCTGCTGTGGTTGGTGTGGGATGGAATGTTTTGTGGTGATGGTGGTGGTTGGATTTTGGGGGAGTGATGGATGTGGGGCAGTGTTTGGGGTGGTGGTTTGTGTGAAGTGGTGGTGGTTGCAGGGTGGGGTTTTGGATGGAGGTGAGTGTTGGGTGGATTTTGGGGTGGTGGTGTTTGTGGGGTGGGGTTTTGGGTGGAGGTGGGTGTTGGGTGGAGTTTGGGGTGGTGGTGAGTTTGGAGTGAAATTTTAGGGTGGTGGTTTCTGTCAGATGGAGTTTTTTGTGGTGGTGGTGCTGGTTGTGGGGTTGGATGTTGGGATAGTGATGGATGTGGGGCAGAGATTGGGGTGGTGATGAATTTGAGGGGGAGTTTAGGGTGGTGGCGGTTGTGGGGTGGGGTTTTGGATGGAGGTGGGTGTTGGGTGGAGTTTGGGGTGGTGGTGAGTTTGGAGTGAAATTTTAGGGTGGTGGTTTCTGTCAGATGGAGTTTTTTGTGGTGGTGGTGCTGGTTGTGGGGTTGGATGTTGGGATAGTGATGGATGTGGGGCAGAGATTGGGGTGGTGATGAATTTGAGGGGGAGTTTAGGGTGGTGGCGGTTGTGGGGTGGGGTTTTGGGTGGAGGTGGATGTGGTTTGGAGTTTTGAGTGGTGGATGTGTCCTGCGTGGTGCAGCAGTCTGCCACTGGTGCCTACGTCACCTGCAGAGGATATGACCAACATGACATCACCTTTGATGTGTGTATACTCTCTGCACTGTGTTAATATCTCGTCCTGCGATTGGGATACTGGTCTTGATCTGGAACCGTGAGCTGAGCCTGGGTTCTACTTTCCAGGTTCTCTTCAGCTGTCCAATTCACGAGGGTGTCTTTCTCGCTACGCTCAGGAGAGCTGAGGGGCCAATCTGCCGTTAGGAGTCTGACGACGACGTGTTGGCAATGACAGGTTCGGTGCACTGAGCAGGATGGACTACAACAGCACCCGACGAGGCAGCTGATGGAGGCAACACACCCTCCTTCTAAGCTCCATGGCTATGAGGACGTGGCGCTCTCTGGGAAAACGATAGAAGCGTTTAGTTACTGATCTGTCACTGACTGGTGGGTATCGTTCAACCTCTCCATGCTGGCCTACCTGGGACAGAGATGCCAAGGTCTACCAACCTGAGCGACATCATTTCAGCCCCAGACTTCGATGCTTCCACCTCTGAGCTCTGAGCGAGGACGGGCCTTATCGCTGTACCTAACTGACCCAACAGCCACGACTGCGGACTTCCAGCGAGCAGTGGTGCCTCCATGAGTCATCCTGTTAGTGCAGCACCATCGGCAGACGGCTGCACCACTCAGGACTACATGCACGCAGACCGTTACCACGACTGTCCTTAACACCACGTCACCGTCACCAAAGACTGCAGTGGTGTCGTACCAGACTGTCATGGAGTGACTCAGAATGGCAGCGGGTCATCTTCAGTGACGAGTCCCGCTTTAGTCTTGGTGGAGACGCCCAACGAATCCATGTGTGGAGGCACCGTGGTCAGCACCAAGATGCACGGTTCACTGTCACACGTCCAGAAGGCCTGGTGTCCCTCCACCTCTAAGGAGGCAAAGGGGAGGGAAAAGTGGGGGTGGGGCAGAACTCCAACCCGGTTCATTGCTAGGCCGGAATGTTTCCCAGCACAGTACATCTAAGGCTGAGTGCTGGAATGTTGGATTTCCTGGGTGGGATGACGGCAACTTATGTTAAAACTTTAATAACTCAATCACAAGTTTAAAAAAGTTCAGATGTCAACAAACTTCAAACACCACTTTAAGGTAAGACCCTACAGGTGAGCAGGGCGAAGGAGTTAGGAACTAGAGACCGCCGTGGAACGTCCCCAGCTGATTACCTGCAGTAGACAGCTCTTTTCTGTATTGCAAGTTTTCAGAAAATGTACTTTTAATTATGCAGATCAGGCATTAGACACCTAAATATGCGCTAATTTGCATAATTTGCATTTCATACATACGGAAAATGAGATGAATTTGGGAACAGAATTCTTGTTTCATGTTGCTGACCTATTAAAATCAAAGGTTTCTAAAGAGGGAGGTTTGGAATGTCTCTTTTTATCAGTTTATAAATCAGCCCTGTCCGAAGGAGAGGGCAAAAACCTGAACGGCAGCTGCTGTGTGTTCAAACCATACACAGAATTCAAAACTGACCAAAATGGAGATACATGTTTCTCTATGGAAGGTTATAATAAAAACATTTTCACCATCTGTTTAAGGCTTTACATGATATACTTGTATAACTATGAGTGACATATGATGAACCCCCGCTGCACAACTCCTCAGATTATAGATACGGATCCAACAACTGGAAAATGTGAAGCTACTAAAGTGGTGGTTTATGGCTCAGCATAAACTCCATAACTTTAAAGATACGTGTTATTAAATGTATATATTTGTACAACAGCTTTTACAGACACCATATCTAATCATATGCTTAATAATAAGAATATAGAATATCTGTAACAATACAAATATAGAACAGCAGCATTCTGCAGTCACAAACGATAGACAGATTGAAACAGATATGGATTTTCTGTCATGTGGTCCCAAAGAGGACCCAAAATTTCAAAACCGGCCATCACATGATGAAGCAGTTTTTGTTTGCTGTGTCGCACCTTAAACCAAAACAAAAAATGAAAATGTATTAAATATATCGTTGCTGTCCAAAGAAAAACATGTATCTCATTTTTGTTGATTTTTATTTTTATGCCTCATTTGATCACATGAGCTGCTGTTTACACTGTGTGGAAATTTCCTGAAGAATGGACCAACAGAAATGGCCTCAAACTGCTTGGAAAGACGTCTGGTTCCATTGACTTCCATTCAAATTAAAAGAGGTTTTTGGCCTCTCCTGTAAAGTTGCCATTTTGGAGATACCTGTTTTTCTTTGGACAGCGCCGATATATATATATATATATATATATATATATATATATATATATATATATATATGTATATACACACACACATGTAACACCCTGCCTAACCACTAACGAATTAAGGGCAGGGTTCCTGGGTCCCAATAAATATTGGTGCTACTCTGTGTGTTTCATAATTTGTTTTGGGTGTAAACAATTTTATGTGAACTTAGTTTGCTCTCTGGATTTTACAGAATATACACGGACAACCACCAAATTATTTAAACCTGAGTTACTTTTACTTGTTTGAAAAAGAAATGATTAAATATTATAGTTCAACAATTGTAATAGATTGTAGTCTAATCAATTGTACAGAAGAAACCTCAAAAACACAGTTTAGACTCACAGTTTAGAATTATTAGCAAATACAAACATTTTTGTTACCCTCTAACATTAAATAAATGAATGAAGCGTGGGCCCACACTCTCTCACACACACTCACAAATAACAAAAAACGTGGCAGGCCTGAGTCGTGGCTTGGGTGCGGTGGGGCTCCAAACTTAATAGCCACTTCCCTTTTTAGCAAAATAAAACTGTAGTGATGCAGTCTTTGTACTCACGACCTCAACGGAAACAGTTCTTGGGGTCTTTGAGATGAGTGGGGTGATGGTCGGAGGAGTAAGATGGCAGGTTAGGGCGGGTACGCGGCACAAAGGGATGGCGAAGCGTCTAAACAAGTCCAGCACAGCTCCGTTCTAGCTCTGGCTCTTTAGGCTTTGCCAGTAACCGTGACCGTTTAAAACACACACATATATCTATGTACTTAAATATACTTAAAATACTTTAAAAGACCTACCTGTAATGAACTCTACTATTTTACGTTGCCACTAAGATTCACTTACACATACTGAAGTACAAAGAACATTTCTAGTACCTTAACATATACTTAACAATAACCTGTGCTATATTGAGTACACTGAAGTTCTACTAATTAATACAGTAAATATACAGGGGTTGGACAATGAAACTGAAACACCTGTCATTTTAGTGTGGGAGGTCTCATGGCTAAACTGGACCAGCCTGGTGGCCAATCTTCATTAACTGCACATTGCACCAGTAAGAGCAGAGTGTGAAGGTTCAGTTAGCAGGTAAGAGCACAGTTCTGCTCAAAATACTGCAATGCACACAGCATTATGGGACATACCAGAGTTCAAAAGAGGACAAACTGTTGGTGCACGTCTTGCTGGCGCATCTGTGACCAAGACAGCAAGTCATTGTGATGTATCAAGAGCCACGGTATCCAGGGTAATGTCAGCATACCACCAAGAAGGACGAACCTCCACCAGCATCACGTAGTGACCTGGCCACTATCCTGCAAGAAGAATGGCTTAAACTCCCTCTGACCACTGTGCAGGACGCAGTATATGTCATTCCCAAGACAAACTGACGCTGTACTGGCCACAAAAGCAGGCCCTACACCATACTAATAAATGACTGTGGTCTAAAGGTTCTTTAGATCTTTAGATGGGTAATGTGTTGTATATGGTTCTAAAATACAGAACCTGTTTAAAAATGGTTCTAATCAGCCCCAAAAAAACTTCTACTGTTGTTGTGTCAAACAATCACAGAACCCTTTGAATGCTAATTAGAACAAGCTGCATACTTACATTGTTCTTTTTATGATGACATGGTTCTTTAGACTGATGGAGAATGTGTTTTATGTGGCTCTAGAACATAGAACCTGTTTGAAAATTGTTATATAGCACCAAAAAGGGTGCTGCTATTGATACAATGTCACGTTTATAACAGTCACAGAACCATTTTGGCGCTGCATGCTTTTTGTGATGTGATGGTTCTAGGGAATGATGGAGAATGTGCTGTGTATGGTTCTAGAACATAGAACCTGCTTGAAAATTGTTATATAGCAACAAAAAGAATGCTGCTATTGATACAGTGTCATGTTTGAAACAGTCACAGAACCCTTTTTGGCGCTGCGTGCTTTTTGTGATGTAATGGTTCTAGGGATTGATGGATGTATGGTTCTAGAATATAAAACCTCTTTGTTTTGTTCTATATAGGACGGCAAGCCTGTAACAACAGAAGAACCATCATTGGTGCTATATAGAAGTATATGCCACCCATTCTCCATCAAACTGAAGAACCCCTTCACCATGCTAAGAACCGTTTACGCATGCAAACGTTAAGTGTTCGTGTTTCTTTACTAAGGAACTCCTGAAGAACCGTCTATTTAAGAGAGAGCGTGTTAACTCGACGCTGCTTGCTTGTTTGGGGCATTTCAATGATGCATGTTAATGATCTTAGTCTTGTGATGTCATTTCAGCTTGCACTAGCGCTCACATTTCAGACGGGTGATGACTTTTTGAAGGCAGTGATGATGACACAGTTCAGAAATGTCAGGTGTGATCTAGAACGTGAACTACTGGCAGAGCGGTTCTCCCATGTTTCGTGTTGTGGTTAATTGGTTGGTTAACTGGTTGATCACGTTCAGTTTGTTTTGTTTAGTGTGTGTTATGTGTGTTCTGTATGGCGTAGTGAAGTCAGTGCATGCACATGTATTAAATGTCAGTACACGTCTGTTCTAGCCAATAGACATCTTCATATAGGAATGAATCAAATAATTCTAAGCACATTAATGTGAAGCCCTGGAACGTTGTCCAATTAGCCGTGAATGCTAGCAACCCACCGGCAGCTTTTGTATGTGGTTAATTCGTTTATGTTCAGCCATGATCAAACAGAAGGGTTGATTTTTCCTGGAGGAGGTTTTCCCACAGCTGGGAGTAACGCCAGCACGGAGGCAAGACATTGGATACCTCGTTTTTTGTTTTTTTAATGGAAGGATATGTCCTTCTATCGGTAGTATCTGTTAACAGGACCTGTCTCAGTAAACATTCCCTTAAAGGACCCACAACTGGTGAGGTGCAGTCTTTGGTATCCTTGACTGACCACAGCTGCAACACTACAGAGCCTCAGAGTGGTGGTGTAGCAAACTGGTTCACTCTGGTGGTCCTTCCATAACCTTGCAGCTGTAGCTACGCCTGGGATTCCTCTGGAAATCCCTACAGTATGTTGTAGCGTATTTGGAAATCTGATATCTTTCGTTTGGAAGACTTACCAAACTTGAAGAGCATCTCCAGAAGAAGACTTGTTAAACCAAACACTCGCCGCCTTTGAAGCATTAGGAGTTCTGTACAGTGGACCAGTGCTGGATTAGCCAGCCAACACTGAACCCCCACCCACCAAATACCGGAGGGTAGTTTGCACACTGGCTTGAACATAATGGCCCATCCATTGGTATCTTTCAAGCTCTGTGGTTTCTCAGTGGACAAAAAAATCCACAGATTGGGAAGAGGTGCTACAGTGCAGGGAATGTTCCCTCCCACAGATGAAAGCTGTAGGAGCTGTTTATCTGATGAAGGACCATGTTGGTGGCTTCACCAGGTGTTCCAGGTGTTGGTTAGGAGTGCCATGTTCTCGCTAACTTTCTTTTAACTTGACTTTCCTCTTCCGTATTACATCTGTATGACTCTAATTTACCTCAGCAGTTCTTTTTCCAGAGTGCCTTCTGATGACAGAGTCTGTTTCCTCACCTGAGGCCTGTCTGGGAGCAGCGCTGGAGCTCTTCTGACACCAGGGACCCTGAGAAATACAACCTTGCTAGTTTTAGTTTGCTACATCGCCATTGATTTATACGAGGAGAATCCCCCGCTGCATTGTTAACACTTACAGGAAACAGCTCACCTTGTTTTGTTTTGCTCATTAGAGTGAAGTGGCTGGCTTCCTGAGTGCGGATTGAGACTGTAATGTTCCGTCTACTCTGTTTTTCCTGAATGAAAGTCTTCAGTGTTCTATTAAACCTGTTATATCACCCCATCCGCCACACGTGCACCAGCAATTAGGGCCATGATCCCCCTGGAGTTACATTGCGATGTGAAATGATACACTACCAGTTCAAAGTTTGGACCCACCCAGCTAAACGTATGGTGTTGGTGGTCTTAAAGACTCTACAGTGGTACACTGAACAGCTCCGAAAGATGAGAGTCTGAACCAGTCCATATCCTGATACACAACATCTACTCTGGATGTAGCACAGTATGATATTCCCCCACCTCTAATATACAGCATCTCCACATGTACAGCAGGTTCTCAGTGAGGATCGAAGGTTGGGTTCTAGCTTCACTGGCAGATACAGTGAGCGTCTGGTTCATAAGAACAAGGTCCAGCAGCAAACACACAGGACAACACAGCTACAGACTGGCAGAGGGCCAAACCCACTCTCTACTGACCGTGATGAGCGCCACCTCATTCCAATGTCCCTTACCCACCGTAAGATGACCTCGAGTGACCTCCAGAGAGACTGGCGAGCGGTGGCTGGGGTGAAGCGCACAGCGAGCATGGTTCTAAAAACAGGCTTCTGGAGGTCATTAGTGATTTTCTAAATCAACAGATCTAATACAATATCTGATCTGGAGACATGGTTCCAGTAGTGTAAAGAACCAAACAGAACTGAGGAATTCTGGTCCAATAAAAACAGGAGTCCCCTCCGTGATGTTCGGGGGGTGTTTTAATCATATGGAAATGGGTCCTTTAGGTGAGGTGATGGTAGATCCGAACCACAGGCTCTCTGGCAGGTAGTGGTGTTATCCACTGAGCTATCTAGCCTACTCCATTCAGGTGCCTTTAAACTCTCTGCTCACCTCCATCTCCTCCATTCTGCTTTCCACTGACTGCCTTCCACCTGGGTTTCACACGTTAAAGGACGAAAGGATTCCAGCCCTAAATGTCATTACAAAGGATCTAAAACTTCATCAAAGAGCCACAGAGAAGAGAGAGAGCGTCTGTAGCTCCTGAGGGGCGTTTAGGAGCTTTGTCATTCCTAAGAGCTCTTAAGCTTCTATAGTCTGAGCAGCCAGGCACACAGTCAGGATAGACCTTACTCATAATCAACTCCGACGTGTAGACCAATACCTGCGGAGACACAGTCAGCTTATCAAACCACCTCGTCCATCGTATCAGCTCTGTTTACCATATATGAGAACTTCCTCCGTCTGCATACTTTGCTACTCTGTTCTTCAATGGTCAGGACCCCCACAGGACCACCATAAAGCAGGTGCTATTATGGTGGTGGATCATTCTCAGCACTGCAGTGACACTGACGTGGTGGTGGTGTGTTAGTGTGTGTGGTGCTGGTGTGAGTGGATCAGACACAGCAGTGCTGCTGGACACCTCAGTGTTGAGAATCGTCCACCCTACCAACACTATACAGCATCCTGTGGGCAGCAGGGTTTCTTGGGCAGCAGTGACCTGTGGGCAGGATCCTATGCACAGTGCCTGGGTGGCATCCGGTGGGGGCATCCTGTAGCCACTGATGAAGGACTAGAGGATGACCAACACTGCACTGTGCAGCAGCAGATGAGCTATCGTCTCTGACTGTCCATCTACAAGGTGGAGCAGCAAGGTAGGAGTGTCTAATAGAGTGGACAGTGAGTGGACACAGTGTCTAAACACTCCAGCAGCACTGCTGTGTCTGATCCGCTCACACCAGCACCACACACACTAACACACCACCACCACGTTTGTCATAAGGCCTGCTCTGTGGTGGTCCTCTGGAAATCTATGAATATGACACTGATAGAAATTGATCGATTGAGTAAGGATCATAGCTGTCACTCATCCCATATGCTGAAGCTGTAGATGCTCACAAGCCTGCCTACTAACATCTTTGTGTTTACAATGCCCACCACCTTAACAGTGTTGACTGTATCAGCGCTACTTCCCTTCCGTAGTCCCCGGTGCACGTTAGCGGCCCGTTAGCATCTAGCTGTCTCCTGACCTGCTGTCTGTCTTCTTCCTCTGGCCTGCAGGTTAAGAGTCCATGAGCAGGCCTGTCAGCCCTTCAATTGGCCTATGCAGGTCACCCAGGCCCGCAGGGCATGTGTCTGGGTGGTCCCGTTAATATTCACCCCTCCAGGCAAACAACACACCACAACCAACCCCACCCCCTCCTCGAACTTCCCCACCCCCCGATTTAGCTTTGTGCATTATTGCAGCAGATAACACGGAGCCATTACTTTTTAATGGGCCAGAGGAAGGCTGCACGTGGCGGAGTGCAGCAGCGGGGAGTGAAGGGGCGGCGTGCTGCTGGGGATGGGCCTTGTTTATTTATTTATTTATTTATTTATTTATTTATTATTATGTTTTTCTCTTCAGAGCATCACAGCAGGGGAGCGAGCGAGTGGAGATGGACCACAACCGGAACAAAGAGGGAAACTACCCCATCATCATCACCATGGACATGGAGGATGCTGGAGGGATGTGTTCCACCCAGTTAGATCAGAGAGTAACAAAAACACAAACATAGTCATAAATACACTGAAATATATATATACATACCGTGTTGAATTTTTCAGGATCTCTACAAATAACATGTGAGCCATTATTATTATTATTATTATTATTATTATTATTATTATTATTACAGTTGCAATAGTAATAATAATAATAGAAGTCACAGTAATGGAGGAAATTACCATTACCATACAGAATTAATCTTTTCACAGTAGCTACTAAGGTAATAAAATATAAATCATTAAACACAATAATTGCTACTATAATTAGTAACATTAATTTTAAAACGATCTAATAATGAATGATGCGCTTTTACGTAGTAATTACAAGATTTATTGTCTTTGCTATTAACTAGTATTTATATTATTACTAGTAGTAATAGTAGAAATAGCAGTACTAATATAATAACAGTTTAATAAACTCTTTTTATGTTGTAATAACCAGGTAATAACATATAGATTAAACATAAAAAAATGTAAAATGTTTACCATGCTTTTTTTACAGTAATTACAATTATGTTTTAATGTTGTGGTTGTTATTATTATTATTAGTAGTAGTAGTAGTATGTATTATTATTATAGTAGAGTACTAGTACCAGTCTTCGAGTTATAACAATGTAATAATAATTCATGCATTTTTTTTACACAATTATTACAGACCAGAAACGTTAGAGGTAGTTTATTTATTATCAATTTTATTATTACTACTATTATTATTATCATTATTATTATTATTATTCAATGTAACAGTAGCAGTATTGTTATTATTAATTATAAAAGTGTAATAATAAGTAATAGCCTATACCTTTTACATATTAATTACCGGGTGTATTTTACATATTATTATTATTATTATTATTATTATTATTATTATTATCTTTATTATTATCATAATTATTATTGTTATTATTAGTAGTAGCAGTATGTATTATTGTTATAGTAGAGTACTAGTACCAGTCTATGAGTTATAACAATGTAATAATAATTTATGCATTTTTTTCCACAGTTATTACAGACCAGAATTGTTAGAGGTAGTTTAGATTTATTATCAATTTTATTATTATTACTATATTTATTAAAAGTAACAGTAGCAGTATTGTTATTATTAATTATAAAAGGGTAATAATAAGTAATAGCCTATACCTTTCACATATTAATTACCATGTGTATTTTACATAGTATTATTAATATTAATATTATTATTATTATTATTGTTGTTGCTATTGTTGTTGTTTTGTTATTGTTATTGTTGTTATTATTATTATTATTATTAGTAGTAGTAGTAGTAGAAGTATATAGATGCAATAATAACTATCATACTTATTACAAAGTAATTACCAGTTAATAAAATGATAATAGCATTATATAATATAATTATTCTTTGAAGTCCATCATCAAACCAACAGTTGTACATATTATCGTTTCCAGGTACGTAAACATGCCAAACTCTCGGTGACTGTGAAGGAATGTCTCGTATTAACAGACGTAACAGTGATGCGGACTCGGTCTGGAAGTCTGGAAGCTTCACCTCCCACACAGTTCCCCAGCGTGTTTCAATCAACTACCAGGAAAGCTAGGACTAATGATACACAACTCCATTTAGCTGCTGCCTGAAACGCCTGGAAGTGAAGGCCAGAGCTGACATCCATCCAGAGTGCTGCGCTCCTCTCTGTGCTGGAGAACAGGGCCAAAACAACAAAGTTGCATCATCATCCAGTCCTGTTTGGACGGTGCTGTGCATCATACAGGGCCTGTACCGGAGGAACTACACAAACCAGCTGTTAGTGAGTCACGTCCACAGGCTTTCCACACAGCCCATCAAACTACAGCAGCACCACTGCAGCCTGGCATCCCCGGACTGTCTGCACCTGTCCTACACTCCTCATTTCCTGCTCTGACGTTCCCTTACCATGGTCAGGTGGGTCCATCAGAACCAGTGGTGGACAGTTACAGAGGAAACGTAATTAGTTACGGTACCTGCGTAGTTTTTCTGTGTATCGGAACCGAAGGATTTCCATTTTGGATGACTTTGTACTTTAGCTCCACCACATTCCGGGTCTGCTTACTCCATTGCATTATGGGAAATCTGTAGGTCCTTTCGGCTCATGTGCTGGTTAAAACCTAATGGGTCATGGCAAAACAGCTTAGCGTGGATTCTTAGCATCCATGGCAATGTCCGTTTCAGGCCTGGACTACATCCAGGACCACCTGGAGGGCAGGTTGTGGCTGGTTTAGGTTTATGAACAGAGGCCTACAGAGGTAGTACAGTAAAGGAGAACCTCATCTCTGAAACTGTAACTACACTGCAACTAAGCTGTAACTTTGCAAATAGTTTTATGGTTCTAGCTAATGGAACCTGTTCTTCTTCAGGGTTCTGTGCTGATGATGATGTGAATAGACGTCAGTGTCAGACTAATGAATGAGCTTCTATTAAAGACTGGTGGACTGAGAGACACTAGAGTCTCTTCACCTACACTGAGCTGACCCATGGTTACATTCATTAAGCACCCGTGTGCAGCCAGTGTGCGGCCACTGTGGAGGGTAAAGGCTCTCTATGACTAATTCCCAGTGCACAGATGATGCTATGGATTGAGGAATGTTCCATCCATCTCTCACCCACCTTCATGCCTCATTCAAACCCACCTCACCTTGCCATGAGCACTTGGGCCAGCGTTCAACCTCACTCACAACTTGTACTGGTGTAGGTGTTTCCAAACCACGCCCCCCCCCCACCCCCCCAAGGTAACACCACACTGCTATCCCATGTATTTTAGTATGTTAGTATGTTGGTGTATGTAAATGCTCAGGTTCCTGTTTAAACTGGGCAAAAATGAGTCACCTTGCCCATTTAAGGTGGTAGCAATTTCAGGCTCCTGCAGATGGCGCTGCACAAGGAAGATGGAGATCCTATGAATCCCTGCGGGGTGTGAGTGACGGGATCCATAGATTGAAAAGAGGTGCTACAGTGCAGGGAGTGTCTCGTTCCATGTGTGGAAAATGGCTCCAGAGCAGATGTTAATAATTGGCTAAAAGGAGGGACTGCATGTGGGCGTGGCCAAAGACCATAGTGTGAAGGAAGTAGCTGAATCTGCAGGTGTGTGGAAGCGTACGGTCATACGGGTCTACCAGCAGTGGATAAAATCCCAGTCTACAGGGAATTCTCCTCGGAACTGTGCCAGGGAAGGCGTCCACCAAATCTGGACCACCTGACCAATTCTTTGAGTGTCTGAACATTGACATGGCTACATCCAGACACTTGTCCCGTCCATGCTAAACCTAAACACGGCTGTTAGTGGTGCTGGTGGAGGTGTTACAGGTACAGTCCGGTTCAGTTCCCCGTTAGTGCTGGGTTAATATTTTACGAGCCTCCTCCGTAACTACATTTGGTCAGATACCTGACTGATCTACTTTCCCCTCAACATCAGCCACCTCGGACACGCGTGCACATTCCGGCCGGAGGAGAAGCGCTATATGAAGGAATACACTGACCTAATACATAATGAATGACAGATGAAACATCCACTAGACCCCCAGTGCAGGGGGATCACAACAGCAGCGTGAAGTCCCCTACGCAGCCCACCTGGGTTAAATTGTATGGAAAATATTGATGAAGTCGACCCGCGGGGGCAGCAGGCCTGCCATGTTCCAGTCAATAATTAAAGCTGTCATATTTATTTATTTATCTGCCCCCCCATCAATATCACCTCACAACCCACCCCCCACACCCACACTCACACACCCACACTCACACACACACACACACTCAGGCTCGCCATGCTGTTGCTGTTCACTGGCAGTGGAACTAACAAGCACAGTGTCCATATAGAGTTTATTATTATTAATAATATAGTAATTATGTATAGAACTGTATAATAATAATAATAATAATAATAATAAAATACAATAAAAAAAATTATAAATAAATAAACGAAAATAATAAGCAAATAAATAAAAAAATATGTTAATGTGTAGAAATAAATAAAAATAAATAAATAAAATAAATAAATAAATAAATAAAATAAATTAATAAAATAAAATAATAAATGAAAATATAAAAAATAATGTATTGAAATAAAGAAAATAAACAAGAAATAAATACAAATAAAGAAAAGCATGAAGATTCATAAATAAAGCATAACTTTTTTAAAAACATGACGAACATAAACACAGCATATGGTGCCTGCAGATGTGTAGTTTAACTAGGGGTGCGGGGGTGGATACAATCATAAATCTGAATATTAAACATGTAAAGAAAGAAAATTGACCTATAATATAAATATAGATATGAAGATAGATATGACTTCTGAGCAGGCTGTGTAATGCTGAGTTATAGTAGGTTCTTGGTTATGGATGTATTCATCAAAGATCGCTGATCAGCTCTTCCACAACAGAGTTCATTAGAGCATGTTTAATAGTTCTTATGTGGTTAACCCACCCACTCATTCTAAAGCTCTCTGAGGGTTTAGCGGGGGTCTCTAATCTCTGTAGCTCTTATGGATGAATCTGCTACGTCCTGCCAGGAGCTCTCTGTGTGGGATCAGGAGGAGAGCACGTGAGGAAGTCACTACATGTATTAGATCTGGTATGTGTGTGGCCTAGCCTCTGGAGTTCTACACACACCTCCATGTCTCCATCTCGACATACACCTCCATGTCTACACACACCTCCATGTCTCCATCTCAACAAACACCTCCATGTCTCCATCTCGACATACACCTCCATGTCTCCATCTCAACAAACACCTCCATGTCTCCATCTCGACATACACCTCCATGTCTACACACACCTCCATGTCTCTATCTCGACACACACCTCCATGTCTCCATCTCAACAATCACCTCCATGGCTCCATCTCGACATACACCTCCATGTCTACATACACCTCCATGTCTCCATCTCGACATACGCCTCCATGTCTACACACACCTCCATGTCTACATACACCTCCATGTCTATATACACCTCCATGTCTATATACACCTCCATGTCTCCATCTCTACATACACCTCCATGTCTACATACACCTCCATGTCTCCATGTCTACATACACCTCCATATCTCCATCTCGACATACGCCTCAATACACCTCCAAGTCTCCAGGTCTCGACATACACCTCCATGTCTCCATCTCAACATACACCTCCATGTCTTCATGTCTACATACACCTCCATGTCTACATACACCTCCATGTCTCCATCTCGATATACACCTCCATGTCTACACACACCTCCATGTCTCCATCTTGACATAAACCTCCGTGTCTCCATGTCTCCATCTTGACACACACCTCCATGTCTGCATCTCAACACACAACTCTATGTCTCCATGTCTACATACACCTCCATGTCTACATTCACCTCCATGTCTTTTCTTTAGCACTGTGTTCCCTCCACCACATTCTACTGCATAAACAATTTGTCAATAAAATCAAATCAAATTTAAAAAGAATTCAAAAACAAATACAACTTGATCAGGAAATGCTAAAAACCCCAAGATATCAGACCAAGTAGATTTAAAAATAAAAGTAAGAGTTAAAGAATTATAAAAACTGATACAAATGAAAAAATACAGTAAAAATAAAAAATATAAAAAGTAAAAGTAGGAAGAATAAAAGACTAAAATGAATATAAATGATAAAGTAAATGATAATTATATAAAATAGTTATCGTGAGATATCGGCTTCTGGAGGTGGCTGAACACTACACTGATTATAGTGACTGATATATACTGGCATAGTGACGTGGTGAATTCCAGCTCACTGTAGCTAAACACAGATTCTCCCAGTCCAGTAAAAGCTCTGGGTTTGTTTCTCTGTTTTGCTTTTCCAGTTTTGTGGTTTCCTCAAAATCTCTGGTTCTGATCCCAGTGTAAAACAAGCTCCTCGATCTCGTGGCACAGCAAACAAGCACACAACAGAAAAGGCCATTAGCACTATATACAGACGACGCTCCGCCATTAGAAGCCTTATTGGATCTCCAGGAGAAGCTGAAGTGTCTGAAAGGGGCTCGTTGTCCTAAAGGGGCTCTGTTTGCCCACACACCAATATTCACTAATGGAGCCTTGATCTTACAAGCCTTCTCTAATCGCGGTAAATTAACACACAGGCAGCCGAGCCAATCCAGAGTCCTCCAGGGCATCCGTCAGACAAGCCCTTATCCGGTTCCCATTCTCTCTGGCAAAACGCGAGCAAGTGGGCTCGCCCAGCATGCGGTGGTATGCAGGTAGGTCTATACAAGATACACGTACCAGCGAATGCCTGCTGTTTCAACCAACCAACCAACAACCGTAGCCATGATCCTCTAACACTGAGGCATCAGCACCTACATCCCAAATTCCATGGACTGGTCAGTTGCACCATATTCACCTATGTGCCTATTCACACATTTCACATATGCATATATGTAAATGTCCCCTGTTCTGATTGGCTGTTCATAAATGTGTCTCATTCAAAAGCTCACAGATCTGTAACACTACTTAGAACTTCTGTGAGAGGAGGCGGAGCTAAAATGATTACATTCAAAGTATGTAGATTGATTATGTAGTGGGATTCACTTTCTCATCACAACACTGGCCAGGAACCTGCCTTACTAATGGTGCTCCATGGCGTCAAGGGCTCCCAGTCCTCACCCAGGGGCAGGCCTTCTCAGCTGCTGCCCATGGAGCCCCGGCCCTTCAGCCTCAGCTTCCATCGATTGAAGGCTTGGTAGTGTGGCAAGATGCACAAGCGGTCTTGACTCCACCGGCAGCGGCACCATTCCTCTCCGGTCTGCTGGGGGAGGCACTATCCCACTTCTGACACCAATGTGGCATTGGCGTAGCCTGGGGAGAGAGCCATGATTATCACTGAGCAATGCAGGACATCACCATTTTGCCACAGGCTTCCACCTGTTGGTGACCAACACCTTAACCACAACACATCCACAGATACAGTAACACAAACAACACACGAACAACATGCCACAGGCGTGGTTAAACTGACGGACTACAGAAGTCCTTCTGTGGGAGTCCTGGCATGGGATGTTACAGTATTATCGTCAACCGAGTCCAACTGAGCACTTGCAAGCTGGAATATACATCCAACATACCGGACTGTCCCGTCGGCAGGGCTGTCTGACTTAGGGCTCCTATTTCGAACAGGTCACTCACACATGACCACGCCCGCCCCAAACCCCAACCCGGTCCATTATTTTCATTTCTGAAAGGTGGCCCTAGTCTGACTCCGCTGATCCTCCGGACTCCACTTCCCAGAGTGCACAGTCTCATGATGTCACACCCACATGCTCGCAGTCTGCCAATCAGTCCCGGTCTGGGTCACCAGAATACTGACTTTGTTCGGCCGGGACGCCAGCCTTATGAACTCCACAGACACACACAGTCTTCCTGAAGATTTACCGACTCTAGTTGCATTTCTGTTTGCTCTGATCTACTCTATCTCTGACTCTATCCCCGTTTTTCCCCTTAATTCCTTTCTTCGTTTTCTCCCTTTCTCTAGTTTGCTCGTTGTTAGCGTCTCTGGTTTTTGAGCCTTCGACCTCGCTTGGTTTTCCCCTCTGGTTCAGTCTGCCTCCTTACTTGCCTTTCTGGATTTTGACCCTCGCTTGTCCTCTTTACTTAGTACCAGGTATTGTCCCGTCTCATTGTTGACTCGTCCGTTGCTGACTCGTCCGTTGCTGACTCGTCTGTTGCTGACTCGCCCATTGCTGACTCATCCGTTGCTGACTCATTTGTTGCTGACTCGTCCGTTGCTGACTCGTCAACTCATTGCTGTTGTGTTTATATAGTAAAGCATTTCTCCGAGACCTTCGACAGATAGCGTGCTAGTAAACTGAACAACTGACGTCTCGGTATGGAGCTGTAGATGTTCCTAATAGAGTCCTGTGATAATCCATCCCATGCAGCTTGAACATCCTCACACAGTTCCTGCAGATGGTGTGGTAGAGCTGGAGGTGGAGTTACACCAGGACTTCTGGACGTATGTGACACTCAGCCGTTCATCTTGGTACTGACCACGGTGCCTCCACACACGGATTCGTTGGGCGTCTCCACCAAGACTAAAGCGGGGCTCGTCACTGAAGATGACCCGCTGCCATTCTGAGTCACTCCATGACGGTCTGGTACGACACCACTGCAGTCTTTGGTGACGGTGACGTGGTGTTAAGGACAGTCGTGGTAACGGTCTGCTGATGACTCATGGAGGACACCACTGCTCGCTGAATGCCCGCAATCGTGGCTGTTGGGTCAGTCAGGTACAGCGATAAGGTCCCTCCTTGTCAAACCCACCCACCAAGTTTCGTTCCTGTTGGTTGATTCCTGCTGGGTGCAGCTGTTGTTTTGAGGATGGGTGAATATGAATTTCATTTAATTCTATAACGTCATCTCTTCAGTGGTGGTTATTTTAGCTGTGTGTACCACAAGACCGCAATGTAAGCAGTGCTGAGCAACGTTTATGCCTCAGTGGCTCTGAAAGTGGTTGCAGAAGGCGGTAAGGCAGTCGCCTGGCGCTGGAACATTATTACCCGAATGCATGTTCAGTCTTGAGCTCCACTAAGCAGTGCCCGAGATTTAGCATGTCTCCAAGGCCCAGCTCTGTCCACATGGCGAATACTGGCACCCAGCACATGGGAGAGCGAGAGAGAGAGAGAGAGAGAGAGAGAGAGAGAGAGAGAGAGAGAGAGAGAGAGAGAGAGAGACTGTCAAGTTTCTCTATCCACAGTCTGAAAGCATCAACTCACGGCCACCAGAAAACTCCACTAATTAGTCCCTTAATGATCTCCAATCTTGGCTTACATGCCAGTACAACTTCATCATAAATAAATGAGCAGATAAATAGATAAGAAACTCATTATAACTAACAAGATGTGTGTGCAAAGGCGGCGGCAGGGTCTCCGGATGTCTGATCCATCTGATACAGGAGCTCAGCAGCGCCCACTACTGGTGAGCTGGGTAATGTTCTGATAGCAGTGTACCAGTCTTCCAGTATGTATGGAGATAAGAGGTACCTGTAATTATGATACACATGAAGGGAGCACCAACAGATATTAGGGAAGGCTTTTCTGACCGTGTGGTTGTAGAATACCCAGACTGGCTGTAGGAATCAATCTGTGTTGTCTAAAGGCTACCACACACAGTCTAAAGGCTACTGCATACAGTCTAAAGGCTACTGCATACTGTCTAAAGGCTACCACACACAATCTAGTCTAAAGACTACCACACACAGTCTAAAGGCTACCACACACAGTCTAAAGGCTAGTGCATACTGTCTAAAGGCTACCACACACAGTCTAAAGGCTACCACACACAGTCTAAAGGCTACTGCATTCTGTCTAAAAATTATTGCACACTCTCTAAAAGCTACTGCACCACTTGGAAGTACAAACACAGCTATACCGCACGAGAAGTGTCGGTTTACGTATTACTAATTAATAATTAAAAGACATCATTTATAGAAATGATCATGTTTGGTTTCTGCTAACTAAGATGCTGTCAGCTAACTAATTAAATTTCGAGCTAGTATAAGGTTAGCGGAGGTAGCAGATGATTAGCATTAGCATTATTTATCTATCTTTAGATATTTAGCTTTATTATCAGTGTTGATTTGGGGCCCCATGTCCCCTGCAGCGCTGCCTCCTTTTAGATATTATATAATGTGGTAGTGGAGATGTGGTGAGGGCTTTGAGCTGCATGGGAAGTGGAAGGTAGACAATAGCGAGTGTACCTACATTAAAAGCAGCTGTGTGCTGTGTTTGGATGCCATTTTCACCCAGGGTGGGGAGTGGAAGACTGGTGCTCTGAGATCAGAGATCAGGATGTGAGTTCAGAGAGGAACTGTTGGATTGACTCGTTTCTAATTTGCATATGGCAAGCTATACTAAACCGGACCGTCCAGTTCAAGGCCAGTAACTGCTGGCGACCATGTGGTCCGACTCTCAAGCCTAATGAAAAGTGTCACTCTGCAAAATGAGACGTAACAACCTTAACACCTTCCACTGCGTTCAGAAACACACCCGTACAAATCACACTTTAATAGCCACGGTAATCTGGAGCGACACCCGAACGCCACCGAGCTCCGCACTTCCCCAGCACTTTGTGTGGCTATGTAAACATGAGGCGGTAATTGATTGTAAGCAAGGCGGAATTTCCCAAAGGCTATTTAACGCTTGAGCTGTGCCCGCATCAAACAAGTGGGCAATGGGGTCACATGAAACGCCTGCCCTGGGAAATGGGCACTGCGTCTAAACCACTGGGGCAGCATCCAACCACAGCCACAGGATCGGAAAGAACAAGCGACAGGGCTGATATTACTCATGCTGGGGTGGTGGTGGGTGGGGGGCAATTTGGGTCATTGGTCTTCACAGCATCTTATTCTGTTGGGGCAAAAGGCACAGTGATCAGGCCAATGGGGCTCGCAGGCTGTGGCTCATGTGCATGATCTACAAGAGCTAAGAGTCACCTATTGACTGTTTTGAAGTGGATCATAGAAAGCATTTGGAATTCATTTCATAATGAAAGATGGTCATTGGTGGATATTTAAGTGGGGGTGGGGTGAGCTGGCGGCTCCACCAAAGTTTACAACCACCAAATACCACCACATCACTGTGGTAGTGATGGGAACTAGACATCTGAAGTGCCTCTAAAAGCTAGGTCACAGAAAATTAGCATGGTCAGAGTTATTCTATTCTATTCTATTCTATTCTATTCACTCTAATTCTACTGAAGCTACACAAGTACGAACATAAAAATAAAAATTAAATTAAAAAATAAAAATGAGCCACTTTGCCTGTTTAAGGTGGCAGTAGCTTCGGGCTCCTGCAGATGGCGCTGCACGAGGATGATGGGGCTATAAGTACCTGCAGGTGTGAGTGACGGGATCCATAGATTGGGAAGAGGTGCTACAGTGCAGGGGATGTCTCGTTCCATGTGTGGAAAACTCTCCAGAGCAGATGTTAATGATTGGCTAAAAGGAGTGACTGGGCATGTGGGTGTGGCCAAAGACCATAGTGTGAAGGAAGTAGCTGAATCTGCAGGTGTATGGAAGCAGCGTACAGTCATACAGGTCTACCAGCAGTGGATACAATCCCAGTCTACAGGGAATTCTCCTCGGAACTGTGCCAGGGAAGGCCTCCACCAAATCTGGAACCAATTCTTTGATGGAGAGTGTCCGAACATTGATGTGGCTACATCCAGAAACCTGTCCGGTCCATGCCAAATCCAGTCACAGCTGGTGTTGGTGCTGGTGGAGGTGTTGTTTCAGTCACAGGTGACAGGTGTGTTTGTCCCGTAAGCTTAGTATGGCTACAGTCGTGATCTCAAGTGACGGATAATGCTCTGAAGTCTTTTCCTCTACCGTCTGTATAACTGTGTGACTTACTGAGACCGAGTATCGGAGGCTGGAATACAGGAGCTTATTCCTGGGTCTGATGATTTCTCAGGAATCTCTGAACTGATCTTTTGCCTTGTTATCAAGGCCACATGTTTTGGGTTAGGATGTTTCTGTATAGCAGCTAGCAGCTAGCTAAAGCTGTGGATTGCTAGCGTTTGCACAACCCAGTGCTTATGTCGCGAATGAGCCGATCATTACTGCTGTGAATGACAGATTGTAAAATGGTTTGCAGGAATCATATCCTGAGATTTTAGACTTTCTAACGTTACATGGTGTCACTGGATGATTGTATTGATTGTATTTAATACATCAAACTAAACTATTTGATGGAAGTTCACCGGGACAGTGGTCTGGGAAGGGTTAAATTTGTTTCTGTACATGTATTTGTCAAACTCACTCATGCACCATCTCGTTTGTTTGGAATCCAAACCCTCTGAGGAATACAAATGAATTCCCCATCCCTCCTTCTCCCAAAATCCCACGGAACTGTTGTTGTCGGTTACAGTGACACAGCGATTATCCAGTTCGTTGCCACACTTAATAAATTAGGAAGTAACAGTTCCCAGTCCTGTTGCTGCCATCTAATCACAATCACCCTTGAAAACAGTAATACAATAATTACTTCCTGGTTTGCACACACTAACAATACCAGTATATTTATGTTCGGAACTGGACCAGATCTGGACGCTGGGACCTAAAAACGACAATTGGGCTCTGTGCATGGCCACACAGGTTGCGACCTAGGGATGCGCCACAATAACTGGGTTCACCACCCTCCCAGTTACTCAATCCGTTTAAACATGTCCTATCATGACGGGTACTGTTTCCGTCAACCAAATCACATAACAAAAGTTGAGTAGTGATTGTTGTGGACAAGTGGACCAGTGCAAGTGAACACATGTGGGGGGGGGAGGAAAACAAAGGCCTGTTATCAAAAGGGACACCGTGCAAGTCGGGACCAGGGTCAAGGGGGGGGGGGGGGGTGGACCAAGAAAAATTAAAACAAATGGACTTACGTGCACAGTGGGCAATTCCCGTGAAAAAATGCGGCCATTTGACCAGCAATACCATGGACTAAGCGTAACGTGTGACCTAGTTGCAAGTGGCACACAGTGCAAGTTGGACCAATGTGCAAATGCGGTTGGTACAACATAAGGGACCCCGTGCAAGTGGACCCGTGCCATTGGACCACTGCAATGGACTAGCGCAAATGGACCAGTACAAGTGGACAAGTGCAAGTCGAACAATGCAAATGGACTGGTACAAAATAGACCATGTGCAACCAGTGGAACTAGGTATAAAATGGACTAAGTGCAACTGTGTACCCAAAATGGCCATTCCCAGACCTGTGCAAATTGGGACTAGCGCAAAGGCACCAATTAGCAAATGTGCCCAGTACAAAAATATAATCCAGGGCCAAACGGAAAGCTCAGTGCAAGTGTCTTAATACTTTTGGACAGTGTGTTATCAATGGGATCCCAAGCTGACTGAAAGTACTTGTTTTCTTGTGTTCAGATTCCGATAAAACCCAGAAAACAACGGACCCAGCTGAGCTCTTATACTCCTTTTAGCCAGTCATTAACATCTGCTCTGCAGCGTTTTCCACATATAGAATGAGACATTCCCTGCACTGTAGCACCTTTTCCCAATCTATGGATCCCGTCACTCACACCCTGCAGGGATTTATAGCTGGTCATCCTCGTGCAGCGCCATCTGCAGGAGTCTGAAGTTACTACCACCTTAAACAGACAAAGTGATTAATTCTTTGAGCTTATTTAAATAATGCATGCAAGTAATGTCATGATAGAGCACTGATGGCTGAAAAATTGAATTGGATAAGTCCTGAATACCTAGGAGACAGAGAAATATGGAATACTGCATGACACCACATATATCAGTTTTAGTCAGGGATGCCCATCACATGAAATCCCGTCCACTGTATGTTTCTTCCATTGCTTTATAGCTTATTGGCTATAAGACGTTGATATACAAGCACACTGTTCAAAAGTGCATCCATAATGGCAGCAGGTTTGCAGCAACTTGTTGCGGCATGGTTTGCGGTTGAAGGACTTTTCCGCTAGTTTTCCGAGCATTCCCAGATGATGAGCTGGAAGCAGATTGTTTGGATCTCAGCTGAATTCTGCTCTGCAGAAATGATGCTGATTTATGCACGGACGGCCTTTCTGAACTAAAACATGATCATCAAGGATATCCACAGCGAGCGTGTTACAAAGCAAGCTCGTTTATTCATTATGCTAACTCCGAATCTCCAAGCAACAATCAGGTGCCTAATTTGACTCCTGTCAGCTGATGAGTCAATGTCAACTGCTGAGGAGTTAAGCTTAGTGCCGTCTTTCCAGCCACTGCTGTCCTCTAGTCTCCTTTAGGTGCACCCAGGTAACAATGCTGCATGGTTTAATGTGCTAGAAATGAATTTTAATACCAGCAAGTACATTTCAAGCACAGGTGTGGAGTTGCGGTGGTGTTGGGAAGGAAGATAAAGGGATAGACAAAACCAGGATCAACAACACACAATGATTAAACTTTAGACTGTAATTATGATCAATATTTATTGAGCTACACATACAGAAGTCTGTCTCTCAGTATGGCACCGGGCCGCCGTGTTCGCTAACCCAACACGCCAGACGTCTCGGTATGGAGCTGTAGGGGTTCCTAATGGTGTCCTGTGATAATCCTTCCCATGCAGCTTGAACATCCTCACACAGTTCCTGCAGATGGTGCGGTAGGGGTGGAGGTGGAGTCACACCAGGTCTTCTGGACGTGTGACAACAATTCTGAGTCACTCCATGACAGTCTGGTACGACACCACTGCAGTCTTTGGTGACGGTGACGTGGTGTTAAGGACAGTCGTGGTAACGGGCTGTGTGCATGTAGTCCTGCGTGGTGCAGCCGTCTGCCAATGGTGCTGCACTAACAGGATGACTCATGGAGGACACCACTGCTCGCTGGATGTCCACATTTATAGCTGTTGGGTGAATCAGGTACAGTGTTAAGGCCCGTCCTTGCTTACGTCACATGCATGTCAGAGTGTCAGCATCTTGGTTATTAATCAGCTTCAGTAGGTACCACATGGAATCCCAAAAGCCATATGACGTAAGGTCACTGATCCAAAAATGAGGCCCCTGTGACTGAAACATTGATTTGGCATGGACTGGAGGGTTTCTGGATGTAGGACACATCAACGTTCAGACGATCTTACATCAAAGAACTGGTGAATGGCTTCCTTAACATGCTGATCTTGGGTAATAAGGTAATCACTGCTCATGCAGCCATCCTAGAGAAACTGGACCTCCTTAATCACGAGTTTGGAGATCCATCAGTCCAAGACAGGTTGAACCAAAGACAAATTCCATACAGCATCCATCCCTCCATCCCACAGTGAGCCGGAGATACCAAACCCTTCGTATGGCATGCTACGTCCAGCCCAGTTGTTCCTCCTTAGTGTACATATAACATATGACACCTGGAACGCCTTTGATTGTTGGGGTGAAGGTAAAGCTGTAGAAGGAGCTCAGGCACAGTCCCCTTTCTTTCAGCCCATGCATCCTCGATACTAACCAAGACGTCTATGTACACTATCCGTCATTCATTCCATTGAGTTGTTTAGCAGCAGTAGACCAAGACAATCGGATTGGTGGTTCAATCGGAAAAGCATTTCACCAGTCCTCCAAAGAGCTTCACCCAACACCAAGCCCAGTCATCCTGACTTACTGCTACAAGATGCCTAATGCTAATCATAACGTAGCACCTCAAGAACACGGAGGACTGATTTTCCATGAAAAAGCTGAACGGAAAGATTCGGAATGTCATCTTTTGCAGATTCCCAATGAAACTCCTTTTTTACAAACGCCAGTTGTCTTTATCTACGGCTATGTGTGGAGACCGCTGGTCTGGCAGGCTCCCGCTGAGAGCGTTTCTCCAGCCTCTGTGGCTTTTTCCTGTGAAGTAATCATAATATATTCCGGTGTAAGGAGCTTTGTCTTTAGACGAGGGTGTAATATATTCTCTGTCTAAGCTGCTGTAGGTGGTTTGATGAGTACATACAGGGCTGTAATTACACACAGGCACACGCGCACACTCACTCACCACGTTCCCTCTCAGACTGGAGGATAAAGTGACCATTAAATAACCATGATTGTCATTTGCAAGTCAGACATGATGGGACAGAAATGAAAACGGCGCAGTGGGCAGCGGCTGCCTTGATTAGAATTCAGCTGAAGTGAGGGAGTGTTTGACTGTGTGAGTGAGGATGTGTGTGTGTGTGTGTGGGCAGGAGGAAGACTCTGCTTCATTGCCTGGGCTTTCATTTATTCCCAAAGCTTCATTTCATAACAAATCTGGCAGGAAATCTGGCTGAACTGGCTCTGGATGAGAAAAAGCCCCTTGTATTGTGTCGTTAATGCTACAGAGCAGTTCTCTTCTTGTGCATGCAGACCCTTGACCAAGCCCACCTATATGAATTTGTTGGACATGTGGTTCCAAAACCATTCATATGGAGTTATTCCAGCTTTGGCAGGCTCTGCTCCTCTGGGAAGGCTTTGGAGTACGTCTGTGGGAATTTGTGACCAGCCAGAGCATTCGTGAGGTCAGATGTTGGACGTGCAGGCCTGGCTCGCATTCAGCATTCCAGTTCACCCCAAGTTGTTCAATGAGGTTGAGGTCAGGGTTCCTCCATGCCGCACTCATCACACCATGTCTCTATGGACCTGGCTTTGTACACAGGGGCACAGGAAGGGATAATTCCCAAACCCAACTCCCAGAGCAACCTCCTCATTCCCTTACCTGCTTTTAAGCTCTCTTTTTTCGCCAGATTCTTTTGAGTTTCCACCTTAAATGTTGTAGCACTCACATTCAGGCGCCTGAGGTTCTTGATTGAGTTTTCCCATTCCACCTTAAATGTTGCAGCATCACATTCAGGTGCCTAAGGTTCTTGATTGAGTTTTCCCATTCCACCTTAAATGTTCTGGAACTCACATTCAGGCACCTGAGGTTCTTGATTGAGTTTTCCCATTCCACCTTAAATGCTGTAGAACTCACATTCAGGCGCCTGAGGTTCTTCATTGAGTTTTCCCATTCCACCTTAAATGCTGTAGAACTCACATTTAGGCGCCTGAGATTCTTGATTGAGTTTTCCCAGTCCACCTTAAATGGTGTAGAACTCACATTCAGGCACCTGAGGTTCTTGATTGTGTTTTCCCATTCCAGCTTAAATGGTGCAGAACTCACATTCAGGCACCTGAGGTTCTTGATTGAGTTTTCCCATTCCACCTTAAATGTTCTAGAACTCACATTCAGGCACCTGAGGTTCTTGATTGAGTTTTCCCATTCCACCTTAAATGTTGCAGAACTCACATTCAGGTGCCTGAGGGTCCCGACTGAGTTTTCCCATTCCACCTTAAATGTTGTAGCAGTCACATTCAGGCACCTGAGGTTCTTGATTGAGTTTTCCCATTCCACCTTAAATGCTGTAGAACTCACATTCAGGCGCCTGAGGTTCTTGATTGAGTTTTCCCATTCCACCTTAAATGCTGTAGAACTCACATTCAGGCGCCTGAGATTCTTGATTGAGTTTTCCCAGTCCACCTTAAATGGTGTAGAACTCACATTCAGGCACCTGAGGTTCTTGATTGAGTTTTCCCATTCCACCTTAAATGTTCTAGAACTCACATTCAGGCACCTGAGGTTCTTGATTGAGTTTTCCCATTCCACCTTAAATGTTGCAGAACTCACATTCAGGTGCCTGAGGGTCCCGACTGAGTTTTCCCATTCCACCTTAAATGTTGTAGCAGTCACATTCAGGCACCTGAGGTTCTTGATTGAGTTTTCCCATTCTACCTTAAATGTTCTAGAACTCACATTCAGGCACCTGAGGTTCTTGATTGTGTTTTCCCATTCCACCTTAAATGTTGCAGAACTCACATTCAGGTGCCTGAGGGTCCCGACTGAGTTTTCCCATTCCACCTTAAATGTTGCAGCATCACATTCAGGTGCCTGAGGTTCTTAACTGAGTTTTCCCATTCCACCTTCAATGTTCTGGAACTCACATTCAGGCACCTGAGGTTCTTGATTGAGTTTTCCCATTCCACCTTAAATGGTGTAGAACTCACATTCAGGCGCCTGAGGTTCTTGATTGAGTTTTCCCATTCCACCTTAAATGGTGTAGAACTCACATTCAGGCGCCTGAGGTTCTTGATTGAGTTTTCCCAGTCCACCTTAAATGTTGTAGAACTCACACCTGAGGTTGCCTAAGGTTCTTGATTGAGTTTTCCCATTCCACCTTAAATGTTGCAGAAGTCACATTCAGGTGCCTGAGGTTCTTTATTAGGTTTTCCCATTCCACCTTAAATGTTGTAGAACTCACATTCAGGCGCCTGAGGTTCTCGTTTGAATTTTCCCATTCCACCTTAAAGATTTTTAAAATGAACAGATCCAGGGTCATGCACAAGTATGTATACTGTGGCTTGAATGGATGAGCCACCTAGCCCGTTATCTGTAATGCTAATTCTTAGCATGCTAGCTAGCTCATCAGCCCAGCTCATGTGTGGGGCTTAAACGGAGACAGGTGACTGGGATCAGCTGGGTTCGAATTCTGGTGACCTACCGCAGAGGAGATCGGAAGACCGGGGACATGTGGTAGTGACGCACTCTGGGGCAGAGCCGGGAAGACCGGAGAGCGTGACGCTAACTCCCTGCTAACAGTACAGATTATTTAGTCCCCCACGACAGCGGCCCCCTCGTGTCTCTGTCCTGTCCCTCTGCTTTAAACCACGTCCTTTTCTCCCTTGTTTTGTTTCTCCTCTTTTTTATTTATTTACTCCTTTTTTAAGGTACAAATGCTGCCAGGATAAAAGCTAAGCCTCTAGTCCTGGAGGGAGAAGTGAGCGGTAATTATTTCTCCCAATTCCATTTCGCTCACAGTAGGAGGTGCCGTTCACTTCAGACAAACAACTCCCAAATCTTTCAAATAAGGTCTATTTTCCCCGAAATGTAAATGAGCACCGTACAACAAGTATTTATCAGCACAGAGCTGCGCTCAGAACTCGCTCTCTAAAGTCTCTCTCTGTGTGGGCCTGTCTCTTTATCTCTCTCTCTCTCTCTCTCTCTCTCTCTCTACCTCTCTCCCTCTTTCTCTCTCTCTCTCTCTCTCTCTCAGCAGCTAGGTCTATATTATGATTGGCCAATCACATCCAGCACACAGTTCATGCTAACTAACATTTACCAATCTTGAATAGACTACACAGAATGCTGAAGCTTCCCAAAAGAGCCTTGTGGACATTTACAGTCCTTGGTATAATAGTTACTGTACATGTGGTCAGCGTGGGCCTCCATGTAGGGGTCACTTGGTGTACCTGCATCATTCTCAACAGTCTGCAGACCATATAGGACACTGACTGTAGGTGCTGGTGTGTTAGTGTGTGTGGTGCTGGTGTGAGTGGATCGAGTGTCACTACTGGACAGAGGATCATCCGCCAACCAAAACTATCCAGCCAACAGCGTCCTGTTGGCAGTGTCCTGTGGGCAGCATCCTGTGGGCAGCATCCTGTGGGGCAGCGTCCTGTGGGCAGCATCCTGTGGGGCAGCGTCCTGTGGGCAGCGTCCTGTGGGGCAGCGTCCTGTGACCACTGATGTAGGTTTAGAGGATGGCCAACACTGCACTGTGCAGCAGCAGATGAGCTATCGTCTCTGACTGTCCATCTACAAGGTGGAGCAGCAAGGTAGGAGTGTCTAATAGAGTGGACAGTGAGTGGACACAGTGTCTAAACACTCCAGCAGCACTGCTGTGTCTGATCCACACACACCAGCACCACCCACACTAACACCACCACCACCACGTCAGTGTTAAATCCAATCACAGCTGCTACTGATGCTCATGGAGGTATTGAATCACAGACGGCTCATTTTGTGTCCAGTCAGCTTATCTAGTCATATATAACAGTGGAGCTCTAAGTTATGCAGAGCCATGGAGTGAGGATACAACGCTGTGTTTCTAATAGTGGACGGAGAGCAGTGTGTGGAATAAGAGCTCAACTTCCTCTCCTCAGTGTGTGTATGTGTGTGTTAGTGAGAGAGAGAGAGAGAGAGAGAGAGAGAGAGAGAGAGAGAGAGAGAAATTAAAAGAGACTGAGAGAGAAAGAGAGAGAAATTAAGAGACTGAGAGAGAGGGGGGGGGTTAAAAGAGACTGAGAGAGAGAAAGAGAGAGCGAGAGAGAGAGAGAGAGAGAAATTAAAAGAGACTGAGAGACAGAGAGCGAGAGAGAGAGACAGAGAGAGAAAGAGAGAGAGAGAGAGAGAGAGAGAGAGAGAGAGAGACGTGAAAGAGAGAGAGAGAGAGAAATTAAGAGACTGAGAGAGAGAGAGAGAGAGAGAGAGAGAGAGAGAGAGAGAGAGAGAGAGAGAGAGAGAGAGAGAGAGAGAGAGAGAGAGAGAGGGAGAGAGAGACAGAGAGAGAGAGAGAGAGAGAGGGAAATTAAAAGAGCCTGAGAGAGAGACTGAGAGAGAGAGAGAGAGAGAGACAGAGAGAGAGACAGAGAGAGAGAGAGAGAGAGAGAGAGACAGAGAGAGCGTGAAAGAGAGAGAGAGAGCATGAAAGAAGGAGAAATTAAGAGACTGAGAGAGAGAGAGAGAGAGAGACAGAGAGAGAGAGAGAGCGCATGGCTGAGAGACTCATTGAGAAAGTTTGGATCAATATTGTGGCTTTTATAATTGCTCTTTTCTCTCGCTCCTTTCCTGAAACCGTATACCCACAGCAGGGAAAACCTGGGCTCCACAGCTGCCCTGAAAAGCGTTTAACCGGCCTTGGCAGGAGGGAACACTCTGCCCGAGGAAAGACGAGCCAGCACACCCACCACAAGCAATGTCAGACCTGTGATAGATCCTTAATGAAATGACCTTGGGCCGTTTCAACTTCATCATCACCTATGGCGGCAGTGTGCGGTTATGTGTGTGCGTGCGTGTGTTCCTCAAAGTCACTGTCTTGTTAATCTGTACTCCCAGATGAAACGCGCAGCACGCCCTGTTGGCTGCCTGTATACATCGCCACGGGTTCTAACGCAACAGCCAGTGTTGCTAGCCTGCTTGGCCAGAATTTCGTCCACCGCGGACCCACCTGCATGTGTGCTCCTGATGCGACTGGAGGTCAGGGACATCTGGTAGTGATGGACACTAATTTAAATCTACTGATGGTTTGATTCACATTAGCATCGGAATACCTGAGTCCACATTCAAGCTCTGATTCCCCTTTCCTTGGGAATGGCTAATTATTACAGGAATTCCATCCAAACTATGGATCGATACCAGACTCCCCTTTCTTCATCTGGGTCAATAGCTTCATTCAGCTTCATTCGTTTGCTGCTTTTTTATTACTCACTTTGGATCCGAACAGCCAAGTAGGAAAGAAAAACACTTTTTGGATACTTGGATTCTTGGAATACTTGCAGGGGTCCCTGAAATCAAGCATCCGCTCCAGTATGTGAAGGTTTATAGCCATCACGAAACTTGCGAAGCAGTCAGGTTACAAAATTAACCATCATGCAACCCCACACGTCATAGCTTTCACCTGTCAAGTCTGCTGCCAATGCCCCTCCATGCCACTAGAGGTCACTGTCACCGGAATTGAATTTGGTGATCACATGTTTCCTGTGTCAGCCATTTCAGGAGGTATGTAAACCACATGCTCAGTTGTATTCTTGTTTGGTTCGTGCTGGAATTCTGAGTGTTCCTGTTTCCTGTTTTTCCACAGCGGTGGGGCCTCGTGTTTCCTCTTTTTGGCTACTGATATTTGGATCGTGTTCTGGTTTGTTGGCCTGGTTTCCTCGGCAGTTTTGACCTGGTTGGTTCATGGTAATGCTTCTGAGTGTCTTAATAAACCTGCACCTCATTCCCATAAGCTGTTCGGAAGTGCGCTCCAACACAGCTGGACACTATGCCGGACCACTCCAGAGTTCACTGGAAGCAGCTCACATTCCACCAGTTAGTGGACAACCGGAGCTCTAGCTTTTCATACGGAAGCGTTCCAGGGTCCAGAAAAACAAACTTGCCCAAACAGGCAAACACTGGTCAGTGCATTTCACAGCTTCATCTAATGATTAAACTTGGGGGCAGGACGGGGTCCCCTTTTGAGTCTTGGTTCCTCTCAACCATTCTTCCCAGACCTCTTGTTCTTGGCTCACTCGCTCGTTACGGGCTTGGACCCAGGTTTCTGTAAAGCTCCTTTGTGAAAACCCTTATTGTACACGACTACATTTGAGCCGAATGTAAGTTCATTTGACAGGCCGGCCAACCGCAGACCATTGTGTTAGCTCCACATGCAGCAGCTTGGCGCTTGTCAAAACCGAACAGACCCAAGCACATTAAAGTGGCTTAGCATCCAGTTCCAAACTTGAGAAACTTGAAAGAAGGCAAACTTCTTACTTCCCTCCAACGAATGCGTCAGTATCGCCTCACAGTATGAGTCATAGTATGCGGGGCAAGAGGCTGCCTAATGGCTACTGGTGGCTAGCTAGCATTTAGCTTGATGCACAATTAGCTTGTTTCCCCACCAGACTGATCAAATCTGGTATGCACAAACGGAAAATGCATATATCCAGTGGGAATGGCATTTTTAGACACGTCAGACAGTCTATAGCTCTGAGGCTAACGCTGTCTAACAGCCAGCTAAGCCAGAGAGAGGATACCATTATCACTTCCTGTACTGTAAAAAAATAACAGCAGTATGCATAGGAAATGCCACGAACGCAGTGATTTACTATGCTTAATTCATATTCACATATTCGTTGTGATTTGCAATACAGCGAGGTGTACAGTACGGTCTTGGTAGGCCTCCTTCATCAGCATTTCAGATGTCTGGAGAAGAGAAAGCGAGAGACGTACACACCCGTATGCAGCCGCTGGTTTCCTGGGAGCTTTCCATACCCAACAAGATTACCGCCTCGGGAGAATCAGATTATGAGGATATGTATGCAAATTCTGACTCTGTCAGGACCCTCATCCTTTTCTTTGGAGAAGCACCGCAGGACCACTTCTCGGGCGCCTGTATCTCTCTCCCTCTCTATAATGTGCATAAGTGATGTTTTGCAAGATCACCTTGTGATTACCTAGTGCTGAGGCTTCGTGTTGTGTAAGTACCTATAGGTAAAAATGTGTGTATCCGTATGTTCGTAAATCTATGTCCTCTGTTTCACAGATATAAGATATACCTATATGAAATAATATGGCCCCTCTATATTATATCCATGCAAGTGCTCATAGGTTATAATAATAGATTCCATATATGTCATATACATGTAAGTGCCCGTATGCAAGAATAATATTCGCGTGTTTAAAAGTTGACGCCTCCCACATGTTGAACAATATGTTCCAACCCAGAAGGACAAAGTGGTTTAGAAGTCAGTCAGTGAGTGTATGTAAGCACCTACAAGATAATAACAATAAAAATAATAATAATACAAGCGTCAATAATATATGCTTACATATACATATGTGTTTCTATATATGGATTCATAGCAACCACCTGGAATTTCATACCAGTGGCCTAGCAACACTTTAGCAACCACGTGGTCATAGCAATGGAATGTAATTTAGCAGCCACCTGGAATACTTTAGCAACCGCTTGGAATTCCATAGCAATAGGCCTAGCAACACGTTGGCCATCACCTGAAGTGTAATGCTGTTACACCTGTTGCTCTTCAGCCATGAATAGAGAAGGCTTCAGCAACCACCTGGAATTCTATAGCAGTGGCCTAGCAACACTTCAGCAACCATCTGGTATACTATAGCAGTGGCCTAGCAACACTTTAGTAACCACCTGAAATTTCATACCAACGGCCTAGCAACACTTTAGCAACCATCCGGAATTCTATAGCAGTGATCTAGCAAACTTTAGTAACCACCTGGAATTCTATAGCAGTGGCCTAGCAACACTTTAGTAACCACCTGGAATTTCATACCAACGGCCAACAACACTTAAGCAACCACTTGGAATTCTATAGCAGTGGCCTAGCAACACTTTAGCAACCACCTAGAATTTCATACCAACGGCCAACAACACTTTAGCAACCATCCGGAAAAAATTCTAGCAGCACTTTTAGCAGCCATCCGGAATTCTATAGCAGTGGCCTAGCAACACTTTAGCAACCACCTGAAATTTCATACCAACGGCCTAGCAACACTTTAGCAACCATCCGGAATTCTATAGCAGTGATCTAGCAACACTTTAGCAACCACTTGGAATTCTATAGCAGTGGCCTAGCAACACTTTAGTAACCACCTGGAATTTCATACCAACGGCCAACAACACTTTAGCAACCATCCGGAATTCTATAGCAGTGGCCTAGCAACACTTTAGCAACCACCTGGAATTCTATAGCAGTGCCCTAGCAACACTTTAGCAACCACCTGGAATTCTATAGCAGTGGCCTAGCAACACTTTAGTAACCACCTGGAATTTCATACTAATGGCCTAGCAACCTTCCGGGATTCTATAGCAGTGGCCTAGCAACACTTTAGCAACCACTTGGAATTCTATAGCAGTGGCCTAGCAACACTTTAGTAACCACCTGGAATTTCATACCAACGGCCTAGCAACACTTTAGCAACCACCTGGAATTCTATAGCAGTGGCCTAGCAACACTTTAGCAAATCCCTCAGGATTCTATAGCAGTGGCCTAGCAACACTTTAGCAACCACAGAACCACTTCAGACACCAATGGGGCCTGGTGGTATTATGTAATGTTGGAGCATTTGTGCTGGTCCGTTCATCATGGAGCATTCCAGGAACAAAACAACTCAGAGAGCGATAATATTTAGCAGCCTCGGAATGATGCTTATCAGTCTAAGCACACTCACACCGCTGCGTCTGCTCCTAATGACTTCACTGATTATTGGAGGAAAGACACAAATGGTTTGCTGCTAGTTTGTTTTCCTAATGAGCAACTTTCTGTTTCTCTCCCCCTGAGGAGATAAAACGATCAGCGTGTGGGGGAGAGAGAGAGAGAGAGGCAGAGGCAGAAACAGAGAGAGAGAGAGAGAGAGAGAGAGCTTCTTCTGACAGAACAAAACCTTCAGAGTTCAGAGATTCAGAAAGGGAGACACAGAGAGGGAGAGTATGTCTCCTCCCATTTCACTGCTGATGGAGGAGTTAGACCACAAGATCAGGATGGAATCAGAGTGGCATCAGCAACTGCTCAAAGCACAGTGAACCACTCTCTTCTGTAACGTCTCCCTCTCAGTCCAGTTCAGCTAAACTCAGATCAGTTCACATCGGGTCAGATCAGAACAGTATGGTTCGGTTCAGATACGTCCAGTTCAGCTAGGCTCAGATCACATCAGTTCAAACTAGTTCCAACCAGAACTGTTTGAATCAAATTAGCTTAGATCAGGTCAGTTTAGTTAGGTTCAGTTCAGCTTGATTCGAATCAGTTTGTTTCAGATCAGATCAGAATAGATCGGATTCAACCAATTCAGTTTAGATTGCCACGCATGCTTTCATGTCATGTCAGTTTCATTCAGTCAGTTCAGTTTGGTTCAGATCAGGTAATATCAGTTTAGCTTAGATCAGATCAGTTTAGATCAGATCAGATTGTGTCAACTCAGTTTAGCTCAGCTCAGATCAGTTTAGCTTAGATCAGATCAGATTGTGTCAGTTTGGTTTAGCTCAATTCAGATCATATCAGTTTAGCTTAGATCAGATCAAATCACTTTAGCTTACATCAGATCAGATCTAAGCTAAACTGATATGATCTGAGCTAACCTACACCAAACTGACACAATCTGATCTGATCTAAGCTAAACTGATATGATTGTGGTCAGCTGGTTTTCAGCTCAGATGAGCTCAAATCAGTTAAGCTGATCAGATTAGACAATATCAATCTGATCTGATCTAAACTGATCAGTTTAGCTTAGATCAGATCAGATTGTGTCAGTTTGGTTTAGCTCAGATCAAGATCAGATCAGTTAAGCTTAGATCAGATTAGATTGCATCAGTTTAGCTCAGATCAGATGATATCAGTTTAGCTTAGATTAGATTAGATCGGATTGTGTCATGTCACGTCACATCCTGCCAGGTCGGTGCTTTCAGTTCTGTATAGGTTAGTAAGCCTTTGTTTGGTGTTATTATATTTACAATATATAAAAACCATATTTATTAAAAATCAAAATCACTCCTCTTAGCCAATCAGCATCATCGGCTTTGTGGTCACTTTCCACACATGGAACGAGACATTCCCTGTACTGTAGCACCTCTTCTCAATCTACGGATCCTGTGGACACCCCTCAGATATTAATAGCCCCATCATCCTCGTGCAGCGCCACCTGCAGGAGCCTGAAGTTACTACCACCTCAAACACACCAGGTGATAACTGAATTGTGTATTTTCTGAATTGTCTGCCACTGTAGGGAGATGCCAAGAGCGAAACACCAAAGCAAAATTCCTATTTCGGAAGTCTGGGCTCCAGTTACATAAAGACTTTGTTTGAAGTGATCAAAGAACGGGAATAGCAGAGTGGAGGAATGAAGATGTGCTCTTTCTGCCCCCCCTCATTCCGTCTCATCTTATTGTTCCTTCCTCCAGCTCGCTCACAGTTCCACTTTGCTCTTCTCTTTCGGCCTCTCAAATTGCCGCCTCTGTCCCTCACTTTTTCTATACGTCTTTGAAGATCTCTTTCACTCCTTTGCGGTGCATGTAGGTCTCTCAGTCTTCCTTTCTCTCTCCCTCTCTCCACTCGTCTTCAGACCCACTCTGCTCTGGCGAGTCCTGCTCTCTGACTCTCTGCCTAATTTCCATTTTGATTTCTCCTCTGCCTTTGTAGTCATCCATCAACAAACCCGCACACCTCTCTCTCTCTCTCCCTCCCTCCCTCTCCCCCATCCCTCCGCCCCTCTCCGTCCTTGTCGCTGCGCTCCGAAACGTTTGTTTACTCACTCGTTCGCTTGTCTGAAGGCAGATGCCGATGCATTAACTCGGCGAACTTGTCATCTTGTCAGTGTGACTCGGAGCAGGCCCTGTTTAGTGGAGCCGAGACGCTCCTGAGATGCCTTTTCGTAGGAACCAAAGGAGGGGAGTGATGGCGTGTCGAACGGATGCAGCATCAGGAGCCGCTTCGGGGCTCTTGTCAGGATCATCACCCTGGAGAGGGGAGTCAGGCTTGAGATTAGCTGGTGCTGACATTGGAGTTTCTAATGAGTTGGTATCTATCTCCTACACAGAGCTACTCAAGTGTGTTACAGAGAGACGGGTCTTCAGTCTGCACTTGAAGACCACCAAGACCACAGCCAGTGGGAGTTCGTTCCACCATCTGGGAGCCAGGACAGAGGAGAGTCTGGACGCTTGAGTCTTCAAGGATGGCGGGTCGAGTCGAGCTGTACTCGAAGCTTGGAGGGTTCGAGGTACAGATCGACTCTTCACCATTGCCATACAGTAGGGAGGCGCTGGTCCAGTCTTGGCTTGGTAGGCCTCAGAGTTTTAAATCTGAGTCAGGCAGCTACAGGGAGCCAGTGAAGGGACCGCAGCAGTGGAGTGACGTGGGTGCACTTGGGTTGAGCTGCTGCATTCTGGACTAGTTGAGGGGTCCTGATGGCCCGTAGAGGAAGACCAGCCAGGAGCGAGTTGCAGTAGTCCAGCCTTGAAATGACCAGAGACTGGACGAGCAGCTGGGTGGCCTCCTGAGAGAGGCAGGGTCGTATCCTCCGGATGTTGTAGACGACGTATCTGCACGACCGAGTCAGATAGCTGGTCCATTCTGGTCCTAACCCTGAAGACTCCTCAACCTCAGATCAGCAGAGAATGAGAGGTGCTCACACAGGTAATCTTCTCCAGGCAGGGTAAAACCTTTTTCCAGCTCTTGCACCAAGCTCCAAATCGAGGGGACTGGGACGATGCCCAGGCTCGATAAACTTACACAGCAGATATCTCCCTCCGTGCTCCCACAGGACAAATTTAGGAAAACACAGCACCACAGCAGAGCGAATCAGAGGGGGTTAGGTCGAAGCGGACACGGAATCACATCTGAAAGGCCCCAAATGGTGAAAAACGGAGCTGCCGGTGCTTGGGCACAGAAAATAACTCCTCATGCAGCGTGGCCCTGATGAGCTGTGACTCCCTCCGCAGCAGCACAGAGCAAAACAAGGGCATAGGGCCCGAGAAATGAATCTGTTATCCTTCCCCAGGTCCAGGAGACAGCTCCACCCCAGGTTTGGGGAAGTAGGAGTGTAGAGAGTGATCTTTAAAGTCATAGATGGGAGAAATGTCACATTGGTGCAGTTTCCACGCTCACAACAACTTACAACTCGGAATTGTTCTACGTGTACATGGAGTCCCTGTCCCGCACACCATGGACTGGCTAACACGGAGTGCATGACACTGAATTTGTGGTGGGATCCGTTGGGAATATGCAAGAATGCAGACCCCTAATACGAGGCAAGACTGTGTGGAGGGAGGGGAGAGAACTGGGAGACCTTCAGCTGGACTTCTGGACTGCTTCTGCCTGTAGCTGGAAGGACTGACACTGGTCGGACTGATATCGGGATGGGGGATGAGGTGGTGGTGCATGGGGGGGCTGGAAAGGGGTGTGGGATGTGCCCCAGTGCACCCCAGTGACTCTGCTCAAACTGTGTGGCATCACTGGGATGGCTCTCCTGAAAACCGGGGTTTATGTACTGACCTGCTACTGACCATGGACATGCAGAGGGGGTCCATGGGGATCCCCCGGGAGCAATGCACCTGCTGCTGGAGAGGCTCTATATTGGGAGTTGCTGTTCATTAGCATGAAGTGCATGGACATTGGATTTGTGTGATGTGCTGGACTGTGGGGCTGGTTAGTGGGGTTGGTTGTCTACCATCAATGAAGACTCCATGGCCAGAGCTAACCTGCCTGCTTAGAGGCCTGGTCGTGGATGGTGGTTCTCACCTGTTGTTGCTGTGTTCAGTAAAAGAACATTCGCCTTGAATATGTTGTCTACGCTAATGCCATGATCCTAATAGGGCATGATTTCATTTGCTGAGTTAAATGTACTGGGGGGAATAAAAATGATCTAAAAATATAAAATGTGTTTTCGAACAGGTTGCAGATTTTTCACTTTCCTCACAGCCTGGTTGGTATAAATTATTTTCTAATGTTTAAAAAAACAAAAAAACAGGCTATTTGATTAATATGGGCCTATTCAGCAGTTTAGCTCCACTTATTCATGCTAAAGTTGAGACAGCCAATGAGAACAGAGGTGCCACCTCTTTTTCGTGTTATGCCCCGCCCCCAGTATGTTAATCATGCATTAGAAAATGCAGAAACGTTACATTTACAGCATTTAGCTGACGCTCTTATCCAGAGCGATGACCATATTACAGGGAGGCCAGTGCAGTGTTAGGAGTCTTGCCCAGGGACTCTTATTGGTGTAGCACAGCATAGTCACCTAGACCAGGATTCGGACCCCCGTCTCTCTCATGTGGTGGTGGCTCCCTGGCAGGTAGGGGTGTTATCCGTTGAGCTACACCAACAGAAACATGTCATGTGACAAGGGGCCCAACAAACCGATGCTTTCCTTCTGAACTCTGATCCCTCAGTAGCGCTCAGTGTTCCCCTGTTTGTTAGAGGAGAACCAAAAACCAGCATTTCCCCATTGGCTTCTGCTGCAAGCGTATTTCCGGGTTGGTTCTAACTACTCCTCAAGTTGAAGGATCCTGAGTTATTCCTTTAAGATCAGTCTCTCATATTGTTCCCTTTGTCTGTTGATCCTCTTCATCCTGTGCCCTCGTCATCCATCCTCGCGCCGCCTCGCTCCTATCTCAGTTCTGTAATGTTTATGTTCCAGAAACTGACAGGAGACAGTCAGACGGCTGTATGAGCCGTCAGTTGATTGGATGAATGGTTCTAATTAATGCAGAACCTCCCCTTCGGTTCCTGTGCGGGGTTGTTCTCCCTTTCGCGTGCCGTGTTCTCTTGCAAAACCTGCATACAATGGATGTTCTCCATAAAAGAATACGGGATGAGCTGTCTGACTGAATTTGTCATCCTATAGCAGGATACAGTCAGCGGCTCATCCTCACTTCAAGCAGCCGTGACAGTAACAGACCGTCTCTCTATTGATTCATAATGCATGTCTTTGGGAGCTGAACTATATATATCATGAGTAGAGACAAACCTGCCACTCGGGTTCGTGTACAGTCTTATTAATTGACTGCATCGGTAAGGCCTTATCGTGGGGACGTCAGTGAAATGCTGGTTTCAGGGCCTGAAATGCTCTGTGTCCTGCTTTCCTCCGTCATTACCTCCCTTTCTGAACTCTGCTTTGGTTTAGCAAAAGGCTAACGTTCCATAAGTGCAGAATTTCCCAAATGTACCTGATTAATCAGGAGGTGTTTGACGGCTGCAGTTTCCTTCTAGTAGAGGTCATGGCAAAGAGTCCACAGCACATCCCCACAACTACCCTCCCACCCTTACTGGACACCTACGACAAGAGACGTCTGAGGAGAGCAGTCGGCATACCCTCAGACCCCACACACCCCAGTCATCCCCTGTTCCAACCTCTGCCCACCAGAAAGTGGTACCGGAACATCCGAGCCAGAACCACCAGGTCCAGGAACAGCTTTTACACCAGCGCTGTCAAACTGGTCACACTGGCAGCACCTACCAGAACACGACTACACAGCTAAAGACTCTTGGAGTCTGAAGGTACTACCACTTTAAACACGAAGGTGGCGAATGTTTTATCCAGGCCTATGTGAGCACCTGACCATCACACCTGTATAAACCCATTAGACATTCCATTCCAAATGCATCGGCTTTCAGAGGTTTTGGAGTGTCTGCTGGAATTTTTGCCCGTTCAGCATTTGTAAGGTCAGGCACTGATGTTGGATGAGAAGGCCTGGCTCAGGATTACCTTTCCGGTTCATCCCAAAGGTGTTCAGTGGGGTTGAGGTCAGGACTCTGGAGTTCTGCCCCACCAAATCTCTCAAATCATTTCCTAGTGGAGTTGGCCTTGTGCACAGGGACATAGTCATGCCTTCAGAGGTGAAGTTCTCCTGGCATCCTACAAGCCCAGATTCCTCCATTAGATGCCAGATCGCTCCAAAGAACACGTTTCCACAAACAGCATACATCCGATCAGCCTTCCAAATGTGTTATCCCAAAAACATTTTTTTTTTGCAAAGCTCATGATCATCATGATTATTTTCCACTGCGCTCTGAGCCCTTCAGTAATGGCGAAGAGGATGATCCTCCTCTAGCCATCTGAAGCGTCTCCAGGCGACAAGCGAGAGGTGGGCTGGGAAGGAAATGGAAGATGTGATTTGGATTGTCTTTCGTTGGCGACACAATGTGAGATCAGCAGTGACCCCTAAATTGGCCCAGCGGTGAACAGCGGGAGAGGGAGCCGGAGCTCGGGTGTGGGTGTATGTGTGTGTTGGGGTTGTAAGTGTGTTTACCTGCCAGGGGCTCCATATTCTCTTCCCCTCTGTGGGGTAATGGTGGTTGGCGCCATGCTGCTGGCAGTCAGACCCCCGAGAGGGAGAGAAAGAATCTTCTAAGAGGGAGGAGCCGGCTCTGTTTGAAACCAGCAGCCCAAAGAGAGGCAAGCATCGCTCTTCCTGTTTTGCTCTCCGTCTCCTGGGGTTAAGACACGATGTGCTGTGTGGTTTAGGAGCTGAAATCAAACCCCTCTCACAGCACAGCCAGCGGAATTACTTTCACCTCCCTAACTCAGTTTGCACATGTGATGCTGCATCATCTTCCTAGGTCTGCACTTTTCATCGGTTTATACCGTAACTTTACAGAATAAGTTTACACAAAATAGTTTACAATAAAAGTTTACACTACTCATCTACACTGGTAGTTTACATTGTAGGCTTTCACTACATAGTTTACACTGTGAGTTTAAAATACATAGTTTACACTATTAGTTAACACTACACATTAGTTTACAGTTTAGGTTTACACTATGCTACTAGTTTACAGTGCAGGTTTACAATAAATACTTAACATTATACGTTTATACGTGACCATTAGTTTATAGCATAAGTTTACACTACATGGTTTACACTATTAGTTTATACTATTAGTAAACAGTGTAAGTTTACATTAATAGCTTACACTAGGAAATAAATGTACAGCATACATTTACGCGGAATAGTTTACAACAAAAGTTTATACTATTAGTTTACACTACACATTAGTAAACAGTTTAGGTTTACACTATGCTACTAGTTTACAGTTTAGGTTTACACTATGCTACTAGTTTACAGTGTAGGTTTACACTTTTTTTACTTATGCTTCTAGTTTACAATGCTGGTTTACAATAAATAATTAACATTATACGTTTATACGTGACCATTTGATTATAGAATATGTTTACACCACAAGGTTTACACTATTAGTTTATACTATTAGTAAACAGCATAAGTTTACATTACTAGCTTACACTAGAAAATGAATTTACAGCACATGTTTACGCTACATTCTTTACGAGTTTACCATGCAAGTTTGCACTACGTAGTTTAAAGTATTAGTTTACACTACACTATTAGTTTTAGGTTTACACTTCATTCTTTACCCTACTAGTTTACAGTGCAAGTTTACAATATACGTTTATATAAGGCTATTAGTTTACAGTATTTGTTTACACTATTAGTTCATACTATTAGTAAATAGTGTGAGTTTACACTACATTCCTATCTTATATTAGGAAATTACTTTACAGCATATGTTTACACTACATTCTTTACTAGTTTACAGTGCAGATTTAAACTACACAGTTTACACTATTAATTTGTATTATTAGTAAACAGTGTGAGTTTACACTACATTCTTTACATTGCTATCTTATATAAGGAAATTACTTTACAACATATGTTTACACTACATTCTTGGATATTTTACAATGTAGGTTAACACTGCCCAGTTTATAGTCTAAGTTAATACTAGGCTATTCATTTACTGTATAAGTTTACACTACAGGTTTACAGTGTAGGTTTACACTGCAATGCTTACACTGTTTGTTTATACTACTGGTTTGCAGCACATGTTTACACTAAACCATTAATGCTCTAACTTTACTGTATATTAGTTTACATTACTGATCATTTTATACTGAATTATTTGTTTTCTGGAAGTTAGAGTTTCTGCTATTAGTTTATAGTACAGGTTTGTACAGAATCGTTCATGACAGTAGTTTTAAATGGTAAACCCAGAACTAGAGCGGACACAGCTACTGGAGGAGTGCAGGCACACACTGGGTCATACCCGCTCTGCACTTATCCTCTTATCCTGCACTTTTTCTCTACTTCATTGTTTATTGTTGACCTACACACACACAGAGCTCAAACTGAATCCAAATATCAGCATCTTGAGAGAGAGAGAGAGAGAGGGAGGGAGAGAGAGAGGGAGGGAGAGGGAAGGAGAGAGAGAGAGATACAGCTTTAGAGGAAGCTGCAGGGCAGGAGCTGATAGTGTTGCTCACAGGAGGTAATTAGCCTCCTCAGTGCCAGACTGAATACTGAATCAGCACCATGAAGGTCTACTGTCCTTTCAGCTCCGCACACAGGACCACACACACCTGTTTAATCCACCAGCCACACGTACAGCCTGCTTTTCACTGTAGAGCTGAGTGATGACAGCGGCTGCAGCGTGCCCTGTCAGCGTGAGCCTGGGTGAGGGGTTTGGTTCTTTGTCTGGTAGTCAGGATGAGGGACCTGTGTGATAAACACAGAGCAGTTATTATCCACCGCCTGTTCTACTGACCGGAGATATAGAGTAATTAGAACAGGTCTGTCTGTCTGTCTGTATATCTGTCCGTCTATGTCTGTCTTTCTGTCTGTATATATGTCTGTCTGTCTGTATATATGTCTGTCTGTCTGTCTGTATATATGTCTGTCTGTCTGTCTGTATATATGTCTGTCTGTCTGTCTGTCTGTCTGTCTGTTTTTCAATCTGTCAGTAGGTTTGTCTATTTCTTGGCCTGTCTGCCTGTTTGTCTATTTGTCAGTTTATGTATCTGTGTATCTGTCTTACTAGCTATCCGTCTATGGGTCTGTCTTTCAATCTGTCCGTCTGTCTTTTGGTCTGTCTATTTGTTCTATATGTCTTTTCTATCTGTCTTTCGATCTGTCAGTTGGTTTGCCTATTTCTTGGTCTGTCTGTCTGTTAGTTTATGTATCTGTGTGCCTGTCTTACTAGCTATCTGTCTATCAGTGTGTCTTTCAATCTGTCACTCTATTTGTTGATCTGTCTATCTGTCTGTCTATTTGCTGATCTCTGTCTATTTTCTACATATCTCTCTCTCTGTCTGTCTGTCTGTCTGTCTTGTATTTCAATCTGCAAGTCAGTTTGTCTATTTTTTGGTCTGTCTTTCTGTCTATTTGTTAATTTATGTCCCTGTCTCTCTGTCTCTCTGTCTGTCTGTCTGTCTGTCTTACTAGCTATCCGTCTGTCTTTCAATCTGTCGCTCTGTTTGTCTATTTGTTGATCTGTCTATCTATTTATTTTATGTATCTGTCTGTCTGTCTGTCTGTCTGTCTGTCTGTCTGCACCTGGAACGATGTTGTTTACATCCTAACTGTTAGTGATGCAGGCGTTCGGTGAAGATGCTGGGGTTCCCACTCCCACTCAGAGCCTAAACCTCCAAATAGCTGCTCGTTTTGTCTGGTGATAAATGAGCTCGCCATGGTCACAGGAGCCCCTTGCCGCAGGACATGTGTGCAAAGTCTGCAGGTTCTCTCAGTAGGTCTGAACCGGTGACACCACTGACTTCCCTACACACACACAGACACACTTACATAAGCCACACAGGGGAGCAGCCATAAGCAGCTGCCAAAACATGAAGTGATTTATAGCAGTACGCGGTGCGCAGTGTAAACTCTCTCCACAGTGTTAACACTCACACTGCAGCTCATGATCACACTGTCCCGGGGCTGCGTGCTTACAGCGCTCGGCGAGACCACGGGCCTCCATTTATTCCATTTCCAGTCAAATCAGCTCCCAAAGCTGCTCATCCTTCCACTGTGAGGAGGTATGAGCAGTCTGGGAAATACCCCCTGGTATTCAGAGGGGTCCCATGCTGGCTGGCTACTCCAGGGTTGGCTGGCTGCTCATTCACCATAGCCGTGCTGTAGGTCTGCAAGGGCAGTGAGCTGTCTGGTTTAACGGTCCTTCTTCAGTTTGAGGAACGAGTAACAGCTCACTCTTGGGAAACCGGGTGAGTCTTGAGATCTGCATGTATGCTAGAGGTGTTCTGACATATGTCGGGCGGAGCAACGTTTGCTGAACGTGAGTCTCCTGGTAGAGAATGGAGACACTAAACACTCACACATCTGATGTTATACACTCACCATTAAAACAACAGCACCACCCAGAAGGAGGTGTGGGAGTGCGGTGCTGTTGGGAAGGAAGATAAAGGAGACCAGGATCAATAACTGATGATAAGTTTAGACTGATATGATCAATATTTATTGAGCTACACATACAGAAGTCTGTCTCTCAGTATGGCGTCGGGCCGCCGTGTTTGCTAACCCAACACGCCAGATGTCTCGGTATGGAGCTGTAGAGGTTCCTGATGGAGTCCTGTGATAATCCATCCCATGCAGCTTGAACATCCTCACACATTTTTTAATGGAGATGGTGCGGTAGGGGTGGAGGTGGAGTGACACCAGGCCTTCTGGACGTGTGACGACAAACCGTTCATCTCGGTGCTGACCACGGTGCCTCCACACACGGATTCGTTGGGCGTCTCCACCAAGACTAAAGCGGGACTCATCACTGAAGATGACCCGCTGCCATTCTGAGTCACTCCATGACAGTCTGGTACGACACCACTGCAGTCTTTGATGACGGTGACGTGGTGTTAAGGACAGTCACTGTAAAGGTCCTGCAATGGTCAGCCCTCTGCCATTGTGGCTGTTGGGTCAGTCAATTACAGAGATAAGGCCGGCCCTTGCTTATGTGACGTGCGGCCGAGTGTGAAACTTAAATCATTCACGTCACACTATACCAAACCTACCCACCAAGTTTCACTCCTGTGGGTTGGTGCCTTCTGGGTGCAGCTCACTGTGTAGCTATTCTGATGTCGATTGTATGGTGCTCGAGTCCTCTGTGCAGACCTGTGCTTCTTTTTGCGCTGATGCTGTGAAATGAGTCATCTATAAGTCATGCCTGTTTTGACTGGAAGCTCGCCTTTTGCACAGTATTGAGTGAGTAAATGTGGATTCCTAACACATTTCCTTCCGCACCGTTAAGCATTTGCGAGTGAAACATGGTCTCCCAGCCAGAAAATGAAACCTGGAATTGTTGGTTAATATTATTTTGCCCTGCTCAACGGAGCACACCCACGTAATCAAAAATCAGTGGACATGTTGAAGAGGCGAAAATCATTCCGTGTGGATGGAAAACAAGAATTCCGTATCTTAATACGCTACGATATTATGTGGCTTCCTATTGATCTTTGGTTACTGCCGAGGTTTAAGGCTTCATCACTCAACAGCAGAGCAACACAGACGCTAGCACTAACAGAACAGAATGAAGCTAGGAAAGTGCAGACTGGCTGAGCAGCTTGAGATGCTATGCTGTGGTTATGAAATGAATGGGAGTCTACGGGATGATCAAGGGATGAATAAAAGACACATAGAGGAGTGCGGGTCAGTATAGGTGTGGATTAGAGTTTGGGGATCTGCTCTGAGTACATGCAGTTTGGTGGCTGCTGGGTGAAGAAACCAATAGAGTTTGAACAGGGGTGAAAATGAATGGGACTCTATATGAGGAAAAATTGATTGGGCCCTGGGGTGGGGTGGGGGGTGGTCTGTTGGGAGCCAGAGGGGCCAGACCAATATTGAATTTGGATGACATGGTGCTTAGTGCAAATCACAGGCAAGGGTAGGTCTTAAAACGAATGGTGCAGGCGACAAGGGCCAATTACGGATGGGGGGAGGTCTAAGAATGGACGACATGGTGATTAGGACTAATCACGGCCTGGGGAGGTCTCAGAATGGATGGCATGGTGAATAGGACCAATCACAGTCAAGGGGAGGTCTCAGAATGAACGACATGGTGATTTGGACCAATCACAGTTGGGGGAGGTCTCAGAATTGGCAACATGGTGATTAGGACCAATCACAGTCGGGGGAGGTCTCAGAATTGGCAACATGGTGATTAGCGCCAATCACAGTCGGGGGAGGTCTCAGAATTGGCAACATGGTGATTAGGACCATTCACAGACAGGGGGAGGTCTCAAAATGGATAGCATGGTGAATAGGACCAATCACAGTCAGGGGAGGCCTCAGAATTGGCAACATGGTGATCAGGACCAATCACAGTCAGGGGAGGCCTCAGAATTGGCAACATGGTGATCAGGACCAATCACAGTCAGGGGAGGCCTCAGAATTGGCAACATGGTGATTAGGACCAATCATAGTCAGGGGAGGTCTCAGAATGAAGGACATGGTGATTAGGACCAATCACAGTCGGGGGAGGTCTCAGAATTGGCAACATGGTGATTAGCGCCAATCACAGTCAAGGGGAGGTCTCAGAATTGGCAACATGGTGATTAGGACCAATCACAGTCAAGGGGAGGTCTCAAAATGGATGGCATGGTGAATAGGACCAATCACAGTCAAGAGGAGGTCTCAGAATGGGCAACATGGTGATTAGGACCAATCACAGTCGGGGGAGGTCTCAGAATTGGCAACATGGTGATTAGGACCAATCACAGACAGGGGGAGGTCTCAGAATAGACAACATGGTGATTAGGACCAATCACGGCCAGGGGGAGGTCTCAGAATGGGCAACATGGTGATTAGGACCAATCACAGTCGGGGGAGGTCTCAGAATGAAGGACATGGTGATTTGGACCAATCACAGTCAAGGGGAGGTCTCAAAATGGATGGCATTGTGAATAGGACCAATCACAGTCAGGGGAGGTCTCAGAATGAACGACATGGTGATTTGGACCAATCACAGCCAGGGGGAGGTCTCAGAATGGGCAACATGGTGATTAGGACCAATCACAGCCAGGGGGAGGTCTCAGAATGGGCAACATGGTGATTAGGACCAATCACAGCCAGGGGAGGTCTCAGAATTGGCAACATGGTGATTAGGACCAATCACAGCCAGGGGGAGGTCTCAGAATGGGCAACATGGTGATTAGGACCAATCACAGTCAGGGGAGGTCTCAGAATTGGCAACATGGTGATTAGGACCAATCACAGCCAGGGGGAGGTCTCAGAATTGGCAACATGGTGATTAGGACCAATCACAGTCAAGAGGAGGTCTCAGAATTGGCAACATGCTGATTAGGACCAATCACAGTCAGGGGAGGTCTCAGAATTGGCAACATGGTAATTAGGACCAATCACAGCCAGGGGGAGGTCTCAGAATTGGCAACATGGTGATTAGGACCAATCACAGTCAAGAGGAGGTCTCAAAATAGATGGCATTGTGAATAGGACCAATCACAGTCAGGGGAGGTCTCAGAATGAATGACATGGTGATTTGGACCAATCACAGCCAGGGGAGGTCTCAGAATGGGCAACATGGTGAATAGGACCAATCACAGCCAGGGGGAGGTCTTAGAATGAACAACATGGTGATTTGGACCAATCACAGCCAGGGGGAGGTCTCAGAATGGGCAACATGGTGATTAGGACCAATCACGGCCAGGGGGAGGTCTCAGAATGAACGACATGGTGATTTGGACCAATCACAGTTGGGGGAGGTCTCAGAATGGGCAACATGGTGAATAGGACCTGCTGCCATTCCATGACAGTCTGGTACGACACCACTGCAGTCTTTGGCGACGCTGACATGGTGTTAAGGACTGTCGTCGTAACGGTCAGCGTGCCGTGTCCTGCGCCTGGCACTAACAGGATGACTGACGGAGGGCATCACCGCCAGCTGTGAGTCAGAAATAATAAATAATAAAAAAATAGAACATACAGCATAATCAATACACAGAGTCCTTATGATCGCCGAACTTCAGAAACGTCTGAAGAGGACATATCGATTAGATAAGTGGAAACGAGAAGCAACAGAACAGAGGGAAAGACAGAGAGACAGAAGCATGAGAGAACGAGGGAGCTCTGTTAACGAGCTCTGGCAGCGAACGGTCACACTTGTTCTATTAGTAGATGCATTTCACTCTAATTTGGAGCTCGGTGGGAAAGGAACATCTGCCCTAATGAGTTACCAGTCAGATCTGAAAGTGTCCTCAACGGCTGCTGACCTGCTCCTGCTGGGAGGCTGTGATCAGGCCGGGCGCTGAAATAACTACTGGACTGCTGAACCTAACGGACGGCCGAAGGATGCTGAGCACACCCCACACTGCCTCTGCTCTGAACACTGCTCTCTGGATCAGCTCTGGGGCTACAAGTCTGATTTGGCTAACAGGCACTGGAAGTCAATAGTCACCGAAATCGTTTCCGTGTAGGCCTGACCGCATACTGGCTCTCGTTAATGTCCCGGAGAACATGGTTTAGAACAT
>JAMWET010006009.1:155000-171518 GCA_024036415.1 Prochilodus magdalenae | reverse complement strand
AGACAAGGACACCCGGAGACTAGATCCGAGAGAAACGTAAAGAAGAAGCGGTGAACAAGCAAGAACCCCCCCCCCCGCCCCCCCCCCCTCCCCCCCAACAGGCGTCTCTAATAGAAGGGATTTTCCTTCACACGTATGCCGCATCAGACACCGGCGAATAGATACAGAGGCTAACAAGTCTTACCAGACCTACAGTGCTTAGTGATACTAATATAGTCACATGACAGGTTCAACCTCACATTTACCTCAGAGCTGTTATTACTGTATCCATGTTTAGCCGCTAGCTGGCTACTGCCTAACACTGCCCTCATGTTCACCTGAAATATGGTTAAGCCTAGCCCTGTTAGCTACCCTCGGGCCTATTTCACTACTAAAACTGACCTCTAAAGTGAGTTCATCTTTTATATAATCTTTATTCACAGACTGCTATATTAACTTTCTGAGGATTCATATCCTGATGAAAACATACCACACTAGCAATCACTACACTCACATTATCTAAGAGCCTCGTTATTACTGTATCAACTGTTTAGAGCTAGCTGCACCTGCATAACGCAGGGGGGGGGGGGATGCTCAGTTCACTTAGATAACCGGTTAGCCCTCAAGCCCTGCTTAGCTAACCCACCTACCGGCTATTTCACTCTTACTGATCCTTCCTAAGGCCGAGTTCATCTGTTTATTAGATCTTCAGACTGATATATTTAACTTTCTGAGGCATCATTCTGATGGCAACACACACCCACATAACAATACTACACCCACATTTACCTCACAAAGACTGTTATTAGCTGTATCACTAGTATTTAGAGCTTAGAAAAATAACCCCTCCCCTAAAAACCGTAGGACTGCTAACGCTGCCCTCCAGTTCCCTGTGAAGATAACATACGGTATTAGCCCTAGCGTTAGCTCAAATGCCCTACGGCATAACTTTCGATAGCGCTCATTCCTGATGAAACACACACCCCCACTACATATCACTACACCCACATTTATACTCCGGAGTAGGCCCGTTAGGCCTGCGGTTTAGCTACGCGCCATTTTCTCTTCGGCGAAGCAGGCCTGAGAGCTGGTGAGGCACGGTGCATGATAGCGATTGATAGTACACCAGGAAAAATAGCTCCACCTGTATACTAGAAACTGCTCAGACTGGAGTAGAACACCCAATCTGTTTCATCTCCAGCCTGCCCACTACAGATCTTCAATTCGGTCATATGCCTAACCTACCGCCCTACTATTTTTAGGTGGCATTTAATACAGCAAGTGCGTAAATATATCGTATATAGAGATCTAATAGATGATGATATCAACGCTATTGCGAATGACAGATACTGCGCTTACCAGGAAGCTGATAACCTTATCTACACTACATCCCATAAAGTCTAAGTATGGAGTTGTAAAGGTTCCTAATGGTGTACCTGTCGATAATCCATCCCATGCCCCCAGCTGCACTAATCCTCACAAGTTCCTGCCCAGATGCGTCGCGCGTAGGCAGGATGGAGGCTGCGAGTAAGTGACACGAGAGCCGCTTTGTATGTATGACGTGTCAATAAGCCCACACCCCGCTCATCACCTCGTCATGCATGATTGACCCTGCTGCATTCATGGAGTCAACTCCATGCACAGTCTGCCCGCTACGACACCATGCATGTCTTGGTGCAGGTGCACTGTCGGTTGCACTAAGCGACAAGTCCGTCAAACGCTCTGCGTACATGCTAGCCCTGTTTGGTGCAGCCGCTAGTCTGCCAATGCATGCTAGGCGCTAACAGACGATGACTCATGAGCGCGGCATCACGCTTCTATGCTGCGCTCAAGTCAGAGTACAGCGATAATGCCTGTCCTACTAGCCTTACGTCACATGCATAGAAAGGGCACCTAATGCCCCCAACTTGAATCATTTGCATGTAAACTCAACAAACATATGCAGACTTAACCCACCCCAGTTTCATTAACTGCGCACTGTGTTCCTACTGGGCTGCAGCTATCGTTATGCGCTAACATGTATGTTTAATGTTTACAGTGGTGTATGACATACCATTAAACATATCCGGCTCAAATCCTCTGGCAAACTGTAAGCCTAGTATGATATGCCTGATGTCGCAACCACTGCAGACTTGACATTCGATAGAAGAGACACAGACTGCGCATATAGCTGAACAAATTGTTCTCCTTACTGCTATGTCGAGAGCTTCAGATTCTTATAGGTTCGCCACCCCCTCAGCTGCGAAAAAAACACAGTTACACCAATTCATAACAAATACACACCACAGTAGCGCTTGACTGGAAAACAAACAACGCCCTCCCCCACAAAACACTGCTGTAAATTCGGAGCCGGCAGAGTCCGTTACCTCAAATAAAGGGCAGTTCACTGAGATCTGAATTGCCAGTCATTTCCAGGTTCAGTTTATCCGGATTTTCACATTGTCTACCAGCTCAGGAGGAATAGCTTGATAGTCGTTGTAATTCACAATTCAGCTCAACCAGGTTAACCAGCTATTCCATGAAGAGATAGACACCAAAGACCAGTGACTTCATTCAGTGAGTTGGCATGCCTAGCGAGAAAAAGTTCTGCCCTGTTGCCCAAATCTCATTATAAACAGTATAAGCCAAACTGTCGTAGCAAATAAAATCAGAAGCTGACTAATGCAAAGAGGAGTGACCTTATACTCAGGGGGAAGCAATCTGAATCCATTTATTCTGGTATTAAGGATGATCCAGGATACGCAATTCCACAACTCTTGACAGTGCTACGTAGGCAATCTCTTGAATCTTTGTTACACGAAATATGCCCATTCCCCTTGAGCAGAAACGCTCATATACTCCAGAGTACTTCTGGTAGTTTCTGTATATTCAAGCTGAGCCTTCAGCTTAAATACAAATAAAATGCCTCTGGCAGGTACTTTTATGCATTTATGGCCAACTCTTAATATTATGTTACTTGAAATGCCAACATTAAGATTCGACCCTCCATTTTTTTCCAGACAGCCTCAAAAATGAATTTCTTAATCTTCACTGTCAAGAGACCTTGCCCTATAAAGCACGAAACAGATCTTATTAACACTTATTGGCAACACACCCCAAAAGAATGTAATCTGGGTTGCGATGCGCCTTGAGGACAGTTATAATTAGGATAAGCATATCCCTACCCAGATAGGCCAAAAGTGCTGCTGCGCCATAATCTGGCCCACATTCCCCTATTTTAATACTGGCACACCCTCACTTGGTACATCATGGATAGGGTTTCTACGTGGCCACGCTGGCCCAAACCACTCCTGGTTGCCACAATGTAGACGGCCACATACACACAAGGTTAGCGCGCACCCCTCACTTCTGTGTCTCTTTATAAAAGACCTCGGATAGAATCTGTGTTTTCATATCTGTGAGGCCTTAGGTTTCAGCTTACAATACGTAGCTTTCCCAGTATGGCAGCCACTGACCCAGATTTGTATTTCTTTTTTTTCCTAACCGACGAAAGTGGACTAGATCCTAAGTTTTGCAACGAACATCTGGCCCTTCCACCCTGACTATGACGGGCACTTTTGCGATCCGACATCACATAGTAGTTTCCCAGTAGGCACCACTTCAGATCTGCATACGGAAGTGGACCAGACATGTAATAGCCAACATGTAGGGCCACATCTGTCTAATGAGGACCACTTTTGGCTCACATTGCAGTTTCCCAGTAGGCCAAGCCCTGCCAGATTGCCCATCAAGAAGTGACCAGGATCTACTTTAGGAAAACATGTAGGGCCCACTATGAATATCAGGGCCACTTTATGACGATCACATGCAGCTTTCCCCAGTAGCAGCAACTGCCAGATCCTGTAGGCAAATGCCGGGTTTAAATGCGTGTCTGAGGCTCCACGATTCGCAAGTTTGGCCTCGCAGGCAGATACTAGCCAGAGTCAACAGTGGAGCACCCAGCTGTTGGTAAGCCAATCTGCTGCACCAGATGTGGCCAAATCTACATGCTAATACTGGGGTATGAGCGTAAGCACTTTGATTGCAGTGAGAGTTCTCACTAACTAATTCAATTCGGAGCTAATTTACTCTTTTACAAGTTTAAGAAACTGATTTATGCAAAAACCATTGCATCTACACGTGACACACATCATAGCCATCAGTTGCATCCAGCCCCCCCCCCCCCCAACCACCCCCCCCCCCCAACCTCCCCCCCTACCACTCTACCAAAGCTAAATCAGTCTGATAAAGCAGTGCTACAGATTTCCCTTCCAACAAAAACATACTTGTGTCAACTGTAGAGGCTAGAATAATCCATTTCTGCAAAGGTGCGATCTCTCCAGTAGCATAGGAGTGCGGTTAGACTTCGTCTGAGCTTCATTTTTTCCTGCACGCGTTATGCGATACTGCCCAATATTGCTAGATATTAATCCTGAGATACACAAGCAGCACAAGTATACAGTGTTGCTCACAATAAGACTTAGACTAGTGATACTTTTTTTTTTTTCTTTTTTTTTTTATCCTAAGCTGTGCCCAAACCCGTAAACCATCCTTTTCCTTCCCAGCCTAATATACAGCAGTATTCCTGTGAAGTGCCTGTGAGAAAAGAAATTGTTTCGCTGCAACCAGACAAAGATGTGCGCAATTTCAGTAATTCAAATTGATGTGTGGTCGACATAGAGTCTCTTCACCTACACTGAGTCTGATGAAGCAGTCCCTATGACGATTCAGACAAATGCATAATAGGACATTATGTAGGCCGTAATAATAAACCATACTCTGTTAATCTCCATACTTAAGTAATCTGAAGTAAATACCCTTAGCTACTGATTACTCTCCAATACTTAATGTACGTCTAACGGCTCAAATCACCTTAGTACTGGTACTCTCCATCACTTAAAGTACACTCTGAAGGTACATACTTTAGTACTGGTACTCTCCATACTATACAAGTACATCTGTAATCTAGCCCCTGGATACATACTTTTTAGTACAGCTACACTTGTTACTTACTCCCATACTTAAGATACACCTGACGGGTACACATACTTTAGCCTACTGATTACTCCTCCATTATTAAGTACACCTGAACTGGTACATAATTTCGCGCTCAAATGTCTCTCCATACTTAATGCCTACCCTTGCTAGTGGTACCACTATTTTGGTCCCGTTACTCTCTCATACTTAAGTATCATTCTGAACTAGAATCTTAGATCTACGCGTACATACTTAGTACTGCTACTCTCCGTACTTATAGCTACATACTGCAAGGTAAATACTTTAGGTCACAGTTACTACTCCATACTTAAGCTTACATACTGAAGTTTGCGTACATACTTTAGTATGCCCTTTACTCTCCATACTTAAGCCTACATCACTGAACAGCGTACATACTTCTCAGTACTGTACTCTCACAACTTAAGCCTACATTTGAACATGGTCGCGCTACATACTTAAGTACTAGTTACTACTCATACCGTAAGATACTATCTAAAGCCGTAAATACTTTAGTACTTGTTACTCTCCACAATTAAGTCACATTTGAATGTAAATACTCTTAGTACTACATCATCCACCATTGATTACAGCAGCAACGCTTCCACATAGCTACACATAACAGCTTGTACACAGATAAAGACCCGATCATATGCTCCGTCGAATGGCCTTTTCCTCACTTGTTCAGGGCGCTCTTTATTGACCCGTTCTTAAACGCTCTTCTTCTAGCCTTGTTTCGCTACTTACCTCAGCCTACGGTCTCCCCAGAAGTCACGTAAGCCCAGCCTGAGATGAGAGATCATATTTTATTGATGGAATGTCAATCCTATGCTGAAAATGCCTATCTCTGCCCCTCTCATGATGGTCGCTGTATTTGCCGGAATAAGCACTTTTAGGGACATTTTGCAGAGAAGATGCTAGCAGCATTCAGACAACGGCCTATTCAAAAACTATCCAATAATATCCTTGCGAAGCCTCAACATAGCTACAGCTGTAAGCCTATAGATAAATAATACAGCTATGAAGCTACACTAGCAGTAATGTGCCCAATCTACATGTTAAAGAATGCCTGGGCTTGCTATAGAGCTAGCATGTAAGCCAGACCCACTGCCAGTGTCGACCTAACTCGCCTCTTACTCCCAACAACCAGTAGAATTCCCCAATGACCTCAAGTATGCCCATAGAAAACTGAACCAGGACAATAGGCGAATAGCCAATCCAGACCTTACTTCGGTTCCAAAATAGCATCAGTATTACCTGTGAGATGTGTATCCGTTAGCCCATTTGTCGTACAGCACAACCGCTTCCTTAAGTCGCCCTCTTTCTAGAATTAATGGCTCCTTGTTTACAGAAGTTTAAGGCACGCATCCAAGTACTATGAGCAGTCATCTAGATTTAGTCGCTGTACTTGAGCCAAGTCCCTGAGTGCTATTTTTTCCCGCGGGAGCTGATACAATTCCTATTGTCATGCTCTCTCAAAGCTGGTTCACATGTCCACAAGCCTCACAGCATACCAACTCCCTGAGCGGTCATTTAAAATTCAGTGTTTGAAGGTGCAACCATGCAAGCAGGCATGAGTCCATCTTTTATTAATAACAGAATTCAGATATCTATGACAGACAACGTTCGCAACTAGGTATACAAACGTTTATCTGCCCGTCAAGGTGCCGCTCAATCAATAAATCCACACCTCCAGCAGCCACTTGATTTATTAAAACACACCTCCTTGTTATTGAGCACTCTCAGCTGTTCACTATTATCAGCTCACTAGACCATATAGGACACTCGGTAGGTGTAACAGGTCCAGACTGATAGTCCACATCATGTTCCTCTGTACTTATACTGTCACCACCCCTGTTGTTACCTTCAATCGGTCAGCACCCTCACAGGACCCCCACATAGCAGGTATGATGCTGTGCGTGGTGGATCATTCTCAGCAGCTGCTAGCTGACACTGATCGATCCCCCATGGTGAGGTGGTAGAATGCTTATTGTTTGTGGTAGCTGAGTTAGCTCGAGTGGATACAGACACAGCAGTGCCCTGCTCATGGAGTGTTTTAACACTGTTAAGTCCACTCACTGCTCCCCTCTATTAGACACTTCCCACCTCCTAAGGTACCACCCTTGTAGTTGCGACAGGTCCGAGTACGATAGCTCATCTGCCTGCCCTGCACAGCTGGCACATGTGTTGGTTCAATCCTCTAGAGTCTTTCGTCACGTGCGTCACAGGACCGCTGCCCACCGATACACTGCTCCCCGGCGCCTGCGCAATATACCACCACAGCAGCACGGGTATATATGTAGGCGTGGTGGATCCATTTCTCAGCACTGCCAGGGGACACTGATAGTGGCTGCGTGTGTTAGGGTGTGTGGTGCTGTCGGTTACGTGTGTGTGAATCAAACCCAGCAGTGCTGCTGGAGTGTGTTTGAACACTGTGTCCACTCAAACCGTCCACTCCTATTTTAGACACTCCTACCTGGTAGCATGTAAAGGTGCCATCTAGAGTAACAGTTTTGGGTCCTACCTGGAGTCCCGCCACTATACAGGTAACATGGATATGCGGTCCACATCTGGCCTCCATGTAGCCGCTCCTCCACCGGTGTCCCTCAAGGCTCGTTGTTGGGTCTCACTTCTCTTTACTCTTTACACTCTTTCTCTTGGAGAAGTAATTACTTCTCACGGCTTTTCTTTATCACTGCTATGCTGATGAATTACGCTAACTTCCATGCTTTTCCTTAACCATCATACATAGAATCACCACAGGTACTAGCAACTGTGCCGCATCTACAGCATGCCTGACCGACCTCAGCTCATCGGATGCACAGCTCACACACCTTAAGCTCACTCCCCGCCAAGATCTGAGCTGCTGTTCCATCCCCAGCCACTACAGGCTCTCCACTGTTGTGATCTCACCATCCCCTCATATCGGGGAACTCGTTAGATCACCCACCCGAAAATGAGGATTGCGAGAAGTCTTTGCCCGAGTGAATTCTGGATGGCCAGTTATCGTTCTCATATAGCGACAACCTGAATCAGGTCATAGGCAGGTATTCCATCCTCTTTATACAATATACCGGAGGATACGACCCTTCCCATCTCTCATGAGGCCACCCAACTGTCTGTCCAGTCTCTATGGTCATGTTCACGGCTTAGACTACTGCAACTCACATCTGGGCTGGTCTTCCTCTGCGCGGCCATCAGGCCGCTTGCCAACTTGTTTCAGGAACGCTGCAGGCCCGTCTCCAATTTTTAACCCTACCGAATTTCCACGCCAGTCAACTCCACTGCCTCTGCGGCTACCTTTCATTGGCTTCCTGTTGTACTGCCCGCATCAGGTTTCAAAAACTCTGATGCTGGCGCTTTACACCCAAAGCCAAGAAATGAGACCAGCGCCTCCTACATATATTGCAATGGTGAAGAGTCGCGCTGACCTACCTTCGAGCCCTTCGGCTGCTCTGTCCTCGAACCACCCATCCCTGAGGCCTCACGGAAGACAAGCGTCCAGACTCTTACTAACTATGTCCTGGCCCTCCCAGATGGTGGATCATGAACTCCCCACCTGGGCCGTCAGAAACAGCAGAGTCTAATCACGGTCTTCAAACGCAGACTGAAGACCCATCTCTTCGCTAAAGCACTTAAGTGATTGAAGCTCTAGCAGACGTTTAAATCTGTGTAGTATCTTGACTGTCGCCGCACTTTATAAATGACCTTTTTGTATGTCGCAACTCTATAAATGAACCTTTTGTCAAAATGTGCTATTGTAGTTTCACTTATCACGACCTTTCTCTAAGGCTACCAGCACTGGAACCCTGGTTTCTCCGCGGCATGGTCCAAGCGGACTGAGCTCGGGTCGTGAGTTTTTAAAAGGCCTCTAAACTTCCTCGTACATAGCTGGAAATATTTATTCCAACAGAACACTAAAGCACGCGTTGTAAGTCGCCTCTGAATAAGAGCTGTCTGTGCTAAATAGCCTTAAATGTACAATGTAAAGTGTAACCAGTTCCATAGCTTGGTTAAGGGCCACACCGTCTGTGCTATTGATACTCTCTAGGTTTTCAGCAACTGGCCCCTATGTCTCCGAGTCAGTGTCTGAGCTCCATGGCTGAGTTTTTAAAGACTCCCTATACCTTTCCCCTGTACTAGTGCTGGGAAACATCAATCGAAAAACTGACCAGAGAACCCGTAAGCCTGGTTGTAAGTCTGCTAAATGCCATGAATGTAAATGAAAGAACATGACAACTGCTCAAAAGCAGAGGACGGACACATGTCCCAGAGTTACAAAAAAAAGCAAAAAAAGAAGTTGCATGTAGTAATACTGACATCTGCTGGACATACTTTCACCAGCATGTTGAAGTTTGCTCAGTTGTTGTTGTTATGCTTGCTTTCCATGTTGTAATGTTCCTGACATTAAATCCAAAAAGCATTTAAACATGAGGAGTGTTTTAGTTCTATTGATCTCAGAGCCACTGAATTGTGTTGGGGGGATTCTGATGTCATTAAGTCTGAACATCTCAAAAGCATATTTGAACTGAGATGAAAATTACACTTAATATTTCATGAAGATTAAAAGGTTCAGGTAGGTGGAGCTGTTCGGTTATTAGGCTGTGTATTCAAACCATGCAAGAGCCGGCCTCCATACTGTGGTGTTATCGTCCCCATACTGTGGTGTTATCGTCCCCATACTGTGGGGCTAGTTGTAATACAGTGGTGATGCTAAAGTAGACAACGTGATACGTCTATATCCCCCCAATAACAATTTGATCAAAGTCCATCTGTTTCTCTGGATAGATAGATAGATAGATAGATACCATATGTATTCCATTAGCTTCATTCTCTGAGTATATTATTCCCTGACTAACACACTAAAAGGCTTAGGCACTTAGGCAATCATAGGGACCACAAATCAGTTACTTCCCTTCACTCGAAGTGGAACAAACTAGCTACTCCTCCCCTGGTCCTACGTTTAGTAGGCCCTTATCTCTCTATGTGCTGGGCCACAGTGAGTTATTTTGTTCAAGTGACCTCAGAGTCTGAGATCTCTGGGTATTTCCAGGAGCTTCTCCCCACGGCCGAAAAGCTGTTCAATAAATATATATACTTTTGGGAGCATGAATTGTGCAGACTCTGTGATTCTACTGATTTGTGCTTATTTAGAAATTTTTCCACCCACCACAGTAAGATAGATATAGATAAGATAGATGAGATAGATAGATAAGACAGATAAGATAGATAGATAGATTCACTTTATTAATCCCAAAGCCCAAAAAGGGAAGTCACATACTATGTATACTGTATTACCATGTGCGATTCAATGGTCAGGACCCCCACAGAGGAAGTATTATATAGGGGGTGGATCATTCTCAGCACTGCAGTGGATACTGACGTACGGGTGGTGTTGTGTTAGGTGTGTGTTTGTGCTGGTGTGACACCGCAGTGCCGTGTCTGGACACTTCAGAGTCACTGCTTTGGACTGAGAGCCGCCGCACCACACAAAACTATCCAGCCAACAGCGTCCTGTGGGGGTGGACTAATGTACCTGTGTGCAACGTCCTTTTGCCTACTCGAGTGTGCTCCTGTGACAACTGGCTGTCAGGGACTAGAAGGATGACCAACCCTGCAAACTGTGCAGCAGCAGGATGAGCTCTCGTTCTCTCATGACTGTACTATACATCTACAAGGTTGGTGACCAGCAGGGACGCATTGGGCACATTTGGGACATAATCTGAAAAAGGCCTGTTTGCTATTTACAAACACAACAAAATGCATTGAGTTGACTTACTAGCCCTAATAAAAAGTTGTATAAAGCTAAAGCTTTATGAAAACGCTGTTTCTTAACAATAAACCACATGGAGCACCGTTTCAATTTTATAAGACTTCCCTATCTGATTGTGTAACTACTGTCTGAACCTGAACTTGCCTGTTTGGGAGGCTGGATTTATTTAATTGTCCTTGGGAAGGGAGCATGGCGCGCCTCCTGGAGGAATGGGTTCCAGAGTGCGCATGCCGCTATCGCTGGCCGGCTGTTTCTCGCGCCGGGAGCGCTGTAGTGAGTTGGGGGGTCGAACACAACTTCAGAGCTTGTTCGGGATGTTTCTCCTCTCTTTGTGTACACGCGCGATACACAGGAGAGAAGGAGTATTGCCCCAGTTTGATGAAAAAGAAGGAATCCCCACACTGCAGAGGGTCACAACCACGCTTCTAGGCGGCTCGCCCCCCGTTTGTAGTAGATCTCCGTTTTGGCGCGGTGTGTGTTTTGTTAGGTACTGGACTACTTTAAGGACCTGCAGACTGCGTGGTGTTGTGAGTGTCGTGCGGGGGCTAAGCCTGGTCGTTTGCCCAACCGCGCCGCCTGTGGTTGCCGTGCCTTTGTGGAATTCTCCGTTCCACTTAAATATGGTGCAGCAGTTACAGGACAGGAGGCCAAGCGACATGGATTTCTTTAGTTGCACGTCGTCTCAGTTTTTGAAACATGAGGCATCAGGAGGTATCCTGGTACCTTTTCTTCCCCATAAAAAGTGCATAATGGGATGGGCGGATTGATACTTAAATATCGATACGATATTCTGGCAGAAAAATCTCGATATTTATTTATTTAATCTATATTTGTTTTGTTTGTTTGTTTGAGAGATGTATATTCCATCTCTCAGTGCTGATGTAAACCACTAGGATAGGAACTACTTTTCCTTCTGCCTACTTCCACTGTAACTATTCAAAATAAAGTTTTAAAAAAAAAAATATTAATAATAATCTAATAAATACACATGTAGTTCCAGAATTCTCATTGGAAGTGTGATGATTTCAACCGCTAGTATAAGTGAACACAATATCAATTTTATCGAACACTGGATTAAATTTGGGTATGGGATTTGTTTTTAAAAAAAAGAGTTAAAAAATGAACTTTAATTTAAAAGTTTATTTAATATTTACATTGATAATCAAGAATAATTAAATATCAGACTTTCAGTTTTTCATTTTATTCATATTTACCATTGTAAAAAACTTACAAACCTTTAAATATTTGTTATCGGTACTGGGATATTAGCCATTTAATATTACTTTGATGGATCGATGGAAAATCAGTGATATCGTCTATCCCTAATGCATACAAATAATACACTCTGTGCAAACAGTTAGGCTAAAGTATTTTCTGGAAGATGACAAACCTTTATATTAATTCCCTACTTATATTAATATTTATATACTTTATATTAAGTTCCCTAAAATGGGGGTGTTATATATTCCTGCATGCATTCCAGGCTGCATGAGTCAGAAGTAGTGGTTTCTATCTCCAAGTGCTTGGCTCACCATCACTAGGATGAATGAATAAATGGTCTGGGGAAGAACATGGTCACGGGTGGCGCACCGCCACCACTCCAGAGGAGGTGAGTAGGCTTAACTAATGTTATCTGATCTGATCTGGGTAGATTTACCCAAAACGCAGATACTGTACCCTGCCAGTCAAGAATGTAGACACTCATAGCAGGTTCTCCTTCTGTTGATCTTGGCGCTTTTCTGTAGAATTAAAGTGAAGACACCAAACTATAAATTAGCCCTCATGGAATTATACAGTCCACCTTAAACCCCTCCAGAGAGGGTGGAGGGCTGTGACAGGGGGAGAGAGTGAAGCCAGCTCTTCTTAACCCTTCATTAGAGCTGATAGGAACCAAGGTTTATTACTAAGGCAGGTTTTGGGGAAAGCGATTCTATTGGGTTCCGTTCCAAAAGATCATGTAAAATAAGGATCACACACCTGAAAGGAGGAACTGGAAGGATCTGTTTAGCAGACTTTTGGGCAAGAAGAAAGAGATCAAAGTGTTTACAGCCACGAAATGGGTGATATTAGAGAGGTGGAGATATGGAGGAGTATCATACTGTGTACATCAGGAGTCTTTAAGATCACCAACGGTACATCGTTTTACGAGAGGGTGGTTTTAGAATGTTTGACGTGGTGGTGTACGATGTTGGGTTAAACTTGTAGTCTAAAATTACTAAGACTCCTGGCGTGAAATTACCATGGTGGTTAGAGTGATGCTAGGGAACCTCTGTTGTGCAGTTACAGCTGGTGTGTCGGTGAGCAGACCTACAATGAAGAAGAAAGGCTCCCATAAGTGAGTATCTATTATCCCTCCATGATACACTGTCACTTCTTCTGGGTTGAACCATCAGATCCTGAAACCTGAAACACACACCAAGGGGCACTTGCCCAGAGAGGTGGGCAGCCCCACCCATGCATAGGGGTGCAACAATTAGTTGTCTTAGTTGACTAAAATTAATGGCCAGAATAGCTGGCAGCTAATATTTGATTAGTTGGTGATATCATTACCTCCATTTCAGTACGGACCTGGGTGTACAGTTTGAGATATAGATCATGGGAACAGAGCCTTAAAGTTCATCTTTAAAATGTATAATTTATACAAGAATGTGGATTGATATTATGTGGAATTGCCCTGATTTAAATAGGAAAACAATTTGTTCTGTGTTTTATTGACTGCTACTTTTGCGAACAGGAACCCTTAGAAGTTAAAAATTTATAGGGAAAAGTATCTGGCTCTTATTTATCTTTTGTAATAGAAAGAGAGGTAAGAGTTAAGGTTTAATGGAAATAATAATACATAAATAAATGTACAAATTGAGCTGAGGCGTATTCGAAGGAGTTATTTGGTATTATGGTCGTTTTTCATAGTCCCGATTTTTAATCGAGTTTGCACTCCATGTTGTGGAGACTTTTCATTTCAGTGCTGCCCCTGTTGTTGATGACTAGTTGGCTGAAGCCCAGTGAAGATTTTTGAAGGGGGCTGGAAAACAGTGAGCGCCCTGTTAAATGGTGCTGCTGGAAGTTCGATAACGCTGCCCAAGCAGAGACTGCGTGTTAATTTTAGAATTGAACAGTGTATTATGTGTGTTTCTGATTCTGCTGTCTGTCTGCACTCTGTGGTAACTGAAATGTCCAGGGGTGGAGATCACGGAAAGTACATAATGCAGGGGTGATGTCGCCAACTAGTTGTGACTACACTAAATTAGTTGTCCTAGTTACAGTTATTTGGGATTTTAGAGCCGGGATTAATACAGAAGTTGAAAATTGTTGCACCCCTACCACTGAGCACAGACGGTTTGGAAGGTAAACCATTATTACTATTGATGGGCAGAACTTAACAGGTTACAGCTCATTCATTCCTGCTTGCACAGTCAGGATAGGCTCTTGGTCATAGACTAAAATAGCCACCTTCCTTTCTGTTGGCCTTATAGGCCACAAGCGACCATGGGCATCACGTGAGTCCTAGCGTGGTGAGTTTCCCGCACCTACAGTACGAATAGAAAGGAGGTTGTTAGCTGCCGGATAAAGACACAATGGAAAGAGGATTGGTTACGGTGCCCCATAAATTCACAACATGGACTGGGGACAGTCCCTAGACCATGTTTGAAGGTTAAACCCCGTCGTCTCTACCTCATCAAGTACGATGGCTTTGACTGTGTGTATGGCCTGGAGATTCTAAGAGATGACCGGGTTCGAGGTCTTGAAATCTTACCGGACAAAATTGGTAAGTGCTTAGGACCAGTGGGCGAGAAATTGGACACGCGCACACACTGTCGGACTTGATGACTACTTAAAGAAATTGTTAATTGTGAAAACACAGGCAGTATGGACAAATAGACTATCTTGTACCCAGTAAGAAGTCGCAACGACAGGAAGGGAAAACCTTGGTGGGCATTGTATAGAGTACATTCGCGATGACATTCACTTCCTGGGGAATGGTTCTCTATCCCTTGGTAGTGAGCGCACCAAACACTGGCTGACGGCTTGCACCACACATGACTACTTTTCACACAGACACGTGTATGACGGACTGTCCTTAATCACCGTGGGCGACGTCCACCGTCACCAAAGGGACTTGCAGTGGTGGGGTCGTACCAGAACTGTCATGGATTTGACGTCATAATGGGCATCAGATCATCGTTCGAGTTGAGCGTGAGTGGCCCGCTTGTAGTCCTTGGTGGTAGACGGCCCAAAACGAATCCGTGGGTGGAAGTCACCGGTGGGTCACACCGATAAGATGAAACACTCGCAAAATACCTGGTGTCCCCTCCACCTCCACCCCTATCCGCACGCATCTGACAGGAAACCTGTTTGGAGGATGTTCGAAGCTGCCATGGGGATGGTTCGGGGCTTATCGACCAGTACCACCATTTAAGGAACCTCGTACAATACATCTTCCTACCGAGACCGTCTGGCATGGTTGGGTTAGGCAAGCCCTGCGGCCCGACTCCCATACTGAGAGACAGAGCTTCTGTTATGGGTTGTAGCTAACATAATATTGATACATAATCAGTCTGAAATTTTATCATCAGTGTAGTTTATCCTTGTCACCTTGTATCCTTCCTTCCTCAACACACCAGCACTGTGCACCAACCTGGCCACACCGTCCTAACCTCCTTCTGGGTGCAGCTGTTCTTTTGTTGATGAGTGTATGTGCGAATGTAAAGGTCTGTAACATTGTAGGATGGAACACTAAGTGTGGTTGTAAGTCGCTCTGGATAAGAGCATCTGCTGTGGTTCATTAAAAGCAGTATATCCTTCCCTCCAGCCTCGTATCGAATGAGTGATGCCCGTCTGTCTGAGATGATATTGGGTCGAGCTGTGGATCACCAGTTCGAGATGGAAGACGGATCAAAGGATGGCTGGAGGGGGTTAGTGCTCGCCAGAGCACCCATGATGCCCACATGGTTTTTCATTACCTATGAGAAGGACCCTGTACTTTACCTGTACCAGCTTCTGGAGGACTACAAAGAGGGTGACCTTCGAATACTTCCAGACTCGGGTGAGTGAATGACCGTTACGAATTCCACCATGTGGTTAAAGGCCAGAGTGGTCTGGTGTGAAATGGTTCACTGTAGAGGAACCTGGAGACTCCAATTTCTTTACATTGGTGATGATGGGAGCAGGGGGTAATGATGTCTACAATGTATGTATACCAGCATAGCGGTACTTAAGTACTGTTCTATCCCACCAGTGATCCTAGATGTGTCTCCTGAGGGTTGATGTGTCAATTTGATAAAAGGAAAAATAGTTTGTTGGGGGAATATGAGCCAAATCTTAATCTCAAGGGAGCTTCTGTAGATGTATATATGGCTCTTAGGACATCTGGTTACCATCATAACCACTGTAAACAATTCTTACTTGGTAGGTGTCTCCAAAATTGCACACCTGATTACTCTGAACGGCTTTGTTTGCATCCTAATGGGTGAATTCTGCGGAAATTCAAAAATAGACTTGATGGAGACCCCTTTAAGTCAAAGCAGATCCTTGAACTGCCTCTCCATATTTCAGATGAGCCTGCTAAACCTTCAGAGCCAGGGGAAGTTGTTGAGAGCCTTGTTGGAAAGCAGGTGGAGTATGTGAAAGAGGATGGAACGCAGAGGACTGGCACAGTTATTCATCAGGTGGAGGCCAAACCGTCCGTGTACTTTATTAAATTTGAAGATGACTATCACATTTATGTATATGATATGGTTTGATCATACCTCATGTGTGTGGTAGAACTTGAGCTTGAGTTTTTAACATGTGGT
>JAMWET010006009.1:80000-150000 GCA_024036415.1 Prochilodus magdalenae | reverse complement strand
ATGGATGTAGTTGGTAGTTTTAAAGACTCTACAGTCTCACACTGAACAGCTCCAGTGTGAACCAGTCCATATCCTGATACACCACATCTACTCCTGATGTACACAGTATGATACTCCTCCATATCTCCACCTCTAATATATATTTAGTGGTGATATATATACAGTGAGGAAAATAAGTATTTGAACACCCTGCGACTTTGCAAGTTCTCTCACTTAGAAATCATGGAGGGGTCTGAAATTTTCATCTTAGGTGCATGTCCACTGTGAGAGACATAATCTTAAAAAAACCCTGGAAATCACTATGTATGATTTTTTAATAATTTATTTGTGTGTTACTGCTGCAAATAAGTATTTGAACACCTGCCAATCAGCAAAAATTCTGGTCCTTAAAGACCTGTTAGTCCGCCTCTAAAAACTCCACCTCCACTCCACTTACTATTCTAAATTAGAAGCACCTGTTTGAGGCCGTTAGCTGCATGAAGACACCTGTCCACCCCACACAATCAGTAAGACTCCAACTACTAACATGGCTAAGACCAAAGAGCTGTCCAAAGACTCCAGAGACAAAACTGTTGACCTCCACAAGGCTGGAAAGGGCTACAGGGCAATTGCCAAGCAGCTTGGTGAAAAAAGATCAACTGCTGGAGCAATTATTAGAAAATGGAAGAAGCTAAACATGACTGTCCATCTCCCTCGGACTGGGGCTCCACGCAAGATTTCACCTCGTGGCATATTAGTGATCCTAAGAAAGGTGAGGAATCAGCCCAGAACTACACGGGAGGAGCTGGTCAATGACCTTAAGAGAGCTGGCACCACTGTTTCCAAGGTTACTGTGGGTAACACACTAAGACGTCATAGTTTAAAGTCATGCATGGCACGGAAGGGTCCCCTGCTTAAACCAGCACACGTCCAGGCCCGTCTTAAGTTTGCCCATGATCCAGAGGAGTCATGGGGGAAAGTTCTGTGGTCAGATGGTCTTAATTCCACTTGCCGTGTTTGGAGGATGAAGAATGATGAGCACCATCCCAAAAACACCATCCCTACTGTGGAGCATGGGGGTGGAAGCATCATGCTTTGGGGGTGTGTTTCTGCACATGGGACAGGATGACTGCACTGTGTTAAGGAGAGGATGACGGGGGCCATGTATTGCAAGATTTTGGGGAACAACCTCCTTCCCTCACACAGCCAGGATAACCAAGGAGTGGCTCCGTAAGAAGCATATCAAGGTTCTGGAGTGGCCTAGCCAGTCTCCAGACCTAAACCCTATAGAAAATCTTTGGAGGGAGCTCAAACTCTGTGTTTCTCAGCGACAGCCCAGAAACCTGGCTGACCTGGTGGAGATCTGTGTAGAAGAATGGGCCAAAATCCCTTCTGCAGTGTGTGCACACCTGGTGAAAAACTATGGGACCTCTGTAATTGCAAACAAAGTCTACTGTACCTAATATTAACATCGATTTTCAAAGGTGTTCAAATACTGATTTGCAGCAGTAACACACAAATAAATTATTAAAAAATCATACTTTGTGATTTCTGGATTTTTTTTTTAAGATTATGTCTCTCTCAGTGGACATGCACCTAAGATGAAAATTTCAGACCCCTCCATGATTTCTAAGTGAGAGAACTTGCAAAGTCGCAGGGTGTTCAAATACTTATTTTCCTCACTGTATATATATATATATATATATATATATATATATATATATATATATGTATATATATGTATATATATATGTATATATATGTGTATATGTATGTGTATATGTATGTATGTGTATATATATATATATATATATATATGTGTGTGTGTATATGTATATATATATTTGTAGAATTCGACAGAAACTGTTATCCATTGTGACTTACCGAGTTGTTTACACATGTAGCATTAGGTGTCTTGCCCAAGGAGGCTTATTGATATAGTGTAGGGTGCTTACCCAGGTAGAGGATCAAACCCCACTCTACCATGTGGGAGATTGATGTGTTACCCACTATGCTATACCAACCAATAAACCTTGAGTTGACTGGACTGTATGTCTAGCAGTAGTTACAAACGACTCTTATACAGTTTCTACTTTATTAGCATGGTAGAGTAGGACTTGAATGGGCTGATTATGTTGGCACTGGATTCTTACACTATCTATTTTTCTCTCTCCAGTTTAGTTAAGCCCTTGATGATACGGACAGAAGATGACATTACATAAGGTGACCTGAAGCTACATATGGACATACACTTTAAAGCACAGATGTCAAAGCAGATCCCGAACTAGCTTGGTAGAACTCCATGCCATCATGCTGAAGAGGTGGTCTCCTGCTGTGACGGTCCGTAGGGGGCTTATCTTTATGCTGACGTTTGGTTTCGTGTCCCTTGTGTATTTCCTGACCTGCAGACCTCACACAAACCAAAAGTACCGAGCGTTCAAAGGGCCAGTGGATGATACCAAGTACCAGACTTTACTGCAAGAGCACGAGGAGCAGTATCACCACTATGTCACCAGCCTCACCAAGCAGATCTTCCAACTGAAGAAGGCCCTCCAAGAGAGGAGAAGGAAGCTGCAGAAGTCTCTGGAGCAGGCTGCTGTAATGCTTCCAGTGGAGGTGGAGGAACTGGGGCAGAAGAGCAACTCAGAGCTTGAGGTGTTCTTTAACAGGCAGCTGCATAGTGCTGAAATTTATCTGGGCACCAAGCTACCAAACGAGCATGCTCTTGTGCCATTTGAGAGCTTTACTCTTCACAGGGTTTATCAGCTGGAGACCGGGCTTGCACGGCAACCTGTACAAAGAGCTCTCCGGAAGGACCTGGGCGGGGCATTGGAAGCAGCCCTGCACATCTTAAATGATCCACAGAAAAGGAACAACTCCCAGCACCGTAGGATATACTCCCCACGGGACTTCTTTGAGGGTGAGGGTGCTTTCTGAATCTTGACGTTTTAGGAGAGGACTGTTTGGTGATCATGTTTTTCCAGATGATGTAGATTAATCTTTTTTTCTTTGGTTTTCGATGAGACCAGGAATTTTCCGCACAGAACGAGATAAAGGGACCATGTATGATCTCACGTTCAGAGATAATACCTCCCTGGACTTCAGGAGGCTGGAGTTCTTTCGTCCATTTGCGCCTCTGATGAAGGTGAAGGAAGAAGTAATTGACACATCCAACATGCTAATAAACATAATCGTGCCACTGACCAAGAGGGTGGACGCATTCAGGCAATTCATGCTCAATTTCAGGTGGGCCTCACAGTTGAACTTTTCATTTCAAGCACTGATCTTATGTAGGCCAGCCTTTGATGTGGTGCCAGTATTACACTTTTCTACTGAGTGGATGTGATTAGTCTGCACCAAGACACAAAGCTAATAAATGGGCATGCTGAGTAACACTTCTAATGAATTCTGAATTCATAATGCCCTATAACTGCATTTATGATGCATTATGTAGCATACATAACATCTTACATCATACATGTCTCCTAAGTAGTTTAAATGACATGCACAATATGTCCTAAGCTAAGAGTATGCAACTTCAACCAGTTAGGTCATAACACCTTATAACATCTGCCCCTAAATATTTATACTAGGTAAAGTGACATAACAGTACACTATACCTCATAGAGCATTATAAGTGGTCTTTACAGGCTCTAAGTGAAGTGACATTTCAGCTTATTATACCTCATAGAGCATTATAAGTGGTCTTTACAGGCTCTAAGTGAAGTGACATTACAGTACATTATACTTCATAGAGCATTATAAGTGGTCTTTACAGGCTTTATGTGACATTTCAGCTTATCATACCTCATAGAGCATTATAAGTGGTCTTTACAGGCTCTAAGTGAAGTGACATTACAGTACATTATACCTCATAGAGCATTATAAGTGGTCTTTACAGGCTCTAAGTGAAGTGACATTACAGTACAATTTACTTCATAGAGCATTATAAGTGGTCTTTACAGGCTTTATGTGACATTTCAGCTTATCCCTCATAGAGCATTATAAGTGGTCTTTACAGGCTCTAAGTGAGATTTCAGTACTTTATCCCTCATAGAGCATTATAAGTGGTCTTTACAGGCTCTAAGTGAGATTTCAGTACTTTATCCCTCATAGAGCATTATAAGTGGGCTTTACAGGCTCTAAGTGAAGTGACATTACAGTACATTATACATCATAGTGCATTATGAGTGGTCGTTACAGGCTCTAAGTGAAGTGACATTACAGTATATTATAGCTCATAGAGCATTATAAGTGGTCTTTACAGGCTCTAAGTGAAGTGACATTACAGTATATTATAGCTCATAGAGCATTATAAGTGGTCTTTACAGGCTCTAAGTGAAGTGACATTACAGTACATTAAGCTTCATAGAGCATTATAAGTGGTCTTTACAGGCTCTAAGTGAAGTGAAATTTTCGAACTGGTTGTACAGGATATACAATGTCCTACAAATTTAGAAATTTCAATTTATAAAGCTTGTTTAAAATCACAGCTAGCGTATTACCACGTTAATACTTATAATGTTCTTATGAACCAATATTATAGTGCATTGTAACACCTGACATTATAAAGTGCTATGCATGTCATGATAACTAGTAGTCTGTGTTCATAAACGCTTATGCATGGCATATAACATCTTAGGCATGCTATGTGCAACTTTAAATTTAAATTTAGGATGCAATGTGAATACAGGATTCATAGGAAGTGCATACTCTTGTGCCATTTAAGAGTTCAATCAGCTGGAGACTGGTCTTGCATGGCTACCTTACAGTCCGATTCTAGTTTGAATGAATAACAGTAAAACTGCAACAGATGGTCGAATGTGTTACTTGATCATTACAGCTGTTAATCATCTAGAAGTAATGTCAAAAGAGAATTTACATCATTTACTTCTATATACTTTTATGCAATCTTAATTGATGGCAGGGTGGCATCTGGAGCAGTTGGCACATGGTGGGTGTTAATACGATGGAGTATCACCTGTGAATGAAATTGGTGTGGCTCAGCGGTTAACACTACCACCCACCAGGACGCTAGGGTTCAAATCCCAGCCCAGGAAGCAAATGCTGAGCTACACCAGTAAGAGTCCTTGGGCAAGACTCCTAACACTGCACTTGCCTACCTGTAAAACGAATAACCTTGTAAGTTGCTCTGGAAACGAGTGTCAGCTGAATGCCTACATTGTAAAATAAACTGACCCAGCGTGAACATTAGAGTTGAAATAGAGCTCTCTGTTTGCCTGTTCCAGATTTATTTTATGTTGTTGATGATCTATTCTGACCTGACCGATTTAAAAACAGCCCTGAGGCTACTTTGACAATATTAGTTGGGTCATGTAATTATTGACGATTGTAGTCGGGTTATTGATAGGCTGGTAAAGGCACACATATTGTAAACAATTTTTCAAATTTATTTGTTATTGTTTACATTTTTGGATTGCTTTGGCCCCCTAACAACCCCACCCCACATCGCTATGCTTGGTGTGCCTGATTGACTTCTCTAACATATCGTCGCTGTCCAATGAAAAACATGTATCTCCATTTTTGTCCATTTTGACTTTTATGCATCATTTGAAAACAGCAGCTCATATTTACACTTTGTGAGATTTGCATGATGAATGGACCAATTGAAATGGCCCAAAAGTTCTTGGAAAGACGTCTGGTTCCATTGACTTACATTAAAATTGAATGAGGTTTTTGGCCTCTCCTGTAAAGTTGCCATTTTGGAGATACTTGTTTTTCTTTGGACAGCGTCGATATTTAACCATCCTCTCTTTTCATCACAGGGAAGTTTGCATTCGGCAGAATGAACGAGTTCATCTCACTGTGGTATATTTTGGGACGGATAAAATGGATGAAGTGAGAGGAATTATAGACGCCACTGCAAGGTAACACCGGTCTTTTGGACCTATGGCCTTTGTATACAGACTAAAGGTTTAGTTTTTATAAGACTGGAACCAGAATTTGGTGATTTAGCTAGTGAACATTCCTTATTAGCCTCAAACCTCACAGTTTGTGAGCGCTGGTTAGCCTGGCTCAGGTGTGAATAGACTTTTAATGAGATGTTTAATTAGTTAACGAGGAATGATTTGAAAGCCTTTGCACTGAGAAATGTAATTCTGCTTGTCAAACAGGAAAATGCGATACAGGAACTTCACCCTAGTACATCTAAACGAGACGTTTTCCAGAGGTAGAGGTTTAGACGTGGGTGCTCAGGCCTGGAAGAAGGGCAACGTCCTCCTTTTTTTCTGTGACCTGGATGTACATTTTACCTCAGAGTTCCTCTACTCCTGCCGCATGAATGCCCAACCTGGTAAGATCCTGGACAGACCCCGTTATTGAAACTCCATACAATGTAAGCTGTTGACTGTGAACTGTAATATTTAATATATGATGTTATGATGTAGTGTGGTGATGACTATGGATCTACCAATCTAAATGGAATGTCATTTTTCACCTTTTCATCTTCTCATTGGGTCTTGTAGGCAAAAGAGTCTTCTACCCCATCCCGTTCAACCAGTACAACCCAGAAGTCATATACGGTGAACATAACATACCTCCGGCTGAAAAACAGCTGGTGAGAAATTCGTAACGCATACAGAGTTAAGAAATTCCAAAGTCAGTCAGACACTTTTATTATGTGCTTTGTCTCTCTCTCTCTCTCTCTGTCTGTCTCTCTGTCTCTCTCTGTCTCTTTCTCTCTCTCTCTCTCTTTCTGTCTGTCTCTCTCTCTCTGTCTCTCTCTCTCTTTCTCTCTATCTCTCTCTCTGTCTCTCTCTGTCTCTGTCTCTCTCTGTTTCTCTGTCTCTCTCTCTCTCTCTCTCGCTCGCTCTCTCTTTCTCTCTGTCTCTCTCTCTCTCTTTCTCTCTGTCTCTCTGTCTCTGTCTCTCTCTCTGTCTCTCTCTCTCGCTGTCTCTGTCTCTGTCTCTGTCTTTCGCTGTCTCTGTCTCTATCTCTCTCTCTCTCTCTTTCTCTTTCTCTCTCTCTGTCTCTGTCTCTCTCTCTGTCTCTGTCTCACTCACTCTCTCTCTCTCTCTTTCTGTCTGTCTCTCTCTCTCTTTCTCTCTGTCTCTCTCTGTCTCTCTCTCTCTCTCTCTCTCTCTCTCTGTCTCTCTCTCTCTCTCTTTCTCTCTGTCTCTCTGTCTCTCTCTCTCTCGCTGTCTCTGTCTCTGTCTTTCGCTGTCTCTGTCTCTCTATCTCTCTCTCTCTCTCTTTCTCTTTCTCTCTATCTCTCTCTCTCTGTCTCTGTCTCTGTCTCTGTCTCTCTCTCTCTCTTTCTCTCTTATTTCTCAACAGGTAATCAGTAAAAGTACAGGATTCTGGCAAGATTTAGACTTTGGAATGACGTGTCAATACAGGTCGGATTTCATCAACATAGGTAATAAACTGTTATTATTGTTTGTACATTTTGTAAGAGGTCAGTCTGTGCTGCCAACCCGCCAGCAGAGGGCGACAGCAGCAAAGCACCAAAACCCCAGTGTTCTAAGAGGTAATCAGTGCCAACCAGGCTCACCTGGCGGTGCCAGCATTTAAGGCTATGGCAAGCAACACTGCTTTGTCACACCTTTGATCTAGGTTAATCTGGCAAGCACTGGCTAAGTAAGGTAAGGTGGAGGACTCTGTGTTTACATCAACACAGAATGGTGTCAGAACTCTGTACTGGTCTCTAGCTACTGCTCACCTCTAGTGGAGTTTATGGTCGTCAGGTGTAGACCGTTTTATCTACCGAGGGAATTCACCGCAGTGCTGATCATCAGTGTCTATATTCCACCCGGCGCTACCGCTAAAGACGCGCTCTGTGAGCTGTACAGCGCTATCAGCGGACTGCAGAACACACACCCTGACGGACTGTTTATTGTTGCTGGAGATTTCAACCATGCGAATCTCAAGTCAGTTCTCCCTAAATTCCACCAACATGTGAACTTTGCTACGAGAGGAGCGAACGCGCTGGACCTTGTCTACACCAACATTCCCAGCGCGTACCGGGCAGAGCCCCGCCCCCACCTCGGATACTCGGATCACATCTCTGTTATGCTAATTCCAGCATACAGACCGCTCGTCAGACGATCAAAGCCGGTTCTAAAGCAGGTGAGAACATGGCCATCAGGAGCCATCTCTGCTCTTCAGGACTGCTTTGAGTACACTGACTGGCAAATGTTTAGGGAGGCTGCAACCTACAGCACCACCACAGACTTGGAGGAGTACACTTCATCTGTGACCAGTTACATCGGCAAGTGCATAGATGATGTGACCGTCTCCAAGACCATCACCACACGTCCCAACCAGAAGCCGTGGATGACTGCAGAGGTGCGTGCTCTGCTGAAGGCTCGAGACTCCGCCTTCAAAGCAGGAGACAAGGCGGCCCTAAGGAAAGCAAGGGCCAAACTGTCCCGGGGCATCAGAGAGGCGAAGCGCGCACACGGCCAGAGCATCCACAGCCACTTCAGAGACAGCGGTGACACACGGCGCATGTGGCAGGGCATCCAGGCCATCACTAACTACAGGACTGCACCACCTGCCTGTGACAGTGATGCCTCCCTTCCAGATGCGCTGAACCACTTCTACGCCCGGTTCGAGACACAGAACAGCGTGGCAGCGAGGAAGACCACCCCTCCTCCAGACGACCAGGTGTTGTGTCTTACAGCAGCTGACGTGAGGAAAACTCTACGCAGAGTTAACCCACGGAAAGCCGCTGGACCGGACAACATTCCTGCTAGAGTGCTCAGGGAATGTGCAGACCAGCTGACAGATGTCTTCACCGACATCTTCAACATCTCCCTGAGCAGTGCCACCGTTCCAACGTGTCTCAAGGCAACCACCATCATCCCTGTGCCGAAGAAGTCTTCAGTGTCCTGCCTCAACGACTACCGTCCCATTGCACTCACACCCATCATCATGAAGTGCTTTGAGAGGCTTGTCCTGAGGCACATCAAGACCCTGCTGCCTCCTTCTCTAGATCCTCTGCAGTTCGCGTACCGTCCCAACCGCTCAACGGACGACGCCATATCCACCACCCTTCACCTGGCGCTCACCCACCTGGACAATAGAGACACCTACGTTCGAATGCTGTTCATAGACTTTAGTTCAGCATTCAACACCATCATTCCTCAGCACCTGATCGGAAAGCTGAACCTACTGGGCCTGAACACTTCTCTCTCTAACTGGATCCTGGACTTCCTGACTGGGAGACCTCAGTCAGTCCGGATCGGACGTAACACCTCCAGCACCACCACGCTGAGCACTGGGGCCCCCCCAGGGCTGTGTGCTCAGCCCTCTGTTGTTCACCTTGCTGACTCACGACTGTGCAGCAATGCACAGCTCGAACCACATCATCAAGTTTGCGGATGATACGACTGTGGTGGGTCTCATCAGCAAGAACGACGAGTCAGCATACCGAGAGGAAGTGCAACGGTTAACGGACTGGTGTAGAACCAACAACCTGTCTCTGAACGTAGACAAGACCAAAGAGATGGTTGTTGATTTCAGAAGGACAAGGCGTGACCACTCTCCACTACACATCGACGGCTCCACTGTGGAGATCGTCAAGAGCACCAAGTTCCTTGGAGTTCACCTGGCAGAGGATCTCACCTGGTCCCTCAACACCAGCACCATAACCAAGAAAGCCCAGCAGCGCCTCTACTTCCTGCGAAGGCTGAGGAAGGCACATCTCCCACCTCCCATCCTCACCACCTTCTACAGAGGAACCATCGAGAGCATCCTGAGCAGCTGCATCACTGCCTGGTTTGGGAACTGCACCGCATCGGATCGCAAGTCCCTGCAGCGGGTAGTGAGGACGGCTGAGAAGATCATCGGTGTCTCTCTCCCCACCATCACAGACATTTACACCACACGCTGCATCCGCAAAACAACCAGCATCGTGGATGACTACACACACCCCTCACACACACTCTTCACCCTCCTACCATCTGGAAAAAGGTACCGAAGCATCCGGGCCCTCACATCCAGACTGTGCAACAGCTTCTTTCCCCATGCCATCAGACTCCTTAACAATCAGAGTCTGGTCTGAACAAACAAATACATTAGTGTCTGAACTGAAATCACACTCTCTCTCTCACACACACACACACTCACCACTCACCACCAAAAAAAAAAAAAAAAAAAAAAAAAAAAAACTTGTTCCACCAACTGGATAACTTTAGTACTACTGTTAAATTCAAATACAGTGTTTACAATGTCTAATGTTTACATCTACACCAAATGCACCTTACTGCTCCCACTACTAAGGGGCCGACTGCACTGTTCTCCCCCCCTGTATTTATTGTTTGTCTTGTAAATGGTTGTGTGTATTTATAGTATATTGTCTTGCGCACTTACGCACGTGCACTTTATGTTGTATTGTTTTGTGTAATCTATTGTTAGATGTAGCACCTTGGTCCTGGAGGAACGCTATTTCGTTTCACTGTGTACTGTACACCACTGTATATAGTTGAAATGACAAATAAAACCACTTGAACTTGAACTTGAACTTGTAAGGTAGTGGTATCTCCAGAAACGAGGAAACGAAAGGAAAGGAAATGAAAAGGAAGAGGAAGAAAGGAGATCGGTAAGATGATGATGTTGATGACAAGGAAATCCTGGTTTTCCAGCAGTTCAGTGTGAGCCCTGTAATGGATTCAACCAAAGAACCCATTACCACCTAATTAAAAGACCCCCAGACCATCACAGAGGGGACGTATTTATTGTCCTGGATGCAAATTTGATGCACCAAGTTGTGTTTAAATTTACAGTGTGTTAATAGAAATGCTCTGTTGTATATTTAATATTGTATATTATTGAATCGTAGCGTGTTGAAGAAATGCTAATGCACGTTGGGTTTGGGTATTTGTTCCTCAGCTTTTATTCCCAGCATTATTCTGTGTGTGTATGTGTGTATTTGTGTTTGTGTATGTGTGTATATGTGTATTTGTGTGTGTGTGTGTGTATTTGTGTGTGTGTGTGTATTTGTGTATGTGTGTGTTTGTGTGTGTGTGTGTGTGTGGGTGTGGGTGTGTATGGGTGTCTGTGTGTGTGGGTGTGTGTGTGTGTGTATGGGTGTCTGTGTGTGTGTGTGTGTGTGTGAATGTGTGTGTGTGCTGAGTCCCGAACAAGCTCCTGATAAAGCTAGTACGGCCTAGCTGTGCCAACAACAGCTACAGAATAAAACACCATAACTTAACACTATAACAAATAGAGCTGAACGTTGTGATATGCAGCAACCATAAAACAAAGCGCCGTGTACAGCATGTGTTCACATCATACATCATCTCACTGATTCCCATATTTCATCCCTTTCCCAAAGGAGGCTTTGAGTCCAGTATGAAAACCTGGGGAAAGGAGGACCTGCACCTCTACAGGAAATATCTTCACAGCAACCTCATGGTTGTGCGAGCCCCCTCCCGAGGACTCTTCCATATGTGGCACGAGACACTGTGTGCGGATGACTTACCCACAGAGGCGTTCCAAACGTGCATGCGGTCCAGAGCCATGAGCGAGGCTTCCCACAGCCAAATGGGGGAGCTTTTATTTCGCCAGGAAATCGACACTCATCTGCGCAAACACACCAGCCAGTGATAATACAGGAGCTAAGGGCACATGAGCGGACTGTCTATCATTTCAAATACTCAACAGTACATCATTTCAGATATGTCACAATAGCAAACTCCATCCAGCCACCATCCAACTCCAACCTGGCTCCAAGACGTATGGAGATCCAGAAAGGTGGTTCTAGAAGACTTGAACTTTGAGTTCCTGTGTAAAAATAATATTTTATTTTAGGAACTAAATGTCTGTGAGGGGGACTGCAGATACTTGGAGCTCTATTCCTACATTAGTAGTACATTTAGATGGCTGGGGCAAAATGTGCCTGTGGTAACCTCATTTATGAAAGTGTAGAGCGACACATTACAGCGAACACTTACGATTTATTTTAAGAGAAATGAATGAATGAATGTATAACTTTTAGGTTATTAATAAAATTTTATTAATACTGGGGAGGTGCTGTAATTTAAGTAATTATGTAATTTGTTTCTGGCAAATTTGCAGGATAATATTTCCAGAATGAATTACCTTCTATAATTCGATTAGCTCCTATTGTCATAGTAGTCCTCTCCAATTCTCAGGAAGGCCATTAAAGCAGGTAATGGAAAATGGCTAAATGGAGCTTGATTTGACCCAGTTCCTTCATTCGTTTATGACAAGACTCCTGAAATTTAACATTTTTGGTGGTGGCTGGATTATGAGGGGAAGGTAAATTATGAGCACCAAGCAGCGCGTTTGCTGTCTTGCTTTGTAAGTTGATTGAACCCATTTTACCCGATCCTTCTGTATTTGCCAGTTATTGTTCAAGAATGTGGCCCCTATAACACTGGTGTGAATAATGTGTAATGGAATAATGGAGTAATATGGGGAAATTATTATTATTAGTTGTATTATTATTATTATTCTATTATTATAACTATTATTATCATCATTATTATTATTATCGGACCCACAAACATTACTGGACCTCCTCTGGTAAAACTAATCCCGCTTGAATAATTATTAGGACAGAAGTCTTATCCACCAAAGGTCTGTGTGTCGAGGTAGGCAACTGCCTGATGCCCTGAGTGTAAATTAATATTTTTGGATTAATTTTTTATGTTGTTTACGATAATAATTTTTAGATAATCGTCATGTGATTTTGAAATAAAAAGTATATATATTCCACTTTTTAATTATTATTATTTTTTTTTGCTCTGGTCTTTATAACATAATGGCGATAAAAGCTGGTTGGAGGGGCCCCATCAGACCCTAGAATTGCCACTGTGTGTGGCAGCAAAGCAGGAGCACATCTGATCAACTGTATGAAGACTGAGACCAATTGATCAAAGCGATTGGAGTTCTCAGGCTGAAAACCTGGATTTGCAGATAGCTCTGGACACTCTTGACTCGTTTTTTCTTGGGGGCCATGGGGGGCCGGAGGGCGCAGTCGTGTGCTGGAGGTTAGGGAAACAGCCTTGTGACCGGTGACTTGCCTGAACTGACAGTAACGACTGAAGTGCCCTTGAGCGACCACCCAACCCCCAACTACTCGCCGGGCGCCATGTATAGGGCTGCCCACTGCTCCGGGCAAGTGTGCTCACTGCCCCCTAGTGTTCACTAGTGTGTTTGTAGGGAGGTTGATTGGGGAAGACGAGTTTTGAAATCATTTGTCTTTTTCTTTTCCTACTTAATTAATATGAATTTAGAAACAGTGCCGTTGTGGTGACATCGTGGTGAATTTTACATGGCCTAACAACCCAGTCAGCTACGACACAATGAATTCTCCACTGACCTCAGCTGTGATATGCCCATAGAATTATTGCCCACTATTTTTAGTTCTGCATGAGACACTGTGGCTTTTCACACTTACAGCTATGAAACAACGACTACAGGACATATACAGGATATCGTCACTGTCCGAAAAAAAACAAAACAAGTATCTCCAAAATAGCAGCTTTATAGGAGAGGTTTTAATGGAACCAGACGTCCTTCCAAGCAGTTTTGGGCCATTTCTGTGGGTCCATTCGTCATGAAATGTTCACACAGTGTAAACATCAGCTGCTGAGTTCAAATGATGCATAAAAGAAAAAAATCAGAAGTGGAACAGTGTGTGCACAATACAAGCAACTTCATTTGTGTAGCTAAGATGTTGTCATCTCAATATAACTGTGACTGGATTTGGCATGGGCTGGACAGGTTTCTGGATGCAGGCCACATCAAAGAATTGGTCAGTTGGGGGAGATTTGGTGGACGCCCTTCCTGGTGTTTTACCGGTTATTCCAGGTAGTCCCACAGATTCCCAAGAGGATTCAAATGTGGGATCGCTACACGCCAGTCCAGTGATAGGAATGGTCCTGGATGTTCATCATGCCCATGTCAAAGAATTGCAGAGTTGGGACAGATTTGGTGGATGCCTTCCCTTCACCATTCACCATTCCAAGGAGAATTCCCTGTAGACTGGGATTTTTCCCACTGCTGGTAGACCCGTATGACTGTACGCTTCCAAACACCTGCAGATTCAGCTACTTCCTTCACACTATGGTCTTTGGCCACGCCCACATGCAGTCACTCTTTTTAGCCAATCATTAACATCTGCTCTGGAGCCATTTTCCACACATGGAACGAGACATTCCCTGCACTGTACCACCTCTTCTCAATCTATGGATCCTGTCACTCACACCCAACAGGGATTTATAGCCCATCATCCTCATGCAGCACCATCTGCAGGAGCATGAAGTTGCTACCACACAAAACTATTTCTTTTTTTATGGTCCTTTTATCTTTTTATGGATTATATGTTAGGAATGTTTTATTACTATATGATTATCATTTTGGAGATATGCGGCTTTGTTTCAATGGCAATGACATATATAGCTTATTACCACCTGGGTTAACGGCCTGGGGTGAAATGCATCTTAACAGTCTTTGCAAATATCTATAATATCAAATATACATCTTTCACTGTATTAATTTATTTTTTTATCTGGTCGTATGGTTTACATAGATTTGAATATGCATTTCAGATTGAAATAAATCAGGATATTGAGTGACTAAAGTACAGCCAGCAGTTAAACTGGACTCAAATGCGTTTGCGGAGGAGTAAAAGGCGTTGTTGGGAGGGAGGGAGGAAATGAACAAATTAAATGTTTACCTAAAGATTACAGGCGAGAAAAGGGAGTACATGTGTGAGTGAGTATTTGGCCGTATCGTTTGTGTACTGTGTGACGTAGGTGACATTTCTGCACAGACTCTGATCCTGATTATGGCCCTGTGTACAAGGTTCTGGTTTGTGATATAAACCAAAGATGTCACTGCTACTGTAGTTACTTATTAGCTTTAGAGAGCTGGAACACTGGTCAGACCTCCAAACACCTGCCTGCGTAATGCTGCCTGAGTACAAGAATGTAGCAGTCCTGGGCTATATTTGGAAAGGTATACTACTACACTGCACACTACAGTAGTATGTACTGCACACTGTATACCCACCCCCACTGTGTGTAGTACACAGTACAGTGTAGTTTATTAACACAGTCACACGACCAGTTACCTCACTGTTTAGAGCTAGCTGCTGCTAATGTTGCTCAATTCACCTGAAATACGTTTAGCCTAGCGGTTAGCCACTGGAGATACCTGGATAGTGGTCTACTTCAGTCAGAGTTTCTAGTATACAGGTGGAGCTATCTTCATGGTGTACTGGAGATACCTGGATGGTGTTCTACTTCAGTCAGAGTTTCTAGTATACAGGTGGAGCTATCTTCATGGTGTACTGGAGATACCTGGATGGTGTTCTACTTCAGTCAGAGTTTCTAGTATACAGGTGGAGCTATCTTCATGGTGTACTGGAGATACCCGGATGGTGTTCTACTCCAGTCAGAGCTTCTAGTATACAGGTGGAGCTGCATGGTGCACTGCATCCCATCATCTCGGCCTGTTTCAGCCAGAGTCAGAGAAAATGGCGGCGGATAACGAGGAGCAAAACGCAGCCGACTTTGAGTATAAATGTGGGTGTAGTGATTGTAGTGGGGTGTGTGTTCATCAGAATGAGCCTCAGAAAATTAAAATATACAGGTCTGAAGATTAATAACAGATGAACTGGGGTTCAGCTTTAGAGTGAAATAGCCGAGGGGAGCTAACAGCTAGGCTAACCGTATCTCAGGTGAACTGAGCAGCGTTAGCAGCAGCTAGCTCTAAACAGTGGATACAGTAATAACAGCTCTGAGGTAAATGTGGGTGAAGTGATTGTAGTGGGGTGTGTGTTCATCAGAATGAGCCTCAGAAAGTTAAATATACAGGTCTGAAGATTAATAAAAGATGAACTCGCTTTAGAGGATCAGTTTTAGAGTGAAATAGCTGAGGGGAGCTAACCGCTAGGCTAACCGTATCTCAGGTGAACTGAGGAGAGTTAGCAGCAGCTAGCTCTAAACAGTGGATACAGTAATAACAGGTCTGAGCTAAAGGTAAGTTAACTGGTCATGTGGCTGTATTAGTATACTACACTGTAGGTCAGAACTTGTTACTGTACTGTATACCACACAGGGGGGCGTATACCGTGTGCGGTACATACTACTGTAGTGTGCAGTGTGCAGTATAGTGGTGTGTCATTTCAAATACAGCCCCTGTATACTAGAATATCTGACTGGAGTAGAACACCATCCAGGTATCTTCGACTTGCTGCGTACTACATACTACTTTTAGGCAGATTTAGTATGTAGTATGCCGTTTCGAATACAGCCCTGGCCTGTACGCTTTTGCACCAGTGTGTGTCTCAGCCCGTGTCCTGAAAATACCCTGCCCCGGTCATCCTAGTGGATTCCCTCCTTTAACTCCCCCTCCCTGCAAACGGGTTGCTTGTTAACGAGCTGCTACGTTGATCATGTGTGTTGGGAGTGCCAATATGTGCAGGGCAGCGTGCCTCCAGCTCCAGGGATCATTGGCTTAGTCTCTGAAAGTGACGGAACCTGGGCGTGAGCACCGCGCTCTGGCGAAGGAAGTGACTTATCTGCTGTACAGCTCAGAGACGGGGAGAGGAGGAGCAGGAGGAGGGGGAGGAGCGTAAAGGATTGACTTCACTAAGGGATTGACCTAACTGTCATGCGATGTTGCGTTACCGTAACATCGGACCATTTCTCAGAGCGTCTCAGAGCTGATGCGCAAAAGTCGGTGCGTTATTGGACGAGGCGCACGCATCACAGAACCGATCTGGAGCGGATATGTGGTGCGCGTTTCCAGCTGGGCATAGTGTAAGAGACATGTGGAGGTCTAGTTGAGTTCCTGCGGCCTGTAGATGTGAATCTAGCAGCACATTTTCGGGAACAGAGTAGAGTCTCTCTCCAGCCACTCGGAGCGCGGGGCGCAACCAGGACGGCAACCATGTTCGAAAACGAGGGGGTCTTCTATGTCCTGCTGGACATCACCTGCGTTATCCTGGGTGAGTATGTGTCTTCTAAAAGCCTGAGTAGACACTGACCATCCCATGTGCCTTTGCGCCTGGGGTGGTAAACTAGCCAGCGAAGAGCATGACTAGTATACAGCGTTGTTTATTCTGAAGAAAAAGCACGACATCCGGGTATTTGCCTACAGCATCTCGCAGAAGAAGCCTTCACTTCCTTTCGATTTCATAACGAGGAGCTTGGCTCTAAAAATAGCCCCCCTATTTCATGGTCACTTAAGTAAACCTGCCATAGTTTTATTTTATGTGCATTTGCACACAGGGTGTAGTGTCCAACTGTTCCTTTAATCAGAAACCTGTGACTGCAAGGGCATCTACTACAACAAGGTGTGACAAAAGGCTAAGGAATGTGCGTGCTCAAGAATAGGCCCATATTAGGTTTCTCTTGTGTGTACATAGTCAAATATAACATAACCGGCTTCCTTTAAGGTGGTGGTTTCTGTTTACTTATGATTACATACATGATAAGCAGCCCAGTGCAGTGCAAACTCTGAGTACTAGCATTAAAGGAGCGGTGTGTAAAATTTAGAGGTGCTCTATTATATTTGCATTTAAGACATTTAAGACACTTATCCACAGTGGCTTACAACTGTGCTTAGTGTTCAGTCTGAGAATGTTTCTTAGCTAGTACAAGAAGGTTAGAGTCTCTAAACCTCACCTTGAGCTCAGACGCTAACCGAACAAGGGCCAGTGCTGATACCTAGAGAGAACAATACAGAGTTAGACACAGCAGAAGAGCTCTACCTAGCAATCCCAACCAACCCAGCGCTCATACCTAGAGAGAAGAAGTGGTAATGTCAGTATAAGTGCATAAACAAAGTATTTCAGTATATACGCTATTAGTACTTACTCACTTAAGTGCTTTACAAAGAGACAGGTCTACTGAGAGTCTACTGTTCGGACAGCCAGTGGGAGTTCATTCCACCATCTGGGCTCCAGGACAGAGAAGAGTCTGGACGCTTGTCCTTCATCTGGAGGGATGGTGGGTCAAGCCGAGCTGTACTTGAAGCTCGAAGGGCTCGAGGTACAGATCGACTCTTAACCATTGCCATAAGGAGGATGGGGCTGGTCGGGTCTTGGCTTTGTAGGCGAGCATCAGAATCAAAATCTGGTGCAAGCAGCTACAGGAAGCCAGCGAAGGGTGCGCAGCAGTGGAGTGACATGACTGAACCTGGGAAGACTGAAGATGAGCCGAGCTGAAATGGACATAAGATAAAAACACCTGTTCATATTAGTGTGTAATAACCTGTAACTACAAGTCACTGGGGGTCCGTTAGCTTATAAACGAGGCATAGGAGCAGGCCATCGTGTAGGCCATGTAGGCCTGCAGTGCAGCCGCAGTAGCCTAGAACCGACAAACCACGCCTTGTGGTGTAGAGAGTGCCTTTGGTGGTTTTACAATGAAGCAGCAGTTTCAGAGTTTGGTGAAAGGTGGAAGACTGAAAGTGCTTTATTTAGTTATTTGCTTTTCTCCTAGCTAAGTTTAACAGCAGCCATTATTCTGAATCTGATACCATGTGACCAGTGAATTGATGGAATAGAGAAATCAATGGAAGATCTTGTTCTTATTGATCTGTTCTTAATCCTAACACTTATTAAGTGTAGGTACTATGAAATGAATAGTCCTGTAGGATAGTCTGGAACTAGCTACAGAGATGCTCCATCAGTTCTGAAAGTGGCACCTGCCTTAGATATCCGGCATTCAGAAAACGTCCGGAGACTGGATAGCTTCTGCACTGACCTGAGATGAGTTCATGTATACACAGAGGTGTATGAGTACAGCTCGGACGATCATAAGTAGAGGTGAGGCTCTGGGTGGAGATACAAGGGAGGGGATGAGGGTAGAGGAGCAGGAAGAGAAGGGCGCATGAGGAGGATGAAGATGAGAACATGAAAAGAGATGTAGAGTATGAACATACAGGTGGGTGATTCTCCATTGTTAAGGTCAGTGGAACTGAGGTGACCACCCCTTCAGCAAAGGTGGGGCGACGGGTAACGAATGGCCTCCACACTGCCCTGCAAGAAAAGGCCATTGGCTACGACACCGTATGGAAATAGCGTATCGTATGAGCTATGAGTTCTCATGTGCCGTCTATGCATAATTGAATGGTGATGGAATTCCGAGGAGTGTGTATGGGATATGCTGTTGTATTTGGGAGAAACGCTAAGATTCCCAGTGGGACTGTTTATGGAAACAAACAAAGGCTTGTAGCTCATGGCTAGTTTCAGTCATTCTTGGCTAAGTGGCCAGTGTGTTGTTTCAGCAGTCACATGCAGAAGTTGTACTTGGTGGCACACAGTCACAATGGTTATTCATTCCAATGAAGGATGCGAGCGCATGTGATGCGAGTTGTCAGTTGTCTATTCACTTGCAGCGCTGTTTGCCTTGTGGTGAGCTAATAGAAGTTATTGTGGTCTTCTTTTTCAGCTGGACTTCCCTTTGCGGTCCTGAACCTTCAGCACAATCCATTCAAAAGAGGCTTCTTTTGCAGCGATGACACCATCAAGTACCCCTTCAAAGAAGACACCATATCTTACCAGTTGTTAATGGGAATAATGATCCCAGCCGTGTTAATTGCAGTAAGTAATTTTTATGCATTCTAGCTCAACTTTAAAGGACAGAAAATCATTAAGGTTTCTAAATATTTTAGTTCAGAGAAGTTATTATTATTTTTTTAACTTTATTTTTGTCATTTTACAAATTTTTTCAAACACAAAGAAGGGCAGGGAGTATAAAAAATCATGGGCATAAAGAAAGGAAGGAGAAATGAGATAAGGGGGGAAAAGAGAGAAAATAAAAGGGGAGAGGAGAAAAAAAGGGGGGCGGTTATATACATGAAATATATATACAGCTACCTTTGTCACGCCTGCTGGCTCTCCTCCCATCCCCAATCTCCTGGACTCCGTTTCCCATAATCCACTACCCGAAGGCATCACAGTCACATGTCCACCATCTCCCAGTCCTGCTCCGTCTCTCAGGTCTAAGTCTCCAGAATATTGATGTCACCTGTAGCTGATTAGCCTCGGGTACAAATACTCCTCTCTCCCACTGACCCGTTGTGAAGTATTGCCTCATCGTGCGTACCGAGCAAGTTCCTCTGTTGTTGTTCTTGTTTACTTACCTGGTTTGACTCCCTTTTGACTTTCTGGTTTACTCTTTGTCTTTCCCCTTTGGATACTGTTGCTGGTCTGACTGTTTTGCCTAGTTCTGACTAATGCTCGTCTCGTTACTCTGACTCAGTCCTTGCCCTCTTGGCTGTGTCCGCTTGTGCCTTGTTGCTGCTGTGTTGTGCTACGAGCCTTGGTTCGTTTTTGGTTCGAGAGGAGAGGTTAGGGTCCATGCTTTCCAATATTTTGTAAAGCATTCCATTCGTAATTGTAACATGTATGTAAGGTTTTCCATTGAATGGATTTTGTTGACAATTGCAAGACATAGTGGTTTGTTTTTTTGTTTTTTGTTTTTTTTGGGAGAAAATTCTGTGGGGGAAAATTCTGTTGCATCTATTTGTTAGTTCAGAGAATTTACGACCATGAAAATATCGTTGATGTCCAAAGAAAAACAGGTGTTAGCTTTTCAGTCTCGTTTGAACACAGCAGAAGCCGATTACACTGTGTGAAAATTTGTGGAGGAGCAGAAATGGCCCAAAAATGCCAAAACCGTCTGGTTCCACTGACTTACATTAACCTTCTGAGACCCGGACTTGCTTGGTGTTCAGTTTTAATTTCTCCTAGCTGTTTGGGATTAGTAGGACCCAACAAGTATAAAAACTAATGTCTTTGTACAGGAAGTTGTTTTGGCAAAAAACAGTGTCCTCATATGAGGTCAAAGGGTCAACGTTTTAACAAGTATCATGGTGCAGAGAAGCAGAAACGTAATGTCCTCATATGAGGACGCTGGGGTCTCCGGAGGTTAAATTGGATTGGGTTTTTGGTCTCTCCTGTGAAGTTACCATTTTGGAGCTACTTGTTTTCCTTTGGGCAGTGATGATATGTTAAAGGAAAGTGCCATCCACAGTTCTTTCTTATCATAATTTTATAGTTTGATGTCTTAAATTGTTTTCTAAAGCAAATTATTAAGCTACAGATAATGAAAACCTTCTATTACTAGCCTTGCCTAAACTTCACTGGTGTTGTAGTAGTTGGTTTATTGGCTATGGCCAATGATTTACATTTCTGGCATTTAGCTGACGCTCTTATCCAGAGTGACTTACAAGGTTAATGATTACAGGTGGGCCAATGTAGTGTTAGGAGTCTTGCCCAAGGACTCTTATTGGTGTAGCACAGCATAGTCACCCATACTGGGATTCGAACCCCAGTCTCCCACACGGGGTGGTGGCTACTTGGTGGGTAGTGGTGTTATCCACTGAGCTACACCAACCACCAACGATCTAGTTGTGGGCGCTAGTCTTGCCACAATTGTACCCATTGAGCCACATCCCTACGTATTTTTAATGCATTTAAAACTAGTCCTGTGATTCTCTCAAATGTGAGGGAGTGAACGCATTAAAATGAAATATACACTACAGACAGTTTAGTTAAAATGGGACAAATTAACATAAACGTTTAGCTGTGTTTGAGGAAGTAAACCTTGCCCTGCTTTCGAGCTGTCTTACACAAGAAATAAGGTATTACAAAAGCAGCTGTGGTATGCAAACCGTGCGCCCTCTGATGATGTGGTTCTGCAATAAGGACCATGGAAATTTCTATGGCTTGTTTTTGTAGAGTTCCGCTTTATGTGGAGAAACGCTGGTCGGGTAAAGTGTTCAGTACGAGTCAGACTAATGAATCATATCATTCTCATTGGTTTGTGAAATGACATGCCATGATGGGGTGGATGAGTAACTCATATTTCCCACTTTAAGTAGGAGTACAGCCAGTGTGGAGAGAGGAGGAGATGGATCATGGTCTTCACAGTGAGGTGTGATACAAATAAAAAAAACGAAGACCGGAAAAGACTGAACTGGGTTGCCTGCTTTAAGCAGTACTGGAAATGTATTCTTTATTTTTTAAGACAATAAACAGCCTTACTATTACGTCATATGCTATTACGAGTACATTATAATGATTATTTGTGTAAGATTTGAATCATTTTCTTCTCTTTTTCTTGCCAGTCAAATCAATTCATGACACAAAAACCAAGGGTTGTCCCAGACACATGGAGGTGTAAATATTAACGTTAAATCTGAAAGGCAATAACGAGGTCCTGTGATGCTGAAAGTAGATATTTTTATATATTTTATTTATTTGGTACATATTCAAGGGATATTATGTGCATGTAGTGTTTATATCTTCGGTGGACTGCTCCAACTACTTCAGTCCTCAGTGGTTATTGCCAGTTTGAGGCTTCTGGACACAGGCCCTTGTAGCCCAGTCAGTACTATCCATGAGTCCCATGAGTTTTTAGCTGACGCTCTTATCCAGAGTGACTTACAAGGTTAACCACATTACAGGTAGGCCAATGTAGTGTTAGGAGTCTTGCCCAAGGACTCTTATTGGTGTAGCACAGCATAGTCACCCATACTGGGATTCAAACCCCAGTCTCCCACATAGGGTGGTGGCTACCTGGTGGGTAGTGGTGTTATCCACTGAGCTACACCAACCACCAATGATCTAGTTGTGGGGACTAGTCTTGCCACAATTGTACCCATTGAGCCACATCCCTACGTATTTTTAATGTGCATTGTAGTGTTTATATCTTCGGTGGACTGCTCCAACTACTTCAGTCCTCAGTGGTTCCTGCCAGTTTGAGGCTTCTGGGCACAGGCCCTTGTAGCCCAGTCAGTAATATCCATGAGTCCCATGAGTTTCATTCTTCTGCCTAATGATCTTGGCTTCCTTTTCTTGTTAAATTAGTCTCAATAAAACTTCTTAAATCTCAACAGAACAGAGAAATAAGCAGCAGCTTTAAGTTGAATAAAATCATTAAATATTAAAATCATCAAATATTAAAAAATAATCATATAAAAATCATATTTGTTATTCTAAAACACCAAAGTAAAAAGAGTAAGAGTATATTGCCTCTCTGCACTACCAGTCAAAAGTTTGCACACACCCATCTAAATGGATGTAGTTGGTGGTCTTATAGACTCTACAGTCGTACACTGAACAGCTCCACCTGATGAGAGTCTGAACCAGTCCATATCCTGATACTCCACCTCTACTCCTGATGTACACAGTATGATACTCCTCCATATCTCCACCTCTAATATATATTTAGTGGTGTAAAAACTTTGATCTCTTTTTCTGCACAGTGTAAAAGCTCTAGTTCTCCTTTCAGGTTAGTGAATATTCATGATGGACCGACCAATAGAATCGCTCCAAACCTGCTTAGTAATAAACCTTGTTCTATCAGCTCCACTGCAGGGTAAGAACGCTGGTTCATCCTCCTGTAAAGGTCCACTCTGGAGGAATGAGGAACCATCAGTGCTATTTTATAGTTCACTTTTATTCTACAGTAAGGCTTTAAGATAGACAGAAGGGGAACCTTCATTAAGGTAGTGTACTTTCTCTGGTTGGATGTTGATCGTAAGACACTGTAACTCTTTTTTTTGTGATTTATTTTTTATAGCAATGCTATACACATACAGTTTCATTCTTTTTTAACCCCCCCCCCCATATAAGAATGTAACAGATATATATAGTTATAAAACAAAACAAAAATAAAATACAGAACTACCTTATGACCCTCCCTATGGCGACACATACCACCCCTAACCCGGATCTCTCTCCAATAATAATAAAAAGAGTTATAGTCAAACAAACTGCTCCTCCTCTTTAACTAGCTTGTTTGCCAGATCCCATGCCTGAAGAGTCTTAAAGCTAGCTTCATGCATTCGGGCTACAGACCCTCCATCAGGACGATTCTGAGCGTTGGCCCACTGCCGCCAAGCCAAAGAATGTGGTGGATGCCACCTCAGGGCCAACATTCTCCTGGCAGCAGTGAGACCAGCCCACAAAATATGTCTCTGTTGCCGAGACAAATCTAAGAATTCAAAGAGGCTTTATTGTCATTCGCATCACATTGTCGTGGTACATGGGGTGGAACGAAATTGTGGTACCCAAGGACCCAGTTTTACCCTCACAGCAGCACTTAAATAAATAAAATATACATAAATATATAAAAATATATGTAAAAATGAAAATAAAATAAAAATAAAATAAAATACAGAGAGAAAGAGCAGCAGGAAATGGAGAAGGTAGCAGCAGAGTGTATTTAAAGTGACTAGTGTCGTCAAAGTGTCGGTGCAGTGGTTCCACTAAGTGGCATTTAAAAGTCTTACAGCTTCCGGAATGAAGCTGTTCCTCAGTCTGTTTGTTTTACACTTGATGCTCCGCAGCCTCCTGCCTAAGGGGAGCGGGACAAACAGTGAGTGTGCTGGGTGAGTGGGGTCCTTCATGATGCAGGTGGCCCTCTTCCTGCATCTAGAGGTGTATATGTCCGTGATGGTGGGGAGGCTGACTCCGACAGACCTCTGTGCAGCCTTCACCACCCTCTGCAGAGCTTTCCTGTCTGCAGCAGAGCAGCTTCCGTGCCACACGTTGATGCTGGAGCATAGGACGCTCTCCACCACACACCTGTAGAAGGAGGTGAGGACCGAGCTCCCGAGCCCAGCTCGCCTCAACCGCCTGAGGAAGTAGAGCCGCTGATGTGCCTTCCTGACTAGGCTGGAAGTGTTGTTGCTCCAGGTGAGGTTGTTGCTCAGGTGAACACCCAAGTACCTGTAGCCGGAGACCACTTCCACCGCAGACCCTCCGACATGCAGGGGGAGGTGGGCATGTCTGCCCCTTCTGAAGTCCACAATCATCTCCTTCGTCTTCTAAACCCCCTAAGGAGGAGTCATTAAGTAGAAGCAGGGTTGGTGAAAGCGGGATATCAATTTCGAGTGTGTCACCTAAAGTTAAAGATACCTGGTTCCAGAAACTGACAACATCAGGGCAATCCAAAGACATTTGCATAAATGACCCCAGAGCACTGTGTCACCCCTCCGCCTCTCCTCGGCTTCTCCGCTCTTCAGGACTCCACTTCCCAGAGGGCCACGCTCGATGACGTCATGTCTATGCGACCCCGGTCGGACTCTGTGAATAGCTCTAGATCGCGCGAGTTTTAACCTCAGCTGTATCCAATTACTTCCTGTATTTAAGCCACTCACAAACACTCACGCTTTGCGAAACCTAGGTTAGCAATCCTGAGCGGTCTTTCCTCGTATGGTATTACTCTGGTTTCTGACTCCCTTCGTTCTCGTGTCCTGACTCTACGGTTTGTACCTCTTTTCGCCTAATCCCCTTTTTGTTCGCCCTCGCTGCTTGTTTCTACCTGTTTCAAGTGTGGTTTTACTTTTCAACTATATACAGTGGTGTACAGTACACAGTCGTTCCTCTCCAGGACCAGGTGCTTTCTCTCTACAACATCGGTTTTCCCCTTTCAAGACTTGTTCGCCCTCGTAGTGGGAGTCAGTAAAGGTGCATTTGTTCTACCATTAGGTTGTGACACTCCAGCCTAAAGTCCCTGGTTGGAACAACAATAGCATTTTTTTTTTTTATGAAAAAAGGATTGAGTGTGTGTGTGTGTGTGTGAGAGAGAGAGTTCTCAGACACTAATGTATTTGTTTGTTTCAGACCAGACTCTGGTGTTAAGGACTGTTGGCAAGGAGTGGGGAAAGAAGCTGTTGCACAGTCTGATGTGCCTGCTTTTGTAATAAAAGAGTTTGTGGTTGTTTACGATTTGTTTTGCGGGTTCTGACCTCCCGCCTGTCCCTGTCCCTGACCCGTTGTTTTCACTGTGTCGGTCTCGAATTGCCTGTTTTGTAATAAACCATTTCTGGTTTTTAGTTCTGCACACGTCGGTCTCGAAGTCTTTTGTCTAACACACTGAGTGGACATAAGTCACAATTAGGGAATATAATGATCTTCATAGAGAGACGCCTTCTAGGGGTCATGTAGATCCTATGAACGAAATTGTAATGTATTAATTGATGATCAGGATTTTTGGATGTCCTACATTTTCCCACACCATGCTCCAACAAATCTCATCATCAAGAAACTGTAACTCTGTAACTTTAATTGAAAAAATAATGTTGAGAATGAAGAAACACTTACATCCTCACTCGGTACATAATATTTATCACTGACGAACCTCAGGCAGCTGCATTCAGTTTGTGTAGAGTGTAAAATGTTTCTCATGAATTTCTCTTCTACAGATTGTTGTTGGAGAGTGCCTTCCTATATATCTGAGGTCCAGGTCCTCATTCATCAGTGACTACATTGCATGCCTCTACAAAGCCGTTGGCTCCTTCGTGTTCGGAGCAGCAGTAAGTCAGTCCCTGACTGACATTGCCAAGTACACCATTGGGCGGCTGCGGCCACACTTTCTGACTGTATGCAAACCCAATTGGGGCAATGTGGACTGTAAATCAGGCTACATTGAAAAATTTGAATGCACAGGAGACAAAACATTGGTCAATGAAGGCAGGTGAGTATCGCAAAGCATTTCTGGAGATGTGCAGATTTGTGGTGTTTTAAAAAATCAAGTTTGCGTCACGAGCTCATCACTTATTCTAATTCTGATTTTTATAGGCTTTCATTTTATTCTGGACATTCATCCTTTTCTATGTACTGTATGCTGTTCCTCGCGGTGAGTACATTTTATAATGCCTGTGCAGAACATATATTACATTATGCTAAGTGCACCTCATTAATATTGCTGTGTTGTACTTTTTAAAGCTGTATATGCAATCACGAATGAAGGGGGAATGGGCTCGACTGCTACGGCCAACTATCCAGTTCTTCCTTATTGCTGCGTCTCTGTATGTTGGCTTATCACGAGTTTCAGACTACAAACATCACTGGAGTGATGTTCTCACGGGATTCATACAGGGAGCCATTGTGGCAATATGTACTGTGAGTAATTCCATAGATACTGTGTAGTCAAAAGTCAGATTTTCAGCCCTTAGTTCCGAAAAAAGCTGGACCAAAAAGTGAGATGCTAATGAAAACAGAACCCTGGTACCTGCAACACCATAAAACCTCTAGGTCAGGTGCAGTTTAAGACCTCCTTGTAGCTGCACACTTGGCTATTGTATCAGCTCCACTGACCCTATAGGACACTCTGTAGGTGTACAGGTCCAAACTGTAGTCCATCTGTTTCTCTGTGTACTGTATTACCCTGTTCTTCAATGGGCAGGACCCCCACAGGACCACCACAGAGCAGGTATGATGTGGGTGGTGGATCATTCTCAGCACTGCAGTGACACTGATGTAGTGGTGGTGTGAGTGGGTCAGCCACAGCAGTGCTGCTGGACACCTCAGTGTCACTGCTGGACTGAGAATCGTCCAACCACAACCACTATCCCGCGCAACAGCGTCCTGTGGGCAGCGTCCTGTGGGCAGCGTCCTGTGGGCAGCGTCCTGTGGGCAGCGTCCTGTGGGCAGCGTCCTGTGGGCAGCGTCCTGTGGCCACTGATAAAGGACTAGAGGATGACCAACACTGCACTGTGTAGCAGCAGATGAGCTATCATCTCTGACTGTCCATCTACAAGGTGGACCAGCAAGGTAGGAGTGTCTAATAGAGTGGACAGTGAGTGGACACAGTGTCTAAACACTCCAGCAGCACTGCTGTGTCTGATCCGCTCACACCAGCACCACACACACTAACACACCACCACCACCACGTCAGTGACTGATCCACCACCCACCACCCACATCATACCTGCTCTGTGGTGGTCCTGTGGGGGTCCTGACCAATGAAGAACAGGGTAATACAGTATACAGAGAAACAGATGGACTACAGTCTGGACCTGTACACCTACAGAGTGTCCTAGATGGTCAGTGGAGCTGATTGTGGTTTTAATGTTATGGCTGATGGGTGTATACACAACGACAAGTCATGTTGACTGTTCTCTATAATTCAGATCAAACAAAATTAGCTAATCACACTGTTTCCTGTTTAGCCTCATTATTACAGACCATAATCCAGAAGCTTCAATTCTTAATTTAATTGAAACATTCTTTTCCCCAACACAGGTGTTCTGCGTGTCAGGTTTTTTCAAGGCCCAGCCCAAAGGACACACAGAGGAAATCTCACACACCACCTTACAGGAGACCACAAGCAACGTTAACCACTATGGTAGCACTGAGTGACCTACAGTCTTATTTAAGACCCTTCAGTGACTTTTAGTGCACAGTTAAGATTTATATGCTGCCCTGATAAAACAAAAAGCATTTACCAACGCCCTGATAAATAAAACAAAGCACATGTGACATGCAGTCATGTGGGCACACCTCACATTTGAGTTTTTATTGTTTCGTCTGTGAGCGCAGCACATAAATAGACAATGTGCACTAAAATGTGCTTTAAGAGGTTTATTCATTTGAGATCTGAGGCAAGACTCCTGGTGTTTGTTCGGGAGTGTGCAGCCATTTGCATAGGACTGTAAAAAGAGGATGGACAGCCAAGAAACAACAAACAGCAAGAGAAGAACGGACACTGTTGGTGCTAGTCTGTCACAGGCCTCCCTCAGTTTTCCATAGGAATAGAACTTAAAAAGATTTTAGATTGTAAAGTTCAGCCACCCCTTCTGAAGCATTGAACATTCCATGGGAACTGGTTCTGATGTTTATATTACTGTTGCAATAGCAGCCAAGACGTTTTTGTAATTCTTGTAATTTTTTTTGTTGTTTTTCATTTTTTTTTGTCCAGTGGCATTTCTGTTTTATGAAGCTTATCATTCTCTAATCATGCTATGTATATATACAGTATATATCGATTTTTCCAAAGAAGAGTCACATAACACAATGTACATCCTAGTGATGGAATCCATGGACTTATTCACATACATGGCATTTTGCAATAAGCTCCCATCATTCTGAGGACACACGTTAGCATGTCCTTTCTAGGTTCCAGTCGGGGACATTGAGTTATCAATGATGCTAGCAGCACTTCTTAAATGTTTTTGCTACTTTGTATCATATACATACACAAACATTTCCATCAACTGTAGAGTAGATGATCAAATGTCTCCCACAGGACAGTACCAGTCAACAAAGTTCAGAGACGGCTCCTCATAGCAGGTTCTCCTTCTGTGTATCTTAAAGCTTCACTGTAGAATAAAAGTGAAGACACCAAACTATAAACTAGCCCTCATGGAATTATACAGTCCACCTTAAAACCCTCCAGAGTGGAGATGGAATTATACAGTCCACCTTAAAACCCTCCAGAATGGAATTATACAGTCCACCTTAAAACCCCCCAGAATGGAATTATACAGTCCACCTTAAACCCCTCCAGAATGGAATTATACAGACCACCTTAAACTCCTCCAGAATGGAGCTGTACAGGAGGATGGAGCAGCTTCCTTACCCTGCAGTGGAGCTGATAGAACAAGGTTTATTACTAAGCAGGTTTGGAGCGATTCTATTGGTCGGTCCATCATGAATATTCACTAACCTGAAAGGAGAACTAGAGCTTTTACACTGTGCAGAAAAAGAGATCAAAGTTTTTACACCACTAAATATATATTAGAGGTGGAGATATGGAGGAGTATCATACTGTGTACATCAGGAGTAGATGTGGTGTATCAGGATATGGACTGGTTCAGACTCTCATCAGGTGGAGCTGTTCAGCGTACGACTGTAGAGTCTTTAAGATCACCAACACCATCCATTTAGATGGGCGTGTCCAAACTTTTGACTGGTACTGGATGTTTTCTGGTACGTGAGAGAATGCTTTATTGTGAATCTGCAGAATTACACTGAACCTGCTTTTTTATATGTAACCAGTGCATAATCCTTTCTTTGCTTTATTGAAATTGTATTAACATGTCATCTGTAAAAAGCTTTAACAGCAATACAAAGACTTCCTCCGTAACTTCCTCTTTAATGTTTCAGTCCTTGGACTAGTTGATCTCTACAGTGTGTCAAAACTGCTTGTTAAAAATCTTCTGTTATTTGTTTCCATTGAAAGTAGAACTCTTTTTCGTTTTCCTGTAACGTTACCATTGATGTGGTAAGTCGGATGTTTCAGGTTGGTGAACTGCCATGGCAGATGACACATACTGTATGCACTCAGTTGCCTTAAGTGAGGAAATCAAGGAAAGAAAAGAAAACCATGTCACAATAAACCGTCCCTGTTTACACAGTGAGGTGAAACTGGAGGCTCTGGAGGTTGGCGGTTAAGTAAACATCACTAAGCCCTTAAGATTAAATCAGTAAGGCAATACTTCTCCTAAGTCTTCTGTACTCAACAAGTGCATTCAAACAGCTTATTTGATCAGAGCTGAGCTACAAGCAGGTTCCCATCCAGAGGTAAAACAGTTTAGGAGCTCTACTGCCACCTTATGGACAAATTTGGAAGTGCAGTATTGAAGTCGGTTTCTGGAGGAGCCACCCAGTCCATTAGACCGAATGTAGATGGAAACGTGAAGTCATACCATCCATGTACAAGTACAGTGGAGTGAAATAACGTTCCTCCAGGAACAAGGTGCAACAGGGAGTCGATCATTTAAAGATGATCAAAGGTAGAATGGAAAAATTCAGATTCCTATTGGCTAATACAGTGAACTGTATCAGGCCGAATATCGTCGCTGTCCAAAGAAAAACAAGTATCTCCAAAATGGCAACTTTACAGGAGAGGCCAAAAACCTCATTTAACTTTAATGGAAGTCAATGGAACCAGACGTCTTTCCAAAACGTTTTGGGCCATTTCTGTTGGTCCAGTCATCATGAGATTCTCGCTCGGTGTAAACAGCAGCTGATGTGTTCAAATGATGCATAAAAGTAAAAAAGGACAAAAGTGGAGATACTTGTTTTTCATTGGACAGCAACGATATATAATATATAATGAAAACAGAATTTTTCTCTGATAACAACATTTAACAGTCCCTCTTAGTATGAAATATGAACATGCTGAATTGAGATTATAAATGTGTTTGTAGTTCGCTGTTAAGCACTCACTTTTGTGACTGTAACGGTACAAAAATATGAAATATGTATATATAGTTAAAAAAGCACACCTGGGGAAATCACGTTTAGTAATTTAAACGATTTAAAAAAGTAAACGTTGCCGGTGTAAAAGTATTCAGTAAATTAGATGTGTTATGTATTTTTTTTCCCTGTACATTAAACAGCACAGACATAGAAACTGTGCACTCATTTGTGGGTAAATGGCTTAAGTTTGTTCCCTGTGGAGGAAAGCACAAATCATCAGGTTTCAGGTTTATTTGTCATTTGCACAGCGTGTCAGGACATTTATGTATTGAAATGCTTGTGGTGAGGCTCAGATTACTCTACAGCAGGACAGCATTAATATACATGCATACTAAACATATTAAACAAAGAGATATAAAAGAGAGATATACTGAATAAATACAAAATAAACTAAATATACACAAATACAGAATATAGGAGGGGTCTGTAGAAGAAGATCTATCTATCTATCTATATATAAAACATATAATAAATGTTGAGTATGTAAACGCTATTTTTCAATTCAACTACATACAGTCCACCTGTAGCTGATCAGTGTCTCTAGGTGTACAGGTTCTGGGTTTGGGTTGGACCAGAATCCCTCAGTTCTGTTTGATTCTCTACACTACTGGAACCATGTCTCCCAAACTCCAGATCAGATATTGTATTAGATCTGTTTATTTAGAAAATCACTAATGACCTCCAGAAGCCTGTTTTTAGAACCATGCTCGCTGTGCGCTTCACCCCAGCCACCGCTCGCCAGTCTCTCTGTAGGTCACTCGAGGTCATCTTACGGTGGGTAAGGGACATTGGAATGAGGTGGCACTCATCATGGTCAGTAGAGAGTGGGTTTGGCCCTCTGCCAGTCTGTAGCTGTGTTGTCCTGTGTGTTTGCTGCTGGACCTTGTTCTTATGAACCAGACGCTCACTGTATCTGCCAGTAAAGCTAGAACCCGACCTTCGGTTCCTCACTGAGAACCTGCTGTACATGTGGAGATGCTGATTTAAGAAGAGACTGGAGTGGGCTCTGATTTATCTCCAGCTCATAACTTTTGGCCACTGCCACACATATTCACTTTGGATCCTCTGAGAAGAGGAAATGTTGGGCTGTAATGTTGGTTAGTGTGCAGCGGTTTAATATTCCGATCTATTTCAGCATTCCTAAACCAAATTCCCAAATTTCCACGGAATTACTAAACTCTACATTTATCCAGAGTCAGTTTCACTGAAACACTCGGCCCTTGATGTGTTAACCCTTGATGTATTAATTATGGAACTTTGTGTGGTCTGGGGAATAAATGGGTTATGAAGACAGTTATAGATGAGTTATAGATGAGTTATAGATGAGTTATAGTTTAATAAGGAAAGATGAAATCCTAGAACGGAAAAGCAGAGAGCTGTTCCATGCTTGCTGCTTGTCTGTGTTCGTCCATGCTCATTTGAATACACGCCTCCGGATGTAAAAGGGAAAACCAGAAGATGGCACTCTTTGCATACTTACAGTGTGCGGAGTCCAGGGTGCAGCCATGGTCTCTCTAAACCCTCCTCCAGAAACTGAACACAGCGTCAACTGAATGCAGTTCAAACTCCTCAGTCGAAGCGAGCCTAACTTTGGAACTCAGGAATTATTATTTAACTCAAGACGAGATATTATCTATAAGCTCTAGCGCATACAGCAACATCTGTAGCACATTAGGACCTACTAACTTGCCGTCTGTTTAATTAATTTGCATTGTTATGCTGTTTTCTGTTATTTAAAATAACACCATAAATGTAAACGGTCTCACATTTTAAATATACTCACTGCATTATTTTCAAACCGCGTGTCTGCTGTTTATAATAATTCAGTTATTCACCAGAATTCCTATGGAAAAGTCTGGAATTATTATTTTTTTTCACTAAGGCAATAGAAAACTTATGTGTAATCTAGCAAATGGCATCAGTCGTTCATATCGTTAATTAACATAACTGAGTATATACATAAACATGTTTTCACTGTGACTAATAATATCACCTGGCTAACTATAGATATATATTTAATCACTTTGTTCAATAAATGGATAACGCTATGCAGTATGATCGTGTTGTTTCTGTTGTTCCCTTTATCTATTGTTATGACTTACTGTCACATTATGTTTATCTCAGGGCCCTTATTTTATTTTAGCAAATGTCTTGCGATCGTCTATTTTATGTTTATCTGTTTAATATATTAAATAAACTCGTGTTCTGGTTTTAGTTGTAATCTATTTATCGTTAAATGTTTATGTGCTGCAGCTCGGGTCAGAGAGTAACGCAGTACAGTCCTCTGTGTGTCTGTACATATCGTAGTATTGACAATTAAACTACTTGACTAAATGAGGGCCTGAAGGCCTGTTCATATTTAAGGTGGTATTATTTTTAGAAATTCTGAAAATGATAAACAGTTCTCAAACACACACATAAATAAAGCTGTATTTTCTTTTAATTAACGATTTGATGACATTTATCCAGATGGATACCGTAAAATTATATCTCAGCGGCTTAGAGGTGGGCTTCCTATAAAAACCCACCTGCAATAAGTAACAAGAGTTTTTAAGCCTTGATTAAATGAAATTGAATTTAATTGGGTTCTCTTCATGTATTGTTATGACTTAAATGAAAGCCTGGTCATATTTAAGGAAATATGATACAGGAAATGATAAACAGTCCTCAGACTTTTGAGCTGCGCCGTATACTGTTCGCCTTTGCAGTTGATATGAAAGCATGTATCTCTGACTTCACTGGTGAACGAAAAACATGATCAAAGCTATTTCTGTTTAACTGTACTATATTTCCCTCCGGGTTTACGTACCAGGAATTATAATTATTAATGATTATTATTAAATAATTAATTATTACTAGCAAATTTTTATTATAATTGATAAATATGTCCAACTTTATCTTTTAACTTTATTATGCCTTAATCGAAAGACGACCTGAGCTGAAGCACTCTGTGTAGCCTCAACATGAATATATCAATTCTGGTTTCTATGACATCACAGGAACGGTATGTTTACAATGGGTTGTTTTGCAGCTTCATTATCGTGAATACCAGAACCAGAACATTACAGACTGCTTAACTGCACAGACTGACCACCAGAACATTACAGACTGCTTAACTGCACAGACTGACCACCAGAACATTACAGACTGCTTAACTGCACAGACTGACCACCAGAACATTACAGACTGCTTAACTGCACAGACTGACCACCAGAACATTACAGACTGCTTAACTGCACAGACTGACCACCAGAACATTACAGACCGCTTAACTGCACAGACTGACCACCAGAACATTACAGACTGCTTAACTACACAGACTGACCACCAGAACATTACAGACTGCTTAACTGCACAGACTGACCACCAGAACATTACAGACTGCTTAACTGCACAGACTGACCACCAGAACATTACAGACTGCTTAACTGCACAGACTGAACACCAGAACATTACAGACTGCTTAACTGCACAGACTGACCACCAGAACATTACAGACCGCTTAAGTACACAGACTGACCACCAGAACATTACAGACTGCTTAACCACACAGACTGACCACCAGAACATTACAGACTGTATAACTACATAGACTGACCACCAGAACATTACAGACTGCTTAACTACACAGACTGACCACCAGAACATTACAGACTGCTTAACTACACAGACTGACCACCAGAACATTACAGACTGCTTAACTACACAGACTGACCACCAGAACATTACAGACTGCTTAACCGCACAGACTAACCACCAGAACATTACAGACTGCTAAACTGCATAGACTGACCACCAGAACATTACAGACTGCTTAACTGCAGACTGCACTTTTTGCACAGACCCTGGTGATTCAGTTTGTATGATTCTGTTTATACTGTATATGTAGACTGTGTGTATGATACATATAGAGTTAAAAAGGATTATAAGAATATATAAGAATCTATATTCGGCTGCTGTTGCACAGTTCTGTCATTTGCACTAATACTGCACACTGTACATGTGTTCAGCTCCTAAACCTTTCCGTATATGTAGCATATATTGTACATTTTTCTGATTTATATACATGCATATATATTTTACTTCTCTCTAGTCTTTTCTTTCTTTTTTATATAAATGTTTATATGGTGTGAAATGCAGATCATAAATAACAAACACTGAACTTTTCATATTGGAGATTTTCCTTTGACAGGAATGATAAACTGTCCTTTATGGCTTTGGCATTCGGAGATTTTGGACAGAAGTGTTGGCTTCGAATGAGGACCACCTGGAAAACAAAAGGTGGGGTCTGCTGCTTCTATACCTCCGAGGCTACACGCGCACAGACACATACACACATAAATAAATCAAAATTTATTTGTAATTAATGATTTGATGACGTTTATCCAGATGGATACAGTAAAACATTATATCTCAACGGCTTACTGTCAGAGGTGGGCTTCCTATGTAAACCCACCTGCATTAGGATAAAATAAAAAAGCCTTGATAAAATAAAATGATTAAAAATGTTTTATAAAAGTTTGAAAGTAATAATAATAATAATAATAATAATAATAATAATAATAATAATAAAGTAATAAAGAGTGCTCAGACTCTCAGAAGCCGAGCTGGTGAGTTTTGTGAGTTCTGTAATCCGGTCAGAAAGTCAGGGGCATTGTTAATTGTGCTGAGCTGAACTACAGAAACAGGTGCAGTGAGGAGGAACAGGCGGACCAGACGTGTGTCATCAGACCATCAGTAATGTGGACCCGAGTTGTCAGCCGGACCGCCGGAAATAGCAGAACTGGCCGTGTTTTCTCTGGCCATAGCGCTGAATGTGCAGTCATATATGACCCCACAGGGTGAAGCATAGCACAGAGGTTTCAGCACAGTAGAGGTGGATTAGGCCTGGACTAGAAAGACAACGACCGCACAGTCCTGTGTACAGTGTGTATGTGTCCCTGCGTGAGCTTGTGTCCCTACAGGGTGTGCGTCCCTGCATGTGTTTGTGTCCCTGTGTGTGTGTCTGTGTCCCTGTCTGTGTGTGTGTCCCTGTGTGTGTATGTGTCCCTGTGTATGTGTATCTGTGTGTGTGTGTGTGTGTGTGTGTGTGTCCCTGTGTGTATGTATGTGTCCCTGTGTATGTGTGTCCCTGCATGTCTTTGTGTACCTGCGTGTGTATGTATCTGTGTGTGTGTGTCCCTGTGTGTGTATGTGTCCCTGTGTATGTGTGTGTCCCTGTCTGTGTGTGTGTGTGTCCCTGTGTATGTGTGTGTCCCTGCATGTCTTTGTGTCCCTGCATGTGTATGTATCTGTGTGTGTGTGTGTGTGTGTCCCTGTGTGTGTGTGTGTGTCCCTGTGTGTGTATGTGTCCCTGTGTATGTGTGTGTCCCTGTCTGTGTGTGTGTGTGTCCCTGTGTATGTGTGTGTCCCTGCATGTCTTTGTGTCCCTGCATGTGTATGTATCTGTGTGTGTGTGTGTGTGTGTCCCTGTGTGTGTGTATGTGTCCCTGTGTATGTGTGTCCCTGCATGTCTTTGTGTACCTGCGTGTGTATGTATCTGTGTGTGTGTGTCCCTGTGTGTGTATGTGTCCCTGTGTATGTGTGTGTCCCTGTCTGTGTGTGTGTGTGTCCCTGTGTATGTGTGTGTCCCTGCATGTCTTTGTGTACCTGCGTGTGTATGTATCTGTGTGTGTGTGTGTGTGTGTGTCCCTGTGTGTGTATGTGTCCCTGTGTATGTGTGTGTCCCTGTCTGTGTGTCTGTGTCCCTGTCTGTGTGTGTGTCCCTGTGTGTGTATTTGTCCCTGTGTATGTGTATCTGTGTGTGTGTGTGTGTGTATGTGTGTGTCCCTGTCTGTGTGTGTGTGTGTCCCTGTGTATGTGTGTGTCCCTGCATGTCTTTGTGTCCCTGCATGTGTATGTATCTGTGTGTGTGTGTGTGTGTGTCCCTGTGTGTGTGTGTGTGTCCCTGTGTATGTGTGTGTCCCTGCATGTCTTTGTGTCCCTGTGTGTGTATTTATCTGTGTGTGTGTGTGTTTGTGTCCCTGTCTGTGTCTGTGTCCCTGTGTTTGTATGTATCCCTGCGTGGGTGTGTATCTCTGCATGTGTGTTTGTGTCCCTGCATGTGTTTGTTTTCATATCGTTACAGGACAAAAACTTACTCTGACCTGAATACACCAGTGTAGCTCATCAGGAATTGATTCTGAAGTGGAGTAACATGGAACACAGACAGGAGGAGACTTAGCCAGTCTAGATGGTTTCAATAAAAGGTGGGCGCAGTTCACCAGAGTCAGTGTGAAGACCTCGCTGGGAAGGGAAACTCGGGAAACCCTGGAATTTCTTACAGAGAAAAACTGAAGGACCAACTTTCGATGACCAACCAAAACCACTTTGTTTTAGTGTCTGCAGTCTTATTACATGGAGACTTTACATAGACACAGCACCGTGTGGAAGTCATTTATCACATTTATCTTTAATATTTTATTCACAAAAATGAAGCCTACAGAGTGTAGATTTAAATACACAATATTTTGCCAAAATAAACATTTACTGAAAAAAATATTTTGTCAATTTACCCACCCTAAGATTTGATCACCACTTTTGAAATGTGAGGAATTTATTATTTAGTTAAATTTAAATTTAGTTAGTTAGTTTAAGTTAAATTAAATTTACTCAACAAAAGTAATGAAAAATATTCAATTAAAAATTTTATATTTTAATATTTTAACTATTATATTAACTAACAAATTTAAAGTTCATTGTGGATGTTTGTTTGAACTTTTTTCTGCATATTTATTTTTCTGCATATTTTTGGTTGAGTTCACTAGAAATGTACATCAATATGCATTTAAGTATCTCTAAATGAATCTTAGTGGTATCGTACAGTTTAGTACAGTTAGTTCTATTTAAGTATATGTTTAGTAGCAGTAATGATTATATTTGCCATACTGAGTACATAGTTAGTATATTAAGACTTTCAGTACATTAATTATAAGTGCAAGGAGGGATACTAAGTACACTTAATTAAGTAACATAAAGTCTACTGTTTATCTCCTGGGTTGTCAAGTACAACTTTGTTCATCAGTCTGTACATAGCAAAAAAAAAAAGGTTTTTAATCTTTCTATTAATTATTTGAGAATTATGACATCACAAAAAATAGCTAAATTAAACTAATTATATACATTTATCTGTAAAGTACATTTGAGATTATTTAAAATATTCATTAAAACTTGTGCCCTGTAGTCTATATAGTATTTATGGAGGATACATATTACCCAGCAGCCTGTCTTTGATTGAATACTACCACCAAGTCAAAAACTAATCTGTAGAAATGCACACTGTCAATCTTTATATAGGCCTCTAATTAAAATAACATAATAGTGCCAATATTTGTCAAATGTTTTTGTTGTCCAGTCATGAACAGGCATGAAGAAGAATATTACAGATAAATTTTACATTTTAATTCCATTTAAATGCGTTTAGCTGTTTTGCTTTCGTTTTTGTGAACCTACTGACCAGTTCGTGTACGGTGCTGAGCTCCACTGAACTCCACCCTTTGTTTATTTCATTCTCAGTCGAAACAGCCATTAAGCACCAGTTATGCATTTTAAAGAACCAGAAAGATGTCGAACAGAAAAGCGCTCAGAAGCCTCAACACATAAACATAAACGAGTTTTCTGGAACACTTGCTTCCAGTTTTTCAGGGCAATCTAAAGGACTATTTCTCCTCCGTCTAAAAGATGAAAGCTCTAGGTACCAGTTTATCTGATGGAGACAGTTTTGGTGGTCTGCCCGGTTTGGCACAGTTGTTAGGAGTTCCATTTGCTCTATAACTTAATAGTAACTCCAGTTAGAGGCACTGCCAGGGGTGGCCAATGCTGTTCTGCAGTGGTCGAACCCCAATTATGGGAAGACAGTCAGCTACTATTAATAAAGCATCAGTTATGCCTATGCTGAAAATCTGCCCTCAGGGCAGCAACCAATCAGTTATGGAGTCTGATGATGTTGCATTAGCTTATTAGCATACTCTCGCTGCGATAGGCTGATTCATTCATTCACTCAGTCCTCTGCGTTTATGTGTTCCTTGTGTGTTTGTGGGTGTCCCTGTGTGTGTTTGTTTTGCTGTGTGTGTATGTTCCTTGTGTGTGTGTGTGTGTGTGTGTGTGTGTGTGTGTCTGCATGTGTTTGTTTGTTTGTTTTCATATCGTTACAGGACAAAAACATCCCCCAACCTGAATACACCAGTGTAGCTCATCAGGAATTGATTCTGAAGTGGAGTAACATGGAACACAGACAAGAGGAAACTTAGCCAGTCTAGATGGTTTCAATAAAAGGTGGGTGCAGTTCACCAGAGTCAGGGTGGAGACCTCGCTGGGAAGGGAAACTCGGGAAACCCTGGAATTTCTTACAGAGAAAAACTGAAGGAGTAACTTTCCATGACCAACCAAAGCTATGTTAGGGTTATTACGTGAAGATGCAAAAATCTGCCATCAAATAAAACATAAAACAACTTGAAACATAAAAAAATAGAACACAGTAAAACATGCACATTCAATTAAACAGCTGTCGCGCCTCCGGGTTTCACTGTCACCGCCGATCTCACAAACTCCAGTTCCCAGAGTGCATTGCCTGATGATGTCACCCTCACATGTCCACCCTCGTTCTCACACTCCGCCTCTCCAGAGTACTGATTGCTCACACCTGCTGACCCCTCTCCATGCTGGATGTAAGCCCCACACACAAACACTTGTCGAACCTTGTTGGCACTGCTGAGCGTTCGCTCTTGCCTTACTAGTTTCTAGCTCTGGCTTTGACTCTCTCTCTCTGTCTCTCTCTCTCTTTCTCTCTCTCTCTGTGTCTCTCTCTCTCTATCTCTCTCTCTCTGTCTCTCTCTCTCTCTCTCTCTGTGTCTCTCTCTCTCTCTCTCTCTCTCTCTCTCCCTCCCTGCCTGTTTGTTTGTTCCTCACTGGATTTTGACCTCCTTCTGTTCTCCTGACTCCTTTCCTTGGTTAACCCTTTGCTTCATGGCTGCTGTATCATCTGATCTCCTGGATCTGACCTCTGCCTGTCTCTCCGCTTTGACCTTGCATTGCCCTTCAGTTATGATTGGTTGTATTTTGTTGCTGTGCTTGACTACCAACTCATTCGCTTAAAAACCCATCTGACTTTCAGCTCTGCTCACGGCAAGCCAAGTTCTTTGTTCAGGACCAAGAACCTTGATGATGCAACCAAAAAGGCTCAGTCAACCTACAGCTTCAGACGAGACCGAGGAACAGCCAACGGTAACTGGTCTGAAGACCTCGGAGAGTGTGGAGCAGAATAGGGCCAGAGTAAGTCATTATTATATGGCAGTGTACAAAAGGACAGTAACAGCCAAAAGTTTAGAGACGCTCCTCATAGCAGGTTCTCCTTCTGTGTATCTTAAAGCTTCACTGTAGAATAAAAGTGAAGACACTAAACTGTAAACTAGCCCTCATGGAATTATACAGTCCACCTTAAAACCCTCCAGAATGGAATTATCTAGTCCACCTTAAACCCTCCAGAATGGAGTTATACAGTCCACCTTAAAACCCTCCAGAATGGAATTATACAGTCCACCTTAAAACCCTCCAGAATGGAGTTATACAGTCCACCTTAAAACCCTCCAGAATGGAATTATACAGCCCACCTTAAAACCCTCCAGAATGGAATTATCCAGTCCACCTTAAACCCTCCAGAATGGAATTATACAGTCCACCTTAAAACCCTCCAGAATGGAGTTATACAGTCCACCTTAAAACCCTCCAGAATGGAATTATACAGCCCACCTTAAAACCCTCCAGAGTGGAGCTGTACAGGAGGATGAACCAGCTTCCTTACCCTGCAGTGGAGCTGATAGAACAAGGTTTATTACTAAGCAGGTTTGGAGCGATTCTATTGGTCGGTCCATCATGAATATTCACTAACCTGAAAGGAGAACTAGAGCTTTTACACTGTGCAGAAAAAGAGATCAAAGTTTTTACACCACTAAATGTATATTAGAGGTGGAGTAGGAGTATATTGTCGCTGTCCAAATACAAACATGTATCTCCATTTTTGTTGATTTTCACTTTTATGCCTCATTTGATCACATAAGCTGTTTTTGACACTGTGTGGGAAATTTCATAAAGAATGGACCAAAAGAAATGGCCCAAAACCGACTGGAAAGATGTCTGGTTCCATTGACTTCCATTCAAATAAAATGAGGTTTTGGCCTCTCCTGTAAAGTTGCCCTTTTGGAGATACCTGTTTATCTTTGGATAGTGAGATATGTGGTATATGGATATGGACTGGTTCAGACTCTCATCAGGTGGAGCTGACTGTAGAGTCTTTAAGATCACCAGCTACAGCCATTTAGAGGGGTGTGTCTAAACATTTAACTGGTACTGCACGTCTTCATAGCGCCGCTGGAACACATACACACTACTGAGCCCAAAATGAAATTAAATGTCATGAAGCACAGAACATCTGGCTTAATTTTGATCATATTTGTGTGCCCATAGCATCTGCCAGACGTTATCTGTGACAGATTTAACTGCCAGAATGGATTACTGACTGACTCAGCTTTGAGTAATAGACTACAGAGCCATGAAATGCTTATATTTGGTCTACCAGCAGCAAGTAGAAGAATTCCTGACTTTGCAATGGAGTCACAGTTACTGAAAAACAACCCTCAGTGTGCTACATAGCCTGTGCTTACATGGGCATAATTCTGCACATTATTGAGAAAATCTTTTTATGAGCTGTAATTTTACCGTAATTATGTTTTCCGAGATGTGATAAGGCAGAGGAAAACATGAAACGTGTACTGTAGTGTTTGAATGTCTGAAAACCAACCATCAAATTACAAGCTGACTTAGATATAATGGAACTGGGCTAAATGTTTCCAAATGTCTGGTGTCTAGGCTCTTTTTCAGTGTTCCAGAAAAAGCGAACCGATATGTCTTCTGTTTTGACTGCTCTACTAGTTCTACAACAGAGAGAGAGAGAGAGAGAGAGAGAAAGAGAGAGAGAGAGAGAGGTGGGAGAACAAGCTCTGGTGACGGAGAAGAGGAGAGGAAGATGATGAAAGAAAAACGATACAGAAGAAAGACAGTGGTGGATGAAGTACCAGGCTATGTACTCAAGTTAAAGAAATCCTGAGGTAGAATCCTCCTCCAGTGTCAGTAGAAGCTCCTCTCTTCAGTATTCCACTGGAGTAACAGTACTAAAGTATGTACCTTCAGATGTACTTAAGTATGGAGAGTAACAGTACTAAAGTATGTACCTTCAGATGTACTTAAGTATGGAGAGTAACAGTACTAAAGCATGTATCTTCAGATGTACTTAAGTATGGAGAGTAACAGTACTAAAATATGTACCTTCAGATGTACTTAAGTATGGAGAGTACCAGTACTAAAGTATGTACCTTCAGATGTACTTAAGTATGGAGAGTACCAGTACTAAAGTATGTACCTTCAGATGGACTGAAGTATGGAGAGTACCAGGAGCATGGTTTATTACGGCTCTAATGTCCTGTTATCATTTCTGGAACAGGACTCTTCATCAGCTCAGTGTAGGTGAAGAGACTCTAGTGTCTCTCAGTCCACCAGTCTTTAATAGAAGCTCATTCATTAGTCTGACACTGACATCTATTGAGATCACCATCAGCACAGAACACTGAAGGAGAACAGGTTCCGTTAGCTAGAACCAAGCTCTGTACAACAGGTCAACATAAGCTCCAAACAAAGTGAACACTGTAACCTGAATGGTGGACACACGTTACATTGTACATGAACACGCTACTTACAGTACACTAACACATTACACTTACTGAGTTACTGTACACCAACACGCTACTTACAGTACACTAACACATTACACTTACTGAGTTACTGTACAGCAACACACTACTTACAGCACACTAACGCATTACACTCTATTACTGTACATCAACACACTACTTACAGCACACTAACACATTACACTTACTGAGTTACATACCAAACACACTACTTACAGGACAAACACATTCCACTTACTAGTTACTGTACAAGCTCTGTACAGTACAGGTCACAACATTAAGCTCCAAACACACTACTTACAGCACAAACACTGTACACTTACTGAGTGGTACACCGACACACGTTACAGTTGTAACACTTACTGAGTTTACACGCTACTTACAGTACACTAACACATTACACTTACTGAGTTACTGTACACCAACACGCTACTTACAGTACACTAACACATTACACTTACTGAGTTACTGTACACCGACATCAGCACATAACGCATCACTGTTACATCACACCGACACGCTACTTACAGTACACTAACGCATTACACTTACTGAGTTACTGTACACCGACACGCTACTTACAGCACACTAACGCTACACTTACTGACACTGTACACACTACTTACACACACTACGCATTACACTGACTTAGTTACTGTACACCAACACGCTACTTACAGCACACTAACACATTACAATTACTGAGTTACTGTACACCGACACGCTACTTACAGTACACTGACGCATTACACTTACTGAGTTACTGTACACCAACACGCTACTTACAGTACACTAACACATTACACTTACTGAGTTACTGTACACCAACACGCTACTTACAGCACACAAACGCATTACATTAACACACCGATTACTTACAGTACACTGAGTTACTGTTACTGTACACCGACACACTACTTACAATACACTAACGCATTACACTTACTGAGTTACTGTACACCAACACGCTACTTACAGTACACTAACACATTACACTTACTGAGTTACTGTACACCAACACGCTACTTACAGCACACTAACACATTACACTTACTGAGTTACTGTACACCGACACACTACTTACAGCACACTAACACATTACACTTACTGAGTTACTGTACACCGACACACTACTTACAGCACATTAACACATTACACTTACTGAGTTACTGTACACCAACACGCTACTTACAGCACATTAACACATTACACTTACTGAGTTACTGTACACCGACACACTACTTACAATACACTAACACATTACACTTACTGAGTTACTGTACACCAACACGCTACTTACAACACACTAACACATTACACTTACTGAGTTACTGTACACCAACACGCTACTTACAGCACACTAACACATTACACTTACTGAGTTACTGTACACCAACACGCTACTTACAGCACACTAACACATTACACTTACTGAGTTACTGTACACCGACACGCTACTTACAGCACACTAACACATTACACTTACTGAGTTGAGAGAAATTGAGACAGATAGAAGGGAACTGATAAAAAACATAAGAGAAAGAAAAAAAGAAGACAGAGAGACTGAGACCAAGAGAGAGAGAAAGAGAGAGAAGAAGCCAAGAAGGGATTTCTGTGGGCGCTCTCTTGAACAACAGGAAGCAGGATATGAGGGGCTTCTCTCTAGGTAAAAGACTCCCTGTCTGGAGCACAGCTGGAAGGAAGACAGTATGTCTTTGGCGGTGTGTGTGAGTGTGTATGAGTGTGTGTATCTGTGTGTGTGTGTGTGTATGCGTGTATATGAGTGTGTGTGTGTGTGTATGTGTGTATATGAGTGTGTGTGTGTATATGAGTGTGTGTGTGTGAGTTTGTGTGAGTGTGTATGCGTGTATATGAGTGTGTGTGTGTGTGTGTGTATATGAGTGTGTGTGTATGCGTGTATATGTGAGTGTGTGAGTGTGTATGCATGTATATGTGAGTGTGTGAGTGTGTATGCGTGTATATGAGTGTGTATGCGTGTATATGAGTGTGTGTGAGTGTGTATGTGTGTATATTAGTGTGTGTGTATATGAGTGTGTGTGTGTGAGTTTGTGTGAGTGTGTATGCGTGTATATGAGTGTGTGTGTGTGTGTATATGAGTGTGTGTGAGTGTGTATGTGTGAGTGTATGAGTGTGTGTGTGTGAGTTTGTGTGTGTGTGTGTATATGAGTGTGTGTGTGAGTTTGTGTGAGTGTGTATGCGTGTATATGAGTGTGTGTGTGTGTATGTGTGTATATGAGTGTGAGTGTGTGTGTATGTGTGAGTGTGTATGTGTGTATATGAGTGTGTATGTGTGAGTGTGTGAGTGTGTGTGTGTGTGTGTGTGTGTGTATGTGTGAGTGTGTATGTGTGTATATGAGTGTGTGTGTGTGTGTGTGCACGTGTCGGTACACTGAGCTGCTGTGGGCACAGATAAAGACATGTATTATAGATGTTCATATAAAGCATGAGATTTGCATGACTAGATTAGATCAGAATCAGAGTCATTTACTTAAGTCCCCAAAGTAAGTGTATTACACGTCTCGTAATACCACTCTGTATCTGAAATGAGGCGATAATGAGGGGACTATAAATCCCACTGGGGTTTGAGTGACAGGATCCGTAGGTTGGGAAGAGGTGCTACAGTACAGGGAATGTCTCTTTCCATGTGTGGAAAACGCTCCAGAGCAGATGTTAATGATTGGCTAAAAGGAGGGACTGCATGTGGGCGTGGCCAAAGACCAAGTAGCTGAATCTGCAGGTGTATGGAAGCGTACGGTCATACAGGACCCAGGTCATAAAATCCCAGTCTACAGGGAATTCTCTTCGGAATTGTGCCAGGGAAGGCATCCACCACATCTGGACCAACTGGACAATCCTTTGATGTAAGAGTGTCTGAACACTGATGTGGCTACATCCAGAAACTTGCCCAGATCGGGCCAAATGTTATTGGAGGTCATGGAGGTGTAACACACTAATAGGTATGTTTCAGTCACAGGAGGATGTGTGATATTTATCCGGTATATATGTATATATATATATAAGTCAGTAAAGAAGCCCATTATCCCTCCTCCACCAAACGATACTGCTGGCACTTTGCATGCTGATAGGCAGCGAGGCAGCGCTCCCCTTGCATCCATCAAACCCAGATTCATCTATCTGACTGCCAGAGCAGTGAAGTGTGAGTCATCACTCCAGAGGACACACTTTTCACTGCTCCAGAGTCATTTACATTTACATTTATGGCATTTAGCTGACGCTCTTATCCAGAGCGACTTACAAGGTTAATGATTACAGGTAGGCCAATGTAGTGTTAGGAGTCTTGCCCAAGGACTCTTATTGGTGTAGCTCAGCATAGTCACCCAGACTGGGATTCGAACCCCAGTCTCCCACACATAGAGGTGGCACTGTGAGTAGTGGAGTTACCCACTGAGCTACCCCAACCAGTCCAGTGGTAGTGTGCTTTTGACGCTTTGTGCATTGTGCATTTTCATCCTAGGCTTGTGTGCAGCTGCTCGGCCATGGAAACTCATTTTATGAAGCTCCCAGCGAGCAGTTCTTGTGCTGATGTTGCTTCCTGAGGCAGTTTTGAACTCTGTAGCGTCTGATGCAACAGAATATTGGCACTATGCACTTCGGCACTTGACATCCTCACTCTGTGAGTTTGTGTGGTCTACTACTTAGTGGTTGAGCAGCTCCTAGAGGCCTCCATTGCCCAATAATTTCACTTACAGACTGGGGTGTATATATATATACATTCAGCGAGCAGTGGTGTCCTCCGTGAGTCATCCTGTTAGTGCAGCACCATTGGCAGATGGCTGCACCACGCAGGACTACATGCACACAGACCGTTACCACGACTGTCCTTAACACCATTCTGAGTGACTCAGAATGGCAGCGGGTCATCTTCAGTGACGAGTCCCGCTTTAGTCTTGTGGAGACGCCCAACGAATCCGTGTGTGGAGGCACCGTGGTCAGCACCGAGATGAACAGTCTGTTTTCACATGTCCCTCCACCTCCACCCCTACCGCACCATCTGCAGGAACTGTGTGAGGATGTTCAAGCTGCATGGGATGGATTAACACAGGACACCATTATGTGAACCATTCATGTGAGACTCATCATGTGATTGTTCAGGTAGTATAAACAGTACACCCACACATGCACACGCACACACACAAACACACACACACACACATATACACACACACACACACACAAACTCACACATACACACACACACAATTACAATCACACCCACACACACACACACATACACACAAACACACACACACAAACACACACAAACACACACACACAATTACAATCACACACACACACACAGACACACACAAACACACACAGACACAATCACACACACACACACACACACACACAAACACACACACATAAACACATACACACAAACACATACACAAACACACAATCACACACACACACACACAAACACATACACACACACACACACAATCACAAACACACACATACACATACACAAACACACACACACAAACACATACACACAAACACACACACACACACACACACGGTTTGTCACCCCAAGTGTTGCATACCATCTGCATTCTCCACTCGAACTTATCTCATCATCATAAGTGTTTAGACCCTCAGCAGTGGGGCTATAAAAGCACGATAATACTGCAGGAGATGGAGGAAATGTTCTTACTGTCATTAACACCACTGCAACTTAGACGACACGTTCTCCGTAATGTTCTACTGCTTAAAGGAAAGTAGGGCAACACAGAGCATTCATCATTTTGATGACATAACCCTACCAGGTCGTAGCTGTGATTAAAATGAATACGCTGAGAGTGATGGGAAATGATAAGTAGTCCATCATTGTCAAAGGAACCAATATATATATATATATATATATATATATATGCTCACAATGCAAATGAGCCAAACACAAAGGAACGGTTCCACCAAATATATGAGTGTGGTTCATGAGGGAACAGTCTAACCCAGGTATTTGTAATTTCATGATGATATTTGTTAACGTCTTGATTTTACTTGGTCAAAAATGGCATGTACATTGCCATCAAACCATTGACCATATATGTTTAAGGTGGTAACAACATCAGCCTCCTGCAGATGGCGCTGCATGAGGATGATGGGTGTGAGTAATGGGATTCATAGATTAGGAAGAGGTGCTACAGTGCAGGGAATGTCTCGTTCCATGTGTGGAAAACGCTCCAGAGCAGATGTTAATGATTGGCTAAAAGGAGGGACTGCATGTGGGCGTGGCCAAAGACCATAGTGTGAAGGAAGTGGCTGAATCTGCAGGTGTATGGAAACAGCATACGGTCATACGGGTCTACCAGCAGTGGATAAAATCCCAGTCTACAGGGAATTCTCCTCGGAATTGTGCCAGGGAAGGCATCCACCAAATCTGGCCCCACTCCCCAATTCTGTAAGAGTGTCTGAACATTGATGTGGCTACATCCAGAACCTTGTCCAGTACATGCCAAATCCAATCATGGCTGTTATTGGTGGTTATGGAGGTGTTACATGCTATTTGGTAAAACAGTCCAAATGATTAATTAATTATTATTACATATGTTGTATAGCACATGTACCATCAGGCCATAAATAAATATGGTCCATTCATAAGTATGTGACTTATATATATATATATATATATATATATATATATATATATATATATATATATATATATATATATATATATATATATATATATGTACAGTGGTAATGATATAGCATTCAGTAGTAATTGTACAAGGATTTTTAGACTTTCTGTTATACACTGCCAAACCAGACCAAAACCATGTGGACACCTGACTATCCCACCCAAATGAGCTTGCCGGACATCCCATTCTAAAACCACAGACTTTAATATGGAATAGCCCTGACCTTTGTGGCTATAACAGCTGCCACTCTTCTGGGAAGACTCTCCACAAGAATCTGGAGTGTGGAGCGAATTTGTGCCCATTCAGTCAAACGAACGTTTGGCGTGAGGTCAGGCTCTGATGTTGGCCTGGCTCACCACCGACTGATGTTCCAGCTCATCCCAAAGTTGTTCGTTGGGTTTGAGGCCAGGGCTCTGGGGAGGCCACTGGAATTCCTCCACAACAAGCTCATCAAACCACGTCTTTACTGACCTTGCTTCGTGCACAGGGGCACAGTCATGCTGGAACAGGGAAGGGTCTTCCCCAACCGGTTGTTATAAAAGTAGGAAGCAGATGGTTGCATAAAATGCCATGGGTGACATTGTGCTGATGTTGCTTTTGGAGTCAGTTTGGAACTCTGGAACTTGGTGGCAATGCTGGACCCGGATGCTTTTCCAAAACACACTTACAGTTGAACAGGGCAGATCTAGCAGTGCAGCTGTTTCACTGAGTGACTAGGGGTAGTGCCATATAGCTCCTCAGTGTGACCCATTCTATTGCTGGTTCGGCCTGGGTGTGCTTGACTTCATGCACCATACAGTCAATGTGCGGCTGACACACCACATCCGTAATAGTTTGGTCCATGTTTAACCCTTTGTCCACCAACCTAGAACATGTTCCATTGAGGTTCAAGAACCTAATGTATTCCAGTCGCCACATTTCCACCAACAACACATGCAACCAACGGACAGCAGGTTCTACAGCACAAACAGTGACAACATCTGTGGGTGTTAAGGAAGGAGAAGGCAACAATGGCGCCACCCAGTGGTCTGCTGGAGAACCTCTTCTACATCTTCCCATCTCCAGTAGTTGATCTGTGCTCGTTTTCTGGATACAAACGAACATCTGGAGTAACAACACGAACTCTTTAGGTTCCTGCCTGTGTCGTTTTTGTCCTTCCCCCTTTTGGTCTGGTTTGGCTCTTTAGGTTTTGACTTTGGCTAGTTCTGGTTACGTTTGCACTTGCACCTGTCAATCTACATTGTGTCTCATTCCACCAATTACCTTGATCAATAAATCAGGTGTAGCTTTTAGATCTGTGAGAGTCCGCTTAGTCCTTCCGGTGTCACAGGACATCAGCCACATCAATGTTCAGACACTCTTACTTATCAAAGAATCGTGCAGGTGGTCCAGATTTGGTGGATGCCTTCCCTGGCACAATTCCCGAGGAGAATTCCCTGTAGACTGGGATTTTATCCACTGCTGGTAGACCCGTATGACCGTACGCTTCCATACACCTGCAGATTCAGCTACTTCCTTCACACTATGGTCTTTGGCCGTGCTCACATGCTCAGTCACTCCTTTAGCCAATCATTAACATCTGCGGACATCTGGAGCGTTTTCCATACATGGAACGAGACACTCCCTGCACTGTAGCACCTCTTCCCAATCTATGGATCCTGTCGCTCACACCCCACAGGTGTTTATATAATATATGGAGTAACAGCACAAGTGCTCATGGGTAATCCATCTTGGTACTACTGTTGACGACATATTCATTGACACTGCTTGGTTCTTGGTATTGGTTTCCTCAATAGACCCAAAGAAGCCTGATCAGAACCAGTCCAGGGTTCTTTTGGTAGAAAAGGGCTAATGGTGTATCGATGTGCATTGGCTAATGAACTACTTTGAATATTTTATATTTGTGAGCCTCATACAGATGGCTTCTCACAGGGTTTGTAACCATCTGTATTGTTTTCTATTTATTCACTGTGGATATAAAAGATATTAAGATATGCTTTTATTATTATTGGATATTGGGCTGTTGTTGCTTTACTCAATTAAGAATATGAGGATGTGAGAATCTGTATGTGTGTTGGGTTTGAGTGTGTGGGTGTGTTTGTTAATGAAACATTAAGCACTTGCCCCTCAAAATGTCTCAGCACGATGTGTTATGCAACCTTTCTTTTATATTAGCTTTGGATTCCTGCAGCAAATGGATTCATCGCGCAACTGGATAATTGAATTCTACTTATATTCATATTCATTAGGTTATCTGAGGGTTTCTGTTTAGGCTCGGTTACAGCCATTGATATGGTTTCCCTTTGTCAGATGAACAATACAGTGACAAGAGGCTGTGCATTGGTTATTTGATCACAGGTTAGGCGGTTATTAGACAACATGAAATATGATCAAAGCCACTTTAAAGTTATTATTAAGAATAATCCAGTTAAACAAGTCTAGAGATAAGGAGTGCAGTTCATGTTGCATAAATAAGAGAGCACTCCGGTTTCTTCTCCAATCAGCATCTCCACATGCACTGCAGGTTCTTAGTGAGGAACCGAAGGTTGGGTTCTAGCTTTACTGGCAGATATGGTGAGCATACTGTACAAGGCTGGGGCACTCCTTCGTTTGTTTCTGGTTTCCGTTGGTTAACGATCTTCGTTTCTGCTATTGTTTTCCCGCTTGTGGTCTGGTTGCTGGTTTGATTATCTCGTTTGGTTTTGGTTTTGTCTCTTTCCTGTTGGTTATGTTCGCCCTCACAACTGTCTGTCTTCCGTGTTTGCGTTGTTCTGTTTCATTTCATCAATTATCTTGATCAATAAATCCCAATTAGTTTTTATATCTGTGAGCATCCATGTAGTTCCTTTGTGTATGTGTACTTCATTTCGTTGATTTGGGACACGCCCCCCGGACACGGACCAATCACAACATCCGTCTTCAGCGCGTGCGTGATATCAGTGAGCGGCGCCGAGTGTAAACACAACGCTGTAGCATGGCTTCGGCGGGAGCGCCGTACGCGGTAGCCTTTGGTTCCAGGGAATTCAGAGAGTGTGGGAGACAAATTACAGACACTGGATCGACCACATCAAACTTCATAAGGCATCTAAACACACCCGGATAGGTCTGTGCTAGCCGCTTAGCCGTTCAGCCATCATTCCAGCTATATAACATACAGTGTTAGCCCCTTAAGCTGGCCGGAAACAGGAAGAGTATGGTGCCGAAACAAAAAGTGATATTGCTTCTAGTTTGTTCTGTCTGAGAGTTGTAGAGCATTGTTTTGTGTGAGTGAATATTGTAAGGAAATATGGAGCATTCAAAAAAAAAAAATACAGTTATGTTTTGTACACTAAGTTAATCTGTTGTGTTTTTTAATCTACATTTTTTTAATGCTACAGTTACTATATATGCTTTGTGTAAATTGACTTAAGAATTGACTTGGACTTTAGCCTATAGACTCGTGACTTGACCTGGACTCTAACCTATAGACTCGTGACTTAACTTGGACTTGTATTTTGTGACTTGTGGCCATCTCTGATTTAAGGAACGGGCTCAGCAATCGAAAACAGGCTCGCATTCCCAATTCTGTCCGGATTATATTACACTATAGCGAGACATGCGTAATCATATATCGAGATGGAGTGGATGATCTGAAAGGAACGGCCCTGTTCCACCATCTCCGAGAGTGGCAACCATTTATTTTCCATTGTGATAAGCACAGCCACAACTGACAGCCTGTCTTGAGGATTGAGCCATGTTATACGGCATTGCCAAATTGTCTGGGCAGGAACACGGGAGGAGGCAGACTCTAAACATTTCTCCATTACAGGTTTGCATACAGTGACAGGTAAAAAACCAATCTGTCAGAGGCTCAGCCTTCTGCATGGGCCACGATAAACCATGCTGCACTGTTCAGTCACGGTCAGTGACAGAAGTAGACCAGCCTAGCATCTCTCTCTCTCTCTCTACCTCTCTTCACCTCTTATCCTAAAATCAGTCCACTGGCCTGGAAGCTCCTGCTGATGGGTCTGTCCCTCACTGTTAAACCGAGAGGTCAGCCCAAGCCCAGTGGATAAGACATCCGAGTAAAGCTCCTTATCAGGCCTGCAGAATGACCTTTGTGTGACCTCCATCAACATTCCTGCGAAACCCTGATGACAGAAGACGGCTCTCGATGTCATCATTACACCAGTCACTCTTAATTAGTGCACTGGAGGGCTGATAATCCGCACGCACTAAAAAAAGTACAGTACATTAATTACAGCTGCGTTTTTAATGCACAGGGCTAATGAAGTCCACACATGCTCACACATGTCCGACTGGTGATATGCAGCATTAGTGAATTCATAATATTCATAGAACATAATGTATAAACATAGAATCATGTTTAAAACTGTTTATCTTAGTGTTTCCATGAGGACATAATATATATATATATATATATAGTCTACCAGTGCACTATATATAAACAAATATATATTTGTATGTATGTATGTATGCATGTATCCATAGATAGATAGATAGATAGATATTTAGCATGCTAAGTAGATACTATATCGAACTAGCAGACTCTGAATACATTAATTATGAGTATATCTAAATGAAGTAACTTCAGTCTACTTTTATTTCTCCTGTGTAATAATAAAGAGCCAGGAAAGAACTTCAAGAGATATATAAATATCTGTACTTGAATGTACAGATAAATTGCAGAGGTGTTACTGAAGTACAGTCAGACTTTACGTGCCAGTTTAAGCTGACTGCTGTGGTTAATGAGTGTTGCAGCTCTGGGGAGAGAGCCGGTAGCGTATCGTGCTGGTTTTGATGGTCCTGAGTCTTCAGTCAGAGCTAAGCAGTGACATGCACACTACACAAACCTCACTATACACATAGCCTATGTGTGCTTGTACGCTTGAACTTGGCGTCATCATTCATCAACATGCTAAAGAAACGAGGGGCAGGTAGAGTCTCCTGATCTTTCCCATATATCCCCATAGATGGTGGGGCTCAGTGATGTCATCTGTATGGTGTAAAGCTCCACACAAACCTGGAGAAATAATGTGCTGCACTTAGAACGAAAGTTTTGGTTCCTGCTTGGTTGTCTGATAATGAATTTACGCATAGAGAATGAAGCTGAGATATGAACAATTGATTATATTTAATGTTTTAATCTACCAACTAAGGAGAGATCAATAATCAGCATGAGAGAAATGGATGGAGGCCCAGCTAGAAATGATTAGCTCTAATAACGTTCTGAGAATATGCAGTGCAATGTTCCATTAATGTGTTCAGCTGGAAGTTTTCTTTTGGGGCCTGGAATGTTCTTTCTTAAGGCAGGAGGACGTTCTCTAAAAACGTTTCGTCATCTCAGGACTCAGTAACATTCATTAAAAATCTTTCGAATGTTGTGCTGAGAGCATTCTTCTTTGGTTATCATGGCCTTGACCACATCCTCAGAACATCCTGAGAACATTCTTAGAACATCCTCTGAACATCCTGACAACATTCTGAGAACATCCTTAGAACATCCTCTGAACATCCTGAGAACATTCTCAGAACATCCTCTGAACATCCTGAGAACATTCTGAGAGCATCCTCTGAACATTCTTAAAACATCCTGAGAACATCCTGAGAACATTCTCAGAACATCCTGAGAACATTCTGAGAACATCCTCTGAACATTCTTAAAACATCCTGAGAACATTCTCAGAACATCCTCAGAACATCCTCTGAACATTCTCAGAACATCCTGAGAACATCCTGGGAACATCCTGAGAACATTCTGAGAACATCCTCTGAACATTCTGAGAACATCCTGAGAACATCCTGAGAACATCCTCTGAACATCCTGAGAACATCCTCTGAACATCCTGAGAACATTCTGAGAACATTCTCAGAACATCCTGAGAACATCCTCTGAACATCCTGAGAACATCCTGAGAACATCCTGAGAACATCCTCAGAACATCCTCAGAACATTCTCAGAACATCCTCTGAACATCCTCTGAACATCCTGAGAACATCCTCTGAACATTCTTAAAACATCCTGAGAACATCCTGAGAACATTCTGAGAACATCCTCAGAACATTCTCAGAACATCCTCAGAACATCCTGAGAACATTCTGAGAACATCCTCTGAACATTCTCAGAACATCCTCAGAACATCCTGAGAACATCCTGAGAACATCCTCTGAACATCCTGAGAACATCCTCTGAACATCCTGAGAACATCCTCAGAACATCCTCTGAACATCCTGAGAACATCCTCAGAACATTCTGAGAACATCCTCTGAACATCCTCAGAACATCCTGAGAACATCCTGAGAACATTCTGAGAACATCCTGAGAACATCCTGAGAACATTCTCAGAATATCCTGAGAACATCCTCTGAACATCCTCTGAACATCCTCAGAACATCCTGAGAACATTCTGAGAACATCCTCTGAACATTCTCAGAACATCCTCAGAACATCCTCTGAACATCCTGAGAACATCCTCTGAACATCCTGAGAACATCCTCAGAACATCCTCTGAACATCCTGAGAACATCCTCAGAACATTCTGAGAACATCCTCTGAACATCCTCAGAACATCCTGAGAACATCCTGAGAACATTCTGAGAACATTCTGAGAACATCCTGAGAACATTCTCAGAATATCCTGAGAACATCCTGAGAACATTCTGAGAACATCCTCTGAACATCCTGAGAACATCCTCGGAACATCCTGAGAACATCCTGAGAATATCCTGAGAACATCCTCAGAACATCCTGAGAACATTCTGAGAACATCCTCAGAACATCCTCTGAACATCCTGAGAACATCCTCAGAACATCCTGAGAACATCCTGAGAACATCCTCTGAACATCCTGAGAACATCCTCAGAACATCCTGAGAACATCATCTGAACATCCTGAGAACATCCTCTGAACATCCTGAGAACATTCTGAGAACATCCTCTGAACATCCTGAGAACATCCTCTGAACATCCTCTGAACATCCTGAGAACATCCTGAGAACATCCTCTGAACATCCTGAGAACATTCTGAGAACATCCTCTGAACATCCTGAGAACATTCTGAGAACATCCTCTGAACATCCTCTGAACATCCTGAGAACATCCTGAGAACATCCTCTGAACATCCTGAGAACATTCTGAGAACATCCTCTGAACATCCTGAGAACATCCTGAAAACATTCTGAGAACATCCTCTGAACATCCTGAGAACATTCTGAGAACATCCTCTGAACATCCTGAGAACATCCTGAAAACATTCTGAGAACATCCTTCGGAACATCATGAGAACATTCTGAGAACATCCTGAGAACATCCTCTGAACATCCTGAGAACATTCTGAGAACAACCTGAGAACATTCTCAGAACATCCTGAGAACATCTTCGGAACGTTGCAGTTCCTCTTTAAAATGTTTAAACGATTAACACATTTCCTTTAAAAGTTTATGGGAACCTGTGGGGAACGTTAGCCAACGTTCTGGAAATGTTCCCTGCTAGCTGGGAGGCTACATCCCTGCTGTGTGTCTGTTAGACCGGGAGGAGCACACCGACAGAAGAGGCGAGTGGGTTTTGGTTGTGTGCTGGGCCTTTATTTTCAGTGTTCTGTTTTCTCCAGTTGCTAAACACAATAATGAACCCCATCCTGATTTGGTCAGTCGCTCCGCCTGACCTTCAGTACGGGATGGGATTTCATGCCGGAGTATTGAACACGGTGTAGACAACACAACAGCAGCTCAGCACTTCTGTAAAAACACAAGCTCACCCTGCGGTGGTCATGGGGTAATTTCATTTGTTTGTCTAATCTAGATTTGTGAGCGTCTGCAGACAGGTCTTTATTTTTCATCATCTGGGCATTTTAACGGATTCAGGAATGCCGGGTTCAGGCTATAGTCTGTCAGCTGTAGCAGCTTCATTACCATACTGTGGGCATGTGTAATCTATTGTTAGAATAGGACACAGTGTTATATTTACCACCTGTAGGCAATGTAGATGCATGCACTTAAATAAGTCAGTCAATCTGCAGGCCATGTACTCAGACATTCTTTATTCCTCCCTGAATTTATGGTGGACAGGATTGTGATGTACGGCCAGTGAGGTATCGGAACGTTTTCTGTGTGGCAGTAATCAGTATAGTCAGTATAAAGGCACAGTCAGTAAAACTGCTCACTCACTCACTCATTCTTTAAACCACTCTACCTGTTCTGGATCATGGGGGTGTGTGGGTGGGGTGGGTCCTATCCCAGGGCTCATTGGATGGAAGGGAGGAAACACATTGGACAGGCCGCTGGTCCATGGCAGGGCAGGCATACAGACCTGAAACATTCACTCACACCTAGTGGGGCGATTTAGCATCTGCAGTTCCCATGACTGCATGTCTTTGGACTCCGGGAGGACACATGCAGGCTCCAGACAGAAAGGACCCTGGACACCCCAGCCAGGAATGGAGCCTTCTTGGCATGAGGCAACAGCACTATCCAAGACACCAAGACATCATCATGTCATCTCTCCTCTTTACTGGGTGTGTATATGAAGTGTTTAAATGTATGTACGTATGTATGTATATATATATATATATATGCATATACACACACACACACACACACATATATACATATATATATAGATATATAGATATATATATACACATATATACATATACATACATAGCATACCTATATCATAAGATGTATATCAAAACATACAGTACTAGTCAAAAGTTTAGAGAGGGCTCCTCCTGGTTCACCTTCTGTCACCAAACTATAAACTAGCCCTCATGGAATTATCCAGTCCACCTTAAAACCCTCCAGAATGGAATTATACAGTCCACCTTAAAACCCTCCAGAATGGAATTATACAGTCCACCTTAAAACCCCTCCAGAATGGAATTATACAGTCCACCTTAAAACCCCTCCAGAATGGAATTATACAGTCCACCTTAAAACCCGCCAGAATGGAATTACACAGTCCACCTTAAAACCCTCCAGAGTGGAGCTGTACAGGAGGATGGAGCAGCTTCCTTACCCTGCAGTGGAGCTGATAGAACAAGGTTTATTACTAAGCAGGTTTGGAGCGATTCTATTGGTCGGTCCATGATGAATATTCACTAACCTGAAAGGAGAACTAGAGCTTTTACACTGTGCAGAAAAAGAGATCAAAGTTTTTACACCACTAAATATATATTAGAGGTGGAGATATGGAGGAGGATCATACTGTGTACATCAGGAGTAGATGTGGTGTATCAGGATATGGACTGGTTCATCAGGTGGAGCTGTTAAGTGTACGACGAGCCTTTAAAATCACCAACACCATCCAGTTAGATTGGACTTTCAGTGCCTGTGGGAGCAGTTAATCAGTTTATATGTAACTTGGCACAAACAAACGACCCACACAAAGAGATTTATTCCACCTGCACTGATCAACACAACCGTTTCAGAGCACAGCATCCGGATCACATACATACTAACTCACTTATCTTCATCTTAGGAAATGCTGATGTTTGGCTGACTGGACTGTGGCACTGTAGGACATCTCCATGGGACCTCCTCCTTCTGTTTGGCCTTGAGTGACCACTGCTGAGCACTCTTCATTCCATCTGAAGATTATGTGCTGTAGAGCCAGTTTAATATGTGAAACTCTCTGCCTATGACTAGCAAATTCAGCTGTGACTAAAGAAGCTTCACTTTGCTCCTGGCGTGTTAAGTAGCTTTCCCCACGCACAGCTGACCTCCAGCCACATTAGAATGACATTCAGACCGACACTGTAGGGCTCTAATGCGAGAAGTGGAGAGGGACGATAAGGACTGAGGTGAACCGTTCAGCCAAGTTCGCTCATCCCATATGACTCAAACATACAAATCACCTACGTACGCACAAAATCAGCAAAGTGCAACTTTAGATCCAAACACTACAGAAATCTGAATTATGATTTAACTCTGTTTGACCTGGCTTTTATGAAAAATGCTACAACAACATTAAAAGAAATGTATTGTTTTATTGTAAATATAATAATATTGTCATAAAATTTAGCAAGTCTGCAGCAAGTTCCAAAGTTCATGCCCAGTCAAAAGTTTAGAGACGGCTCCTCATAGCTGGTTCTCCTTCTGTGTATTTTAGAGCTTTACTGTAGAATAAACGTGAAGACACCAAACTATAAACTAGCCCTTATTATACAGTCCACCTTAAACCCTCCAGAATGGAATTATACAGTCCACCTTAAAACCCTCCAGAATGGAATTATACAGTCCACCTTAAAACCCTCCAGAATGGAATTATACAGTCCACCTTAAAAACCTCCAGAATGGAATTATACAGTCCACCTTAAAATCCTCCAGAGTGGAGCTGTACAGGAGGATGGAGCAGCTTCCTTACCCTGCAGTGGAGCTGATAGAACAAGGTTTATTACTAAGCAGGTTTGGAGCGATTCTATTGGTCGGTCCATCATGAATATTTACTAATTGAAAATAAACGGGCAACCAGAGCTTTTAAACTGTGCTCATTAATAATATTTTTTATGCAACAAAATATATATTAGATGTAAGAAATATGGTGCAAAAATGATATTGTGATATCCAGTGGGTCATATCTGCATGTACTCTTATTGAACATGGATTCAAGCATGTTTATTTGAGCAACTAATAAACAACCCTTACACTGATAACACTGGATTGGATAGATAGATAGATAGATAGAGAGAGAGAGAGAGAGAGATAGATAGATAGATAGATAGATAGATAGATAGATAGATAGATAGATAGATAGATAGAGATAGAGATAGATAGATAGATAGATAGATGGCTAGATAGATAGATAGATAGATAGATAGATTTTATTGATCCCGAAGGAAATTAACAGCCAGTAGCGGTTCCACAAAAAACAGCATGGTGCAGTATGAAAATCATAAGTGGGTAGGCACCAGCAGCAGGATTAGTGGCAGCTCTTAGTGAATATCTGGAAAGGACTGATATTAAAATAAAATCACACACCTCTGTCACGCTTCCGGGTTTTCACAGCTTCACAGCTCTTCGGGACTCAACTTCCCAGAGGACATTGCTTGATGACATCACTCCCACATGTCCCCAGTTGTCCAATCAGCTCTGCTCCAGGTCTCCTGAGTTGTAGCCCAGCTGATTCCAGTTTAACAGCAGCTTATAAGCTTCACCCAAACACTTCCTCACTGCGAAGTTTTGCTGAACCTCTGAGCGGTTCCTCTCTGTTTATCCTGACTCTGGCTTTTGACTCCCTTCGTTGTTGAGTACCGAGTTCTGCTCTATCCCTGTTGGCTTTCTCGTTTTGATCTGCTCTCTGGCTATCCACCTCCTTTACGTTTCTCTGACGTTCCAATCTCTTTGCCCATTACTTCTACTTTGGTTACCTCGCCTCCTGCCTACCCTGGTTCTGACCTCTGCCTGTCCCTTGACTCTGATCTTGCCTGTCTCCTCCATGTTTGTTTGTGTTTTGTTGCTGTGTTCAATTCCCTGATTGTTTAACAAAGCCCATCTGACTTTTAGCTCGGTCCTAGATAACCCAGAATCTATAGGATGTATGTCAATGTCGCACGAACTATTACTGTAAAAAAAATGACACACACTACCAGTCTAGGCTCAGCTACTCATGGAGGGTCCTACTTATGTGTATCCTAATCCTTACTTAATCTTAAATTTGGCAAAATAGCAAGGCTCGTCCATCTTTAATCATAAAAGACCAGGCTTCTCCTGTATGCTCCAAGCCTATCCCAGTCTAATTGCATTGCCTGTTGTTTTTCTAGTTACTAGTCTTAAATGGCTCCTGTCTACATTTTTGTTCATTTTTACTTTTATGCATAATCTGACCACAGCAGCTGCTGTTTACACTTTGAGAAAATCCCATGATAAATGGACCAACAGAAATGGCCCAAAGGTTCTTGGAAAGACGTCTGGTTCCATTGACTTCCATTAAGGTTATAGGAGGTTTTTGCCCTCTCCTGTAAAACTGCCATTTTGGAGATTGGAATTTGGGAATTGCCATTTTCTTTGGACAGTGGCGATATTCAAAATGGGCACATATTTCTCAAGAAGTCTTTAATTTTTTTATTCACTGTATATTTGCATGGCGTCCCACTGGACCTGTGACTGTATGAAGGATCTCATGCATCAATATTTTCTAACTTTTTGCAAATAGATTTTTGCCCCCAAGTGTTATTTAAGTCATCCCATAGGTCCCTTCAGATGGAAAGTAACACATTACACATCATCTCTCTCAGAACAAAAAATTAATATCTCTATTTTTGTTGTTTTACTGTGTTGAGCATGATGCTAGCTGCCCTTTACAGTGTTAGCATTTCATCCTAAATGAACCAATAGACATGCCCATGCCTCCAAACTACAACTCCAAGGAGTCATTGGTGTATGACATCATCGTCACATGTCCCACAGCCACCAATTAGGACTCTAGTCTACAGATCACTCTCCCCTGATTACTAATGACTCTGATCTCTTGTTGTGCCTCCAAACTACAACTCCCAGGAGTCATTGGTGTATGACATCACGTCACGTCCCACAGCCACCAGTCAGGACTCACAAGGCCCCATCTTTTGATTGTACTTTGTTCGTTGCTCTCCTGGTTCTGACCCTTGTCTGTCTTCTCACTGTTGCCGTTTGCCTTCTCCATGTATCTTGTTTTTGACCTCACGGCTTTAACAAGGCCTGTTTTTTTGACTACCCTTCTAGATGATCTCTTTGTAATTAAACCTCAAGCCTGTCTAGATATCCACAAGTGTCTGGTGCGTTCAATTACTTCCATTCAAAGACGTTTTCCCCCCGATTGGGCAATGCTGGGGAAAAAATGACCTGATTCAAAGGCGTCAATTAGTTGTACAAAATTAAAATGTATTGGAGGAACACAGTCATTGCCAGAACAATGAAACCTAAAGAACGCAGCCGTGTGGATGTAACATTTGGCAAGGCCATTTATGCTCTCATGGGCTCCTAGATACAGATGGCTGTAGCAGCACATGGCATCAAACGCACCATTTCCCAATGATAGGGCCAAACGATAGGCTTCTGCACCACTTATTTCCGAACACCAGTTCAAAACCACATGCCTGTTCTTTCTGCTTCCATTCCATTTAACACTGGATGTGGAAATGGAGAACGGCTAGGGCATTCTGTGGGGTTACATGTTATCAACAGGATACAGTGCTTGAATAGTAATACCAGTGTATAATACCAATAATACAAGTCTATACTACAGTTCTGTTGTGCATTCAACAGCACCTGTTAACTTGGCATATATGCTTGTGCACATTTCATTTAGTAGACCACACTGGTCTGGAATACTGGTGTACACCATAGAGGAAAACGTGTAATGTCATCAGTTTTGAGTCTAAGAAGTGACATAGCCATTAGAAATGGGACACTGGATAGAATGCTAATACAGAAGTATGTATTATATAGTATATATTACATTAGCTGCTCATACAGTGTAAAAAGTGCAACTAGAAAATTATTTTGTTATGAGCAATTGAGCAGAATTTCAAACCGACTGGAATGAAACGTGGTGGGTAGGTTTGACATCGTGAGACATGCACATGATGCCAGTTTTACGCTCAACCGCACGTGATGGAAGGAAGGCCAGGCCTTGTCACTGTACCTGACTGACCCAACTACCACAAGCAGTGGTGTCCTCCATGAGTCGTCCTGTTAGTGCAGCACCATTGGCAGACGGCTGCACCACGCAGGACTACATGCACGCAGACCGTTACCACGACTGTCCTTAACACCACGTCACTGTCACCAAAGACTGCAGTGGTGTCGTACCAGACTGTCATGGAGTGACTCAGAATGGCAGTGGGTCATCTTCAGTGACGAGTCCTGCTTTAGTCTTGGTGGAGACGCCCAACGAATCCGTGTGTGGAGGCACCGTGGTCAGCACCAAGATGAACGGTCTGTTGTCACACGTCCAAAAGGCCTGGTGTCCCTCCACCTCCACCCCTACCGCACCATCTGCAGGAACTGTGTGAGGATGTTCAAGCTGCATGGGATGGATTATCACAGGGCACCATTAGGAACCTCTACAGCTCCATACCGAGACGTCTGGCCATACCATACTGAGAGACAGACTCCTTCAATCAAAGTAATGTACCATTTTCTATGAATCAGGTATCCATAATGCATTATAAGTGCTAATAAAGATCTATAAAGAATTCGTTTTGATTTATAATGCTTGACATAAGCCGTCGTAATGAAAAAATTAATGTTCATAATCACAAACATAAGCTGGTATAATGTCGCATTATAAGGCTTCAGAGGACAAAGAGACATATGTTCAAATGTATGTATAGACTGGATCTGTTCTTAACATTGTTAAGACCTGTATCATAAAGCTTCATTAACTTGTTGCTTTAATTCATAGAGCTGATCACTAACACCACTTATCGTCTGTAATGAAGGCTTATAAGTGTTCATTAGACGTCACGTGCAAATCAGTTTCATTTTGAAGATACTATGGAAACATTAGAGAGTGGCGTTACTGTGGACCCTTATGAACATTAGTTATTAAGCTTTATGAAAATAATATATGCATTATAATGCATTATGTCACTTAATGTGCAAGGGAGCCTTATTCTGTCATGTTATGTCAGTTTATTTGTGGGACTATGAATGTTCATACCCAAAGGCAAATGTTTCAAAAGCTTATGTCGAGTATTATAAAGCATTATAGATCTTTATGAATGCATATAATGTATTATAGATACATGACTGATAGAAAAGTGTTACCAAAGGAATTTGAGTCGATTAAAATTCCTCTGTTTTGTTTTTACAATGCACCATAACAACATTAATAACTCAGTAAGTAAGCCAGGCCAGGAGAGATACATTTTTAGACCTCGTTCATTTGCAGTGCAGTGTTACTGCTCAGCGTATAGTGCTTGTTCCATTCTATTGGTTTCCTGCCTCACCAACAAACTGATGGGGCATTTTCACCTTGGCAACTACGTGAGAGAGCAGGGCTAGCCCTATTACAATGAGCATTAGCTCAGCCTCTTTCCCTGAAGGAGGTACTGGAGAGAAGACAGCCCACCCTGCTCAGCATTCATGTGAACCAATGCCGCATTAGAGCACTGCAAAAGCTCAACAGGGCAATTAGGGCAGATGGAGAATGGCGATTGTGTTCGAACACTAGACTGTAAATTCACTCAGGGGTTCCAGGAATCTCCACCAAACGACTGCACATGCACACAAGCTGAAAGGAAGGTGAGCAGGCAGGAACTCAAATACCTCCTACTGCCTTAAAGACATGAACACAGAGAGAATGATCCAGGCCTGCTTTGCTGAGCTCGCTACAGGATGCCAGAAAGGGTTCTTTGGAGCGGTGCCACAGAAGAAACTCTTTCGGGTTCACTTAAGAAACTTTGGAACGAGTAGTTTTCAGTGTATGCTTGAAAGAACCATCCACTGATAGGGTCTTTAGGGAACCAGTGATTGTTCTTGTATTGGATTACTTACAGAACCTCCTTTCCTAGAATTTTAAGAAATAGAATTAGAATGAACCAGAATTAGATTTAGAATTTATTAGAATGAATTAGAATGAACCAGAATTAGATTTAGAATTTATTAGAATGAATTAGAATTAATCAGACTTACAATTAATCAGACTTACAGTTAATCAGAATTCGATTTAGAATTAATTAGAATAAATTAAAATTAATCAGACTTACAATTAATCAGAATTCTAATTAGAATGAATTGAAATTTGAATTAATCAAAATTAGAATATATTAGAATTATTCAGGATGAATCCGTATTAGAATTACACTTAATTAGAATGAGTCAAAAACAGAATTAGAATTATTTAGAATCAATTAGAATGAATCAGAATTAGAATTATACGCAATATATCAGAATTAAAAATTTTTAGAATGCCAGGCCTTCTGGACGTGTGACAACAAACCGTTCATCTTGGCGCTTGCCACGGTGCCTCCACACACGGATTCGTTGGTCGTCTCCACCAAGACTAAAGCGGGACTCGTCACTGAAGATGACCGGCTGCCATTCTGAGTCACTCCATGACAGTCTGGTACGACACCACTGCAGTCTTTGGTGAGGGTTAGGGTTAGGGTTAGGGTTAGGGTTTGGTCAGTCAGGTACAGTGATAAGGCCCATCCTTACATACGTCACATGTGCGGCCGAGCATGTCTCACAATGTCAAACCCACCCACCCAGTCTATTCAGTTCATTTCATTCATTTCTGTCCGTTGATTCCTTCTGGGTGCAGCTATTCTTTTGATGATACATGTATTTCTTCGTGTACTAACAAATACAAATGCGGTATAAGATGATGTAATATTATATAATATAGTGGTTATATAATGGTCTATGGTCTTTATTGGTCCTCACATGTGAGCACTAAACAATGGAACGAGCGTATTATCAGCTCCTTTCTGCCCTGGCCAGCAGGAAAAATGTAGCGTCTTTATTCTCAATGAAATAAAATGGTAAATTATTTACAGTGTCTCTGGCTCAGCGCGCATCCACCTCATCTGTATTCCCTTCATCATAGGGATGAATGTGGCATCGTGGTGAGAGGAGAAGGCGGAGTGTTGTTTTTATATTTCCTGTGGAAACAGAGGACAGATGGTCACTGTTTTATTGGGGCAGTGGAATAATGAAAGTAAACGAGCGAGACTCGGCTTTACTCTTCAGCGGGACGCTCAGAAATATGGACCCTGCCTTGTGAAAAACAAATGAAAGCCGAAATGAAGGTACAGCTTATACAACTGATGCAGCAGTTCTGTAGGTGGATGAGAAGGACGAGAGACAGCCCTGTTATTGTTTTGCACCACTGTGTTCGTCTGTACTACACTTGGACTGTGAAGCGTTACTGTTGGGTGTACAGTCTCGCGTGGTACTCTGGATATGAGACCTACAGTGAACGATGTAGTGGTGTAAATTAGTCACACAGTTATATTTAAATGAGCAAAATTACAAACCGCAAACATCAGACAAAAACAGATTAAGCCACTGTGTGACCACACGCTACTGTACTGTACACCAACATGCTACTTACAGTATACTAACACATTACACTTACCGAGTTACTGTACACCAACACGCTACTTACAGCACACTAACACATTACACTTACTGAGTTACCGTACACCAACACGCTACTTACAGTACACTAACACATTACACTTACTGAGTTACTGTACACCAACACGCTACTTACAGTACACTAACACATTAGACTTACTGAGTAACTGAACACCGACACACTACTTACAGCACACTAACACTACACCTTCTAAGTTACTGTCTAACACTGTGTACAGTATGATAATGCAGTGGACTAGAACTCATGTTGATACACAGTGAGGTCTCTGCTCTGCTCTCTGAAGAATCTACTAGTAAATTAGTTTGGCTCGTATGATGCTCTGTCCAACACCGCACTTTTAGCCCCCCTCTTACCCTTTCAGTTACCCTCTGAGCACGCCCCTCCTTCTCAGATCCTACTATGCAACTTCTCAACCCCGCCCCCCTCCCCCCATCACCCCCCACCAAATAACAGCCCCTGATGTACCTGCAATGTGATTTCATACAAATTTGCTCCTCTCAAGCGAGGTCAGCTCTGGGGTCCGGAGAAATAAATTGCTTTTGAAAGCCGCTCTAACAGATGGTGGTCATATTGCTTATCGGCTCCGAGGCAAGTGTTTTGGCCGTGGCTCTTCTTCATATCGCGGCGTCGACACTCGGGCTGATTGAAGGCAGGTGTAACGGCTGATTTACAGTCCCAGTACCCAGCATTAACCCCACAGATCTGCGCTGAAATAGTTATTACTGATGACACCGAATGTAATTGCTAATTATACGCCTCAGCAACCACATTTTCTCCTTCTCCACCTCCTCCTTTCCTCCACCAACCCCTCACAACCCACCCCACCCCAAACCCAATCTTGAGAGTTATTCATTCTCCCACTTTTCAGCAGAGCCCGTGCTCAGACTCGGAGGCTCATGTCATTTGGAAAGAGTGTGACAGTAATTCAGCAAGTCAATTACAATTGAGAATGCGCTGCTTGGTATGTTAAACATGCTCTTACTTGGTACGGGTAAATTTAATTTTCAATAAGAGTTAGTGCCGGAATAATTCGCAGTTATGTGTGAGGAAAAAGTAGATGCACATGACAAGTGTTGTGGAAATTCGCCTCTGGTGAACTACAGCTGATGTTTGATTAATGTTTTCATCGCTAAACTGGCAACGACTGCTGCATAACACCTCGCCTACATGACACGTCCGGGAAAAACTAGCTCATCAGAATTCCACCCTGGCTGGAATGACATGTACATATCGTCACTGTCCAAAGAAAAACAAGGATCTCCAAAATGGCCACTTTACAGGAGAGGCAAAACCTGATTTAATTCTAATGGTAGTCAATGGAACCAGACGTTTTTACAATCACATTTGGGCCATTTCTGTTGATCCGCTGTTCACAAAAATTTTCACACAGTGAAAACAGAAACCCTTGTTATCAAATGATGCAAAAAAATTTTAATCATCAAAAATTGAGGTACATGTTTTCATTGGACAGCGAGGATATGCTTTTGGTAGTTTTCCATACCTGGCAACCTAGGACTAGCCCTGTGTTCAGAGTAGAGACAAGGGTAGAGACTAGTTGGTGTGGCTCAATGGTTAACACCAGTACCCACTAGGGAGCTACATTCCCATGTGGGAAATGGGGGTTTGAATCCCAGTCTAGTTAACAACTGCTGAGCTACACCAGTAGGAGTCCTTGGGCAAGACTCCTAACACTCATACACTGGGCTACCTGTAAAACAAATAACCAGTCAGCTAAATGCCGTAAATGAGATCCCCAAGGTAAACTCCTCCTCCACTGTCAGTTCCTCCCTTTAGACCTCCACTGGAGTAACGGTACTAAAGTATGTACCTTCAGATGTACTTAAGTATGGAGAGTACAAGTACTAAAGTATGTACCTTCAGATGTACTTAAGTATGGAGAGTAACAGTACTAAAGTATGTACCTTCAGATGTACTTAAGTATGGAGAGTACCAGTACTAAAGTATGTACCTTCAGATGTACTTAAGTATGGAGAGTACCAGTACTAAAGTATGTACCTTCAGATGTACTTAAGTATGGAGAGTAACAGTATTAAAGTATGTACCTTCAGATGTACTTAAGTATGGAGAGTAACAATACTAAAGTATGTACCTTCAGATGTACTGAAGTATGGAGAGTAACAGGAGCATGGTTTATTACGGCTCTAATGTCCTATTATCATTTCTGGAACAGGACTCTTCATCAGCTCAGTGTAGGTGAAGAGACTCTAGTGTCTCTCAGCCCACCAGTCTTTAATAGAACCAAATAGAGTCCGGCAGGTTAAACTAAGCTCCAAAGAAAGTGACCGCTGTACCCTGATTGGTGGGCTGGCTTCACACTTCTTTCATTCTGACATGGGCAGCCTACACAATACCTACATAAGCCTTTAATGACTCTACTAACATGAATCTACATATCATCGTTATTTCCAAAAAAAAAAAAAAAAAAAAAAAAACAGGTATCTCCAAAATAGCAGTTTTACAGGGAAGGCCAAAAACCACATTTAATTTGAATGGAAGTCAATAGAACCAGGCGTCATTCAAAGCAGGTTTGGGCCATTTCTGTTGGCCCATTCATCATGTAATTTCCACACAGTGTAAACAGCGGATCATGTGGTCAAAAGAGGCATAAAAGTAAAAATCAACAAAAATAAAGATACATGTTTTTCTTTGGACAGTGATGATATATAAACTCCCTGGACTATAACTGAGCCCCCTGTGACTGAAACATACCTAATAGAATGTAGCTCCTCCACAAGTACCAATAACAGATGTGATTGGATTTGGCATGTATTGGATGTAGCCACGCCAATGTTCCGACAAGGAATTGTGCAGTTGGAGCAGATTCGGTGGATACCTTTCCTGGTCCAATTTTGAAGAGAATTCCCTGTAGACTGGGATTTTCCCACTGCTGGTAGACCCGTATGACCGTACGCTTCCATACACCTGCAGATTCAGCTACTTCCTTCACACTATGGTCTTTGGCCACGCCCACTTGCAGTCCCTCCTTTTAGCCAATCATTAACATCTGCTCTGGAGCCATTTTCCACACATGGAGCGAGACACTTCCTGCACTGTAGCACCTCTTCCCAATCTATGAATTATAGCCCCATCATCTTAGTACAGTGCCATCTGCAGGAGCCTGAAGTTACTACCACCTTAAACACACAAGGTGACTCAATTGTGTCGAGTGAGTTTAAATAGAAAGACTTGTTCTAACAAGCCACAATCGTCATATATGCATTATTACTTGAATATATATGATTACCTCATGAACACTTTAACTAAAGCGACATTTTTTCCAGTTATAGCCTTGTCATTGGGCGTAAGGTAATCAATAAGGCAGAAAGCTTACGCCATAAATCATTTCTGTGAAAGACGTCAATGTCCTCAAAGCGAAACAGCAAATTTCATACACATATTTTCCTGCATCGTTGTAGTCTGAGGGCATATTTTGTAGAACTGTTATGTGGATATGTGTAAAATAGGCTTCTGTTCCATTGCTTAGGAGTATTCCTTCATAACTGCGTTATAAATGGAAATAATATCCATCAGTTTAGCTTAAGAGCCCAAGATGTCAACATGGTGCCATTTACACAGAGTGCTTTATGAACACTACCACTCAATAGCTTGGACCCACTTGCCATACTAACATCAGGTTCAGTATATTATAAAAACTTTATTTTATTATTGCAACTTATTACTTATCAAAACTACTTGAATTGACTAATATATATATATATATATATTTACAATTTATACAATTTATGTGGTTTATAAATACATAATTCACCAAATTGTATTTTAGATATATTATATATATATATATATATATATATATCAATTATTTTTATGTTTCTAGAACTTGATAAACATATAATCAATAAACTGTAATTATGTATATATGTATATCTGCTTTGACGTTTGGCCTACACTGAAATACTTGAGGAATTCTAGAAGTTTCTGTAACACTTTCTACGGATCAGGTATTCATAAAGCATAATAAGTGCATTCATAAAGATAATAAATGCATTTTCACCCCAGCCACCGCTCGCCAGTCTCCCTGTAGGTCACTCGAGGTCATCTTACGGTGGGTAAGGGACATTGGAATGAGGAGGCGCTTATCACGGTCAGTAGAGAGGGGGTTTGGCCCTCTGCCAGTCTGTAGCTGTGTTGTCCTGTGTGTTGGCTGCTGGACCTTGTTCTTATGAACCAGACTCTCACTGTATCTGCCAGTAAAGCTAGAACCCAACCTTCGGTTCCTCACTGAGAACCTGCTGTACATGTGGAGATGCTGATTTAAGAAGAGACTGGGGTGCTTTATTATTAAGTTCCAGAGCTGTATACATGATAATGCGTTATGTCACTTTATGTACTATGAAGTCTTATACTGTTGTGTGATTATGAGCATATATGCACAGTTACTAAGGGATATGTCTAGTATTATAAAGCATTATAGCTCATTTGTACATCTTTATGAATGCACTTATAATGCATTAGAGATACCTGGTTCCTAGAAA
>JAMWET010006009.1:32500-75000 GCA_024036415.1 Prochilodus magdalenae | reverse complement strand
TCTCAATAACTCGGTGCAGTGGCCGCTCGCAGACAGAGGAAGTTCAAGTGAGATGCTTATTCAGTGCATTCCTGTCACAATGAAAAATGATTGGCTGATGGATCGTTTTCACCTATTCTCTGCCGTCTTCAAAATCGATACCACTTGAAATTAAATAAGGCGATTTATCAGAAAGCTCCGCACGAACACAGCAGGACCTGTACGCCGTAAAATCAGCTACTAATGATACAAAAACTACAAAAGGTTTGAATCTATAATCCACTTTTCACTGTAATTTCAAAATCATAACGTGCTTATCACCATACGGTAAGCAAAACACTGGAAAGATGAAATATCATGGTTCAAGTGAATCAACAGCGAGCTTACAGACCAACCAACAGACACAAAGACACGTGTGCTCTATGGAAAAAGTTCGTTCTCTAGCATATAAAGTAAGAAACTGGGGGCCTAGCGTTCTGAGTTAACTAAACTTGAAGTAGTATGTTAACAGTGACCTTTAATTTGCATTTTTTAATTTTCATTTTCAATAAATAAAGCAAATAAGACGTGTGATATCAGACGTCACTTTGCTTTTATAAACCTTGCATGGCTAATTCACACATAAGCAGCAGTAACACCTTCCCTGAATCCGGAATCTACATATAATGCATAATAAGTACATTCATATACATCTATAAATCATCAATCAATCAATCAATCAATATTTATTTATATAGCGCTCTTTACAACCAACGTTCAAAGCAGCTTCACAGAAAATCAGTTTGTCATAAAAGAATAATAGAGTTAATGTACAAATATAGGGATCGGGTGGGGGCACCGGGTCCAAGACCCCTGAGCAAGCCAGAGGCAACAGTGGTGAGGAAAAACTCCCTTGAGTAAGGAAGAAACCTCGAGAGGAACCAGGCTCAAGGGCGGAACCCAAGCTCCTCAGGTCGAACCTGGAACCCAAGCTCCGCAGGTTGAACCCGGAACCCAACCTCCACAGGTCAAACCCGGAACCCAAGCTCCGCAGGTTGAACCCGGAACCCAAGCTCCGCAGGTTGAACCCGGAACACAACCTCCTCAGGTCGAACCTAAAACCCAACCTCCTCAGGTCGAACCCGGAACCCAACCTCCTCAGGTCGAACCCGGAACCCAACCTCCTCAGGTCGAACCCGGAACCCAACCTCCACAGGTCGAACCCGGAACCCAACCTCCTCAGGTCGAACCCGGAACCCAACCTCCACAGGTTGAACCCGGAACCCAACCTCCACAGGTCAAACCCGGAACCCAACCTCCTTAGGTCAAACCCGGAACCCAAGCTCCGCAGGTCGAACCCGGAACCCAAGCTCCGCAGGTTGAACCCGGAACCCAACCTCCACAGGTTGAACCCGGAACCCAACCTCCACAGGTCAAACCCGGAACCCAACCTCCTCAGGTCGAACCCGGAACCCAACCTCCTCAGGTCGAACCCGGAACCCAACCTCCTCAGGTCGAACCCGGAACCCAACCTCCTCAGGTCGAACCCGAAACCCAAACTCCACAGGTCGAACCCGGAACCCAACCTCCTCAGGTCGAACCCAGAACCCAACCTCCTCAGGTCGAACCCGGAACCCAACCTCCTCAGGTCGAACCCGGAACCCAACCTCCTCAGGTCGAACCCGGAACCCAACCTCCACAGGTCGAACCCGGAACCCAACCTCCTCAGGTCGAACCCGGAACCCAAGCTCCTCAGGTCAAACCCGGAACCCAAGCTCCGCAGGTTGAACCCGGAACCCAACCTCCACAGGTCGAACCCGGAACCCAACCTCCACAGGTCGAACCCGGAACCCAACCTCCACAGGTCGAACCAGGTCGAATCACTCATAATGCATTATACTGCTAGACATAAGCCTTTGTATCTGTTCATAAATGTTCATGAACATCACTCAACTCAAGGCACAAAGCTACATAAGGCATTATATACTGTTGTCCCTATTTTTGTGATAATTTGCATAATCTCTAGCAGATTACTAATGCCATACAACTGTAGAGAAACGCTCTATTCAGAAGAGTTGATATTAGCATGACGTTTGTGAAATTATATTTGATCACTTAATTAATAACTCCCTGCCGTATTACTCTGTTTAAACATTCTAATATAAAGCAATACATATCAATAAACAGGCCTATATATCAACTTTAAAGTTCTGTACCAATATTAACATGGACTAAACTCATGGACATAGAGCTCACCAATAACATCACTTTACCTACAGTCTGCAGAGGGAGCTTATAAGTGTTCATTAGATGTTATATGTAGTCCCAAAGTTATTATGTCACAGACTGTATCTGTTTATGGACACAATTATGGTCTCTTACATACAGTTAAAAACACTTATGTCAAGGATTACAAAGCGTTATGAATGCTTTATAGATCTTTAATGCACTCATAATGCATTATAGGTACCTGATTCATAAAAAAGTGCTACGGCTTCAGCGACCGCTGTTTCACACCTCCACAGTTCAGTCTTAATGCATTTGTAGCTTCTTAGTTATCTTAGTTATCCCAGATGTACACTACATGGCCAAAAGTATTCGGACGCCTGCCTTCACACGCATATGAACTTCGGTGACATCCCATTCTTAACCCGTAGGGTTTAATACAATGTCGGCCCACCATTTACAGCTATAACAGCTTCAGCTCTTCTGGAAAGGCTTTCCACAAGGGTTAGGAATGTGGCTAAGGGAATTTCTGACCATTCTTCAAGAAGTGCATTGGTGAGGTCAGACACTGATGTTGGACGAGAAGGCCTGGCTCTCAGTCTCCACGCTAATTCACCCCAAAGGTCTTCTATCAGGTTGAGGTCTGGACTCTGTGCAGGCCAGTCCTCCATATCTCCACCTCTAATATATATTTAGTGGTGTAAAAACTTTGATCTCTTTTTCTGCACAGTGTAAAAGCTCTAGTTCTCCTTTAAGGTTAGTGAATATTCATGATGGACCGTCCAATAGAATCGCTCCAAACCTGCTTAGTAATAAACCTTGTTCTATCAGCTCCACTGCAGGGTAAGGAAGCTGCTCCATCCTCCTGTACAGCTCCACTCTGGAGGGTTTTAAGGTGGACTGGATAATTCCATTCTGGAGGGTTTAAGGTGGACTGGTTAATTCCATTCTGGAGGGTTTTAAGGTGGACTGTATAATTCCATTCTGGAGGGGTTTAAGGTGGACTGGATAATTCCATTCTGGAGGTTTTTAAGGTGGACTGTATAATTCCATTCTGGAGGGGTTTAAGGTGGACTGGATAATTCCATTCTGGAGGGTTTTAAGGTGGACTGGATAATTCCATGAGGGCTAGTTTATAGTTTGGTGTCTTCACTTGTATTCTACAGTGAAGCTTTAAGATACACAGAAGGAGAGCCAGCTATGAGGAGCCGTGTCTGAACTTTTGACTGGTAGTTTAAGGTACCAGTTCTAAATGACATGCGTAAATGACTCTCTCAAACGGCGAGGCTCCAGATGTCTGTGGCATTTGATTTGATTGCTCCAAGTGGCACTTTGTCAAGTCGTTTAGCGCATTAGTCAGACCTAGATCTATTTAATCTGGGACAGGGAGAGGCCTAACCTAATGAGAAGCGGCAAATGCACGCAGACTAATGTATGCCCCTCTGCTGACAGCGAGCTCTTTTTTCTCCTGTCAGCCTGCCATGAATATGTATGACCTCCAGCGAGAGCAGAACCATTGATAACATTAAACCGTAATGTACATTAAAGTCACAATAAGCAAGGCAGAACTGAATACGCTTATGGATAGTGCTTTCATCATCATAACTGCTAGGATGTGTCATGTATGTAATTGATGTTTACTCGCGAAGGATTACATTCATGTGGAATCGGGATCACGGGTTCAACGTCAGGCCTGCGGAGAGACCCTATAGCAGGCTAGCTCCGACTTCCACCGTTGCTCCAGAAGTAGATCAGCTGCAATAGAGACAGATGCATTTGCGAGGAGGAATAATAACTCAGGGCCTATGTGTAAAAACTCCCTCTGAATTATTTAGCCGTGGCTCATTATTGCCGCCTTAGAATATATGTGCTTGCGTTTTCGGGAACAAATCTTACAGGCATACTGGAGCACCACCAGCCCCCACCCCCCAGCCCTCCACCCCTGAAACATGACATTAGCCATTATCCTATTTACACAGCTGCAGGGAGCCATAAATTACCCCTCTGACACAGGAACATTCATTTTAGTCTTTCATCAAGCTATCCAATCCTGAAACCTCTTTGTCCCCCAGGTTTAGGGAAGGGGAAAGAATCAGTATGAAAACGCACAGTGTGCCACTCCAACCTGAGCTCCTCCTTTATCACCGGAGCTGCTCAGCTTCGGAGGCCAACCTTAAAGGGGAACTCCAACGCTTTACCAAGATGCCTACCTAAGGTAGTCTGTGTGGTTTGATGAGAAACGCTTGGAATTGTAGGATCGCAGAGTTGGTGATAGGAACCTGCAGAGCTTACGGTTTCTAAAAGCTCCTTCACAGAACGGTATTCCATACCATTGATCCGCTTGGATAACCAAAGTAGTACCTGATGTACCTAATAGCCTGTAACACCTCCACCAGCACCAACAACAGCTGTGACTGGATTCGGCATGGACTGGACAAGATTCTGGATGTAGCCACATCAGTGTTCAGACACTCTTACATCAAAGGATTGGGCAGTTAGGCCAGATTAGGTGGATGCCTTCCCTGGCACAATTCCGAGGAGAATTCCCTGTAGACTGAGATTTTATCCACTGCTGGTAGACCCGTATGACCGTACGCTTCCATACACCTGCAGATTCAGCTACTTCCTTCACACTATGGTCTTTGGAATGCCAAACCTCTCAGGGTTTCCTCCTCTTGCTAGTTTAAAAAAAATAAAATAAAATAAATAAATATATATATATGTTTACTAAAAAACAATTTATATTTATATTTATAATTTATATATAATTATATATATAATTACTTGCCTTTATTTATATATACTGTATATATTATATTATATGGCAAATAAATATATATAATGGCAAGTGGAATTCTTAAATATCCAGCTGATACATCTTAAGAATCTTATTTTGATGTTATTGTAACACATTTTTTGGGGGTTTTTTTCTGATATTTATATCTTTTAAGTTTTAAGTGATTTGTGTAAGTCAAACTGCCTCACTATACTAGCAGATCATTTTGCTTATTTTAAGAAATTTACTCAAAACAGACCAAAAGATCTGACAATAAACCCTATAAACTAATTACAACAAGCTCAAAATGAGAAATATTAGATATGTCATCTAGAAATAGGATAATTTTAAGGTATCATGTTTTGCAGTGTTCCTACAACTTTCAGCCATGGCTTTCTCACCGGGCCTTAGACCTGGAGTTTCCATAAAACTGCTTTGTGTCAGCTGTTGGAAAAAAAAACAACCTCTCAGTAGACTTCACATGGGTGCACTGGAAAAATTAGATCTTGGCAAGTAAAATGATCTTATATCTAGTTGACATATCTTGAAAATGTTAATTCTGAGATTGTTTCAAGATCATTTTAAGGTTATTGAACTTATTTCTCGACAGCAGGTGATTTTAATCAAATGTTCACACAATATTGGCAGATAAACAAACTCAGTACCCTGACCACTACCCCCGCCCCATTAACCTCCTGGGACCCGGATGTGCTTAGCGTGCAATTTTAATTTCTCCTAGCTATTTGTGATTAAGAGGACCTAACAAGTATACAAACTAAACATTGTCTTTGTACAGGAAGTTGTTTGGGAAAAAAACAGTGTCCTCATATAAGGTCAAAGGGTCAACGTTTTAACAAGTATCATGGTGCAGAGAAGCAGAAACGTAATGTCTTCATATGAGGACGCTGGGGTCTCCGGAGGTTAATACTGAACTGTGACTACTGTTACACTGGCACTGTCACACCACTTTCATCCTCCACACACGTCACTTTATCGCCCTTGTTGTCTTCAGTGCCTTACTGTCACATTATGTTTATCTCAGGGCCTTTATTTTATTTTAGCGTATGTCTTGCGTTTGTCTATTTTATGTTTATCTGTTTAATATATTAAATATCCTCGTGTTCTGGTTTTAGTTGTAATCTATTTATCGTTAAATGTTTATGTGCTGCAGCTCGGGTCAGAGAGTAACACAGTTTCAGTCCTCTGTATGTCTGTACATATTGTAGCATTGACAATTAAACTACTTGACTTGACTTGAGATGTTTTGGCCTGTTTTCTGGTAAGTAAAATTATGTGCCAATATGGTGAGAAAATTAGGCTTATTAAAAGCACTTGAAAGAGGAATAAAATTGTTAGTGAAATACATTAAATAACCTTATAGTAGGCCAAAACATCCTTCAAAATGAGAAATATAAGATATAAAATAGATATATCATTTATCTTGCATTTATCTAATTTTTTGTAGTGTAAGATTCAGATATGGGCCTTTTAAGCTAGTTTAGAGATAATGTCTTTGCCTTATTAGCCTTAATGGTGGAGAGGTGCATGCTGGGTATTGCCTGGTTCTTTCAGAGTTACCACTATAACACCATTACCTAAACAAATGGCAAAATGGATTTACCTGCAAAATGCTCAGACTTTCTTAGAATCAGGCATCTATAATGCATTATAACAGCATTCATAAAAATCTATAGAGCCTTTATAATGTTTTATAATACTAATTATCAGCCTTTGAACTTCTGTGCGGGAACAGTTTATAGTCCTACACATAAAGTAGTATAACATGATAGTATAAGGCTTCATAGCACATAAAGTAACATAATGCATTATAATGTTAATGTAACTGTTATTAACATTATTAGTGAAACCAGTATCATTAAGCTGTATAAATGAAAGCGCTGGGTGGATGAATGAATGTATGAAGCATTATGATACGGGTCTGTACTTGCATGTTTATATTTAATATCCCTTGTGCTATGAAGCCTTATAATGCAATGTAGTTTGTGTGTGTGATTATGAATATTTGGGTACAGTTACAAAAGCTTATGTCAAGCATTATAAAACATTATGAAAGACTTATAGAAACTATATGAATGCACTAACCTGATTTATAGAAAGTGGTACTCGGAAAATTGGACAGTACCTTGTTAAAAAGGCTTGATCGCGATGAAGAACCCAAGAAGAACACTTTTTGGTTCCCATGTTGGTGTAGCTCAGCAGGTAACACCATTACCCGGCAAGGAGCCACTGGCACATGTGGGAAACTGGGGTTCGAATCCTGGTCTGGGTGACTATGCTGTGCTACACCAATAAGAGTCCTTGGGCAAGACTCTCAACGCTACATTGGCCCACCTGTAATATGATTAACCTTGTAAGTCGCTCTGGATAAGAGCGTCAGCTAAATGCCGTAAATGTGACTGAACTGAAAATGGTTGTTCTGTGACGTCCATCCAACGGACCCCGTTTCCCACCTTTACGACAGCAAGCTGTTTTGCCCATGAGCACTGGACCACAAAACCATGTCCTGATCCTGACGGGAAGAGAAAGCAGGAAGAGCAGAGTTCTGCCGAGAACGGGGAAGAAACGAGCACATGCCTTGGGAAGTGGTAGGCACAGAGAAGCGTCTTAGGGAAGTATATTCAGTTCACGTGCCAAGACTGAATACCTTCCAATGTTTTCAGACAGTGATGGATGTGCACATAACGAGGTGACGACAGACAGACCACATCTCAGGGAACAAGCTGTGAATATTGCCATTAATCTTTACAGTGGAGAGGAAGCACCAGGGTGCTGCACAGTGTTGAGAGTCATACTGCAGTGAACAAATGATTGAATGCCAAAGGGTTTCGGCTGAAGTTCCGCACAGAGATTTTTCAGTAACGTACAAACACTCCTCTGATATGATTTGCAAAAGCAAACCAGGTGGCTGGATGTGGAGCTTTCCATGGAGCTTAGGCTAGGCTATCAATTTTAGCCTAGCTCAGTGCAGTAACATGTGAGCTTGCTTTGAAAATGGTTCATGCACTACAAAAAAATAATACTGGGGCAAGTAAAATGATCTTATGCCTAAGTAACATATTTTATATTTCACATTTTAAGATATTTTAAGGGTATTTATTTTATTATCATGTGTTTTTATTTTATATATATATATAATTATATATTTTATATATTTTTATACATATATATATATATATATATATATATATATATATATATATATATATATATATATATATATATATATATATATATATATATATATTATTTTTGTATGTATGTATAAAAATATATACAATATTTAATTATTTAATAATAATATATAATATAATATAATATATTTATATATATATATATATATATAAAACCATATACATTGCATATACATTCTTTATCCATTTTATCAGGACCACCATAGAGCAGGTATGATGTGGGTGGTGGATCTTTACCTTCTCAGCACTGCAGTGACACTGACGTGGTGGAGGTGTGCTAATGTGTGTTGTGCTGGTGTGAGTGGATCAGACACAGCAGTCCTGCTGGACACCTCCGGTCACTGCTGGAATGAGAGTCGTCCACCAACCAAGGCTATCCAGCCAACAGCATCCTGTGGGCAGCGTCCTGTGCCCACTGATGAAGGACTAGAGGATGACCAACACTGCACTGTGCAGCAGCAGATGAGCTTTTGTCTCTGACTGTCCATCTACAAGGTGGACCAGCAAGGTAGGAGTGTCTAATAGAGTGGACAGTGAGTGGACACAGTGTCTAAACACTCCAGCAGCACTGCTGTGTCTGATCCACTCACACCAGCACCACACACACTAACACACCATCACCACGTCAGTGTCCCTGCCGGGCTGAGAATGATCCACCACCTACATACTACCTGCTCTGTGGTGGTCCTGTGGGGGTCCTGACCATTGAAGAACAGGGTAATACAGTATACAGAGAAACAGATGGACTACAGTCTGGACCTGTACACCTACAGAGTGTCCTATATGGTCAGTGGAGCTGATAATGAGTGTAGGTACGAGGATGTTGTGTGTATATGTATCTATATATGTGCTTTAATGTGATATGTAGCTGTTTGTTCAGTGACTGTATGATGTAGGTCACTTTTTCAAAAATCTCCTAAGTCGTGGAGTTATGGCTCTGACTTTGACAGACCATTATCAATAAACACTGTTCCAGAAATGTAAGTTAAGACCTCACTACGCACAGTGAACGCTGTGTTAACAGAATTACTGCTGACTACTCTGGGAGCAAGCACATCTGAAATATGGACATGTGAACGGTGAAAACATATATTATGGTCAGATATGTCAACCTTTTATTGATGGAAATAATGGGTGTTCTGTTCTCCGGGCCAAAGAAGTGCTCTGTGAAAGAACCATAAACATACTGAACACATTCTGGAGCAACACGAACCTCCCAGCCACATACTGAACTCGTTACAGCGTGTTGCAACATCATCAGAGACAATGGCTGCTACACTGACCTGCATCCAGTCCAGAACTGTTTTAGCAGCCTGGTCTCCATATATGGACCCCAGGTCCTAGAGGCCCACTGCCTGACACGTTTCAGTAGTCCTCTTGCTCACTCAGTAAGGGGCTGGTAATGAATTGATTAGCTGGACCAGGTGAGCTGACAGCAGGAAATCGATCCAGATTTGGTGGATGGCACAATTCCGAGGAGAATTCCCTGTAGACTGGGATTTTATCCACTGCTGGTAGACCCGTATGACCGTACGCTGCTTCCATACACCTGCAAATTCAGCTACTTCCTCACATTATGGTCTTTAGCCACGCCCACATGCAGTCCCTCCTTTTAGCCAATCATTAACATCTGCTCTGGAGCCATTTTCCACACATGGAACGAGACATTCCCTGCACTGTAGCACCTCTTCCCAATCTATGGATCCCATCGCTCACACCCCACAGGGATTTATAGCCCCATCGTCCTCGTGCAGCGCCATCTGCAGGAGCCTGAAGTTACTACCACCTTAAAATGCGAAGGGGAACTTGTGTTGAAGCATCACGGCCAAATTGATTGAAAAGAGATAGTCCTTCAGGCTTGATGGTGATGGCTTGTGTCTCTTTCCACGAATTTCTGCAAGTCTACATCTGAATTTGAGCAGGCTTTCCAAAAGCATTGTTATTTAATGCCGTGTCGAGTTGATTTACACTAATTACCCACAGTAAATATGCAATGCATAATCATCAACGCCAATCCGTAACATATTTGTGTATGTATAATGAGTAGGTGACAGGGCAATGAATCATTGCTGTGCATCTAAATGCAATGAAACTGGTGTAGTGAAGTGACAAAGCCGGGGGGGCAGGGGTGGGGGGTGGTGTGCGCCTTATTTACACTTGCTGCTCGTGCCATTAAATGCGCAGGCATCCGACAGCCCCTCTACTATTCCATTTCTCAGATACGCGATGAAACATTCATTGGACTACCATGCACAATGCTACCCACAACACTTCAAATTCAAATCTACATGGCTATTTCTGGAGACATGATTGATTTTTGTTCCCCTGTGCAAACCAAGCTTGCAATTACCATAACGTACTTTAAACATTTCAACAGATGGACTGTAATTTCCTTCAGGAATTCACCCGGATGCTGCCAAGGGATATGCTATGTGTGTTTGGCTGCCTTCAAAGTTATAGCTTAACTCAAGAAGCATCATAAATTGTGGACACGTTCAGCAGTGCAAAAACAAAAATTCACATTCCCATAAAAAGGCAGGCAAAATAAATAAGGTAGAATTTCAGTAATGACTGAAAATGACTAAGCCCCACCCACAAATGGGTTCTATGGTAGCAATGGTTTGAAGGGTGGGATGCAGCGGGGGTGTGGTCATGCCAATTGCAAATTGCACTTACAGAGGAGGTTGGGTGTGTAGAAGTGGTTTCAGTTTCGTTGGTTATGTTGTAACGTATTTGCTACACCTGTTATCAGTGTTTCCAGGTTTGTGCTTTTTCCCAACTGAGCAACTGAGCTCGTTTTGAAATTGTCAAAAGAAAGGATGTTGGGATGTTGTCAGCTGGGACTCTTTCCACCATGGTAGAAGAGTTTGACTGGGCTATGAGCTGGGACTCTATCCACCATGGTAGCAGAGTTTGACTGGGCTGTGAGCTGGGACTCTTTCCACCATGGTGGCGGAGTCTGACTGGGCTATGAGCTGGGACTCTTTCCACCATGGTAGAAGAGTTTGACTGGGCTATGAGCTGGGACTCTTTCCACCATGGTAGAAGAGTTTGACTGGGCTATGAGCTGGGACTCTCTCCACCATGGTAGAAGAGTTTGACTGGGCTATGAGCTGGGACTCTATCCACCATGGTAGAAGAGTTGGACTGGGCTATGAGCTGGGACTCTTTCCACCATGGTAGCAGAGTTGGACTGGGCTATGAGCTGGGACTCTATCCACCATGGTGGCGGAGTCTGACTGGGCTATGAGCTGGGACTCTTTCCACCATGGTAGCAGAGTTGGACTGGGCTATGCGCTGGGACTCTTTCCACCATGGTAGCAGAGTTGGACTGGGCTAAAAGCTGGGACTCTTTCCACCATGGTAGAAGAGTTTGACTAGGCTATGAGCTGGGACTCTATCCACCATGGTGGCGGAGTCTGACTGGGCTGTGAGCTGGGACTCCTTCCACCATGGTGGCGGAGTCTGACTGGGCTATGAGCTGGGACTCTTTCCACCATGGTAGAAGAGTTTGACTGGGCTATGAGCTGGGACTCTATCCACCATGGTAGAAGAGTTTGACTGGGCTATGAGCTGGGACTCTTTCCACCATGGTGGCAGAGTTGGACTGGGCTATGAACTGGGACTCTTTCCACCACAGTAGCAGAGTTTGACTGGGCTATGCGCTGGGCCACTTTTCACTGTAGTACTAGAGTTCGAATGGGCCATTAGGCAGTCCACTTTTCACCACAGTGGTGGAGTTTGACTGGGCCATCAGCTGGGACATTAGTTTTTTTTTTACCATGGTAACAGAGAGAAGTGGATAGTGGATATCAATCTAAAGTTATCATAATTTATTGTTCCTGGTATCCTTTATTATATTTTATATCAACCTTTATAATATCACTGTAACCCCACACTTCCCTCTGTGTGCGGCTGTTCTTTTGACGATAAGTGTACCTCCGTTGTGTACAACACAGATACTTTGGTGTGTTCAGGTCTGTAGTGAACCTCAGACATCGTAGGATGTACAACACACTGATGCAGAAGACGAGCCAAAGGCCTCCTTTTCAGTTTGCAGTGGAAGGAAACAATTATGACTTTGAGAGAAATTGACTCAGACTTCTAAAGAAGCCCTCACCCATAAGGTTGGGTCCCGCTGCTGTAAATGGCTTCTGTTCTCACTGAGAGATTGACTCCTCTGTGCATGACAGGTGGGAAGGAGGCCAATTTGGTTGAAGAAGTATATGTGATGTAGACGGTCTGTAGGGTGTCGGGTTCATTGAAACTGTGTACTCATCCTTGCGCCGGTGGACACATCTGGGACTGCGAAGTGCTTGGGATATTGAGGAGTCTTGGCCCAGAAACGGCAACGGCAGAATGGATTCCGCCGTCTGTGTGAATGTTATTTTCCAGTGTATGAGATTATAAAGTGATGGGTGATGGGGGCAATGAGATAAGTGAGCAGGACGGAGGTGTCCGCCTTCCGTATTACTGTTGGAAAATGTCTCTTACTCTCCACGCTTAGACAATGGCACAGAACTGTACAGGTGTATGAAGGAGAAATTGTAGGTGCCCAACTTAACCACCATAGTGGTGTTATTTTGGAGTTGGGCTCAACGTAGTTATTACTTATCGCCCACAAGGAGGAGAATTCTTCCTACTCTCTATGGTCTTTGGTTCGCCCAAATACAGTCCCTCCTTTTAGCCAATCATTAACACCATAATCTCCACCATTACTGGTCACTGAATGCCCCGCTGCCATTCTGAGTCACTCCATGACAGTCTGGTACGACACCACTGCAGTCTTTGTACTCAATAACTGATGATAAATTTAGACTGATATGATCAATATTTATTGAGCTACACATACAGAAGTCTGTCTCTCAGTATGGCGTCGGGCCGCCGTGTTTGCTAACCCAACACGCCAGACGTCTCGGTATGGAGCTGTAGAGGTTCCCAATGGTGTCCTGTGATAATCCATCCCATGCAGCTTGAACATCCTCACACAGTTCCTGCAGATGGTGCGGTAGGGATGGAGGTGGAGTGACACCAGGCCTTCTGCACATGTGACATGTGACAACAAACTGTTGACCACGGTGCCTCCACACATAGATTCATTGGTCGTCTCCACAAAGACTAAAGCGGGACTCGTCACTGAAGATGACCCGCTGCCATTCTGAGTCACTCCATGACAGTCTGGTACGACACCACTGCAGTCTTTGGTGACGGTGACGTGGTGTTAACGACAGTCGTGGTAACGGTCTGTGTGCATGTAGTCCTGCGTGGTGCAGCCGTCTGCCAACGGTGCTGCACTAACAGGATGACTCATGGAGGACACCACTGCTCGCTGAATATCTGCAGTCATGGCTGTTGGGTCAGTCCGGTACAGCAGTAAGGCCCATCCTTGCTTACATCACATGTACGGCTGAGTGTGAAACTTGAATCATTGGCATGTCTCACAATGTCAAACCTACCCACCAAGTTTCATTCCTGTTGGTTGGTTGGTTGGTGAGGTGGATTTGTACAGCTATTCTTTTAATGATGAGTGCATATTCAATTTACCAAATGGGCTTATCAGTTAGAAGTCAGACTGGCATTAAATGGACCTGAGCTGAAATCAGACTGAATTGCTGACAAGCCCAAAGCACAGAAAAACCTCAGGTCACAGGTCATTTCCAAAGAGACACTATCGTACGCCGCCGCCTCCTTTTTTAACTAATAGTTTTTACAAGATGAAGAAAGGCTGCATGTTCAGCTTCGGAAGGATGAAAACAGAGCCTGTCACAGGCTATACAGAGTATCCTGATAACCCAGGCTTTCTTTCCCTGGATGCCACAGTGGGTGAGGCACCAGCGCGTCAGTCAAATGCTCCGCCAACCAAATCCGTCATGTTCCTCATGTCACAGGAGCCTATTCATGGGGGTGGACTCTTATTGGAATCTCTTATCTACACAGGCCAGTCAGGCATGGAGTTGTGCTCTCCCTGTATCTTTTACCCCCCAAATGGAATAAAGAGGAATGCCAAAACACTCAACTGACAAAATGACAGCAAACTAGAGAGAGGCATGCATGTGGCTATACGTACAACCCAAACCCATGTCACGGGCATTAACCGGGGAATGTCATCCGCAGCTCCGTGACCTAATATGGGCTTTCTTTTTATAGAAACTGGCAATTTAATGCTATTACATGAGTTTGGGAGCATGTACTTGCAGAGTGAGATCATATGACATAGTTTCTCAAGTTGCTTCTCAACCGCAGCTCTTTCCAGTTATCCAGCAATCAGGTTGGCTCCGAGATGAACCTTCTACATGGAGGCTCTAAGAGTGCTAAGTGACCCTCTTCCTTTCTCTTAAAGTCATGCTGCATGCTAAATGTTGCTCATGTTACATCCAGCTTCGCTGTTCTACAAGGTTTTCTGGAAACTGTATACTGTGCTTGAGGAAATCTGATTCTGCTGAACTCCGCAGGATGCTTCAAACGCACATCAATCGCTATTAAAGGGGAAACTCTTTACAGGCATTATTGTCAGAGCTAATGGGAACTAATCATGTAGCGCTAGGTACGGCGAGCTACTTAGAGTAACAAACGTTCGCTTGGATTGACTCAGGCTGATGGACTAACATCAGAGAAAACAAAGGAGAGAATGAACCAATAAACAAAACTGGCTTTATTAACGTGCCCTGAATGCAAAACCACGTCGCCATTTGTTCTTGCACAAAGTTTGGCAGTCCAGAGCCCAGAGCAGTGTTAGCCCTATCCTATTTCAGCCCCCTCAGGCCTTCAGCAGCAGTCAGGGGCCTCTGAGCACTGGCCCTGCTGGCCCAGGCACTAATACATCCCTGCAGCCTGGGTCTTCTGAGTTTTTCTTCTCTGAAGGACTAACTTCAGGGCAAGCTCATGTCACGACAGTGACCTCACACACTAGGTGGCATTGAGCACTCTTGCCCGGAGCAGGGTTACCCCTATCCACATCACTCAGTAAGCAGGGTTAGGTGCCTTGCTCAAGGGCACCTCAGTCCTGCCAGGGGATAAAAACCCATGACCTTCTAGTCCCAGGACCAGTCCACAACTTCCCCTTTGAGCAGAGGCCTACAAAGAGCAGCCTTGCCCAGATCTGGGTTACCCCTATCCACATCACTCAGTAAGCAGGGTTAGGTGCCTTGCTCAAGGGCACCTCAGTCCTGCCAGGGGATAAAAACCCATGACCTTCTAGTCCCAGGACCTTCCGCTTTGAGCAGAGGCCTACAATGAGCACCCTTGCCCAGAGCAGTGTTAGCCCTATCCTATTTCAGCCCCCTCAGGCTTTCGGCAGCAGTCAGGGGCCTCTGGGCCGAGGCAGTAATACCTCTGGAAGATTAACTTCAGGGGAAGCTCATGTCTCAACTAGGTGGCAGTGAGCACTCTTGCCCGGAGCAGGGTTACCCCTATCCACAGCACCCAGTGAGCAGGGTTAGGTGCCTTGCTCAAGGGCACCTCAGTCCTGCCCGGGGATCAAACCAATGACTTTCTAGCCACAAGACTAGTTCCCCAAACTCTAGTCCACAACTCCTCCCTCAAGCAAGGGCCTACGAACTTGGTCCTTGAATCCAGTTTCCAGTACTGGATGTTGTAATCCCTGGTAGGTGTGACTCTGTGTGGCCAACCAATTACAATAACAGTTCCCTTAACTTCCGACAAGAACAAAATCCAGACCTGGAAAATAGACTCAAGTCCAGATTTGAAGACCTGGACCCTAGAGAGATAAAAGAGCCAGAAGTTGAACCTATAAACTTCAGAGTCGTAGTCATATGTGTTATCCGTGGCACCACTGGCCCACCCATGTGGGTCAATCAGGGGTCCAAACATTGTAACAGAATGAAAATGAATTCTTGTGAGCCAAAAAGAGTTAAAATGGAAAAACAATAGTAATCCTACATGCACTGAGAAGTGAAGGCCGACACTGTTACGAAAGATCCCATTATAATGTAAAATATGAAGGAACCTCAGATCAGACAATACGTCTCCTGGTTTTTTTTTTTTTTATGTCGATTATATTGTCTAGAGAAATCAAGAGTTCGGAAAGTCTGAATGAATGCGGTTTATTTGCAAACATTAAAAAAAACATACTGGGGATAAAAAGCACAAGCCCAGAATATGACCTGTACAAAAGTCATGGCACACATTATGCTGTATGATTTATTACTGATTGCAAAATACGCAACACTATTGCTATCTTCTTCTGGGTACCTGTTTTTGTCCATTAACTAATCCCACAGTTTTCGAGATATCAACATCATTCTAACTCTGGAATGTTGAGTCTGATCGGGCTTGGTGAACTTGCATTCAGCTTTTTGGTCTGACATACGGCTTCCATAAAAGCTTCATTAGGTTCCTAAATTGTTCCCATTAAGAATGAATATAGTGGAAAAGTGCCCACCCATCTACTGTACTTCTGCTCGACCCACAGAGAAGCTCCCCAAGCAGCACAAATTCAGCTGAGACAGTCAGTACAGCGGATGGAGTGATATGCGAGATGGTTTATAAACAGATTATTAAGATAAATTAAAAGTTTTGTGCACCAGAACAGGAAGTGAGAAAAGTGTCCTGAATGTGGACTGTAATGTTCAGCTGTTCATGAGTGTGGTGGCATGTGTGAAGAAGCTTCTCTGTAGCCTGGTTGTCTTGATCCTCAATTGGATAAAGCGCCCCCTTGAGGGAAGAGCCTCATTCATTTCCACCCTCATTCAGACTCTATAGTTTCCTTACTCAGATCCCCAAACTCTAATCCACCACCATCCTGACCCTCACTCCTCTATGTGCCGTTTATTCATCCCTCATTCCTCCCATAGACGTCCATTCATTTTATCAACACCTCGCAAACCGGCCAGCAACGAGCTTTAACCATACAATCAATCCGCGCTATCTTCAGGGAATGCACTCTACTATTTATCATAACTTAAAAAATATGCATACGCTGGAAATAAAGAGGTTTATGATTATTGGCGTCGGGGGGTTGCACACAATAGAACATACGGCATCAACACCATGACGTTCTTTGAATGAATTTGCGCTTATGTCCATGGAAAACAACCGTTCATTCCCAACATTTTTCGGCTGTACAATAATTTGCACACGTTCCACGTTTCGATGTCTGTTGGCAGTATTCATGTAATGTTTATATCTGCAGTGGCCTGTTCCAACCGCTTCAGCCCCCTCCGGCCTTCAGCAGCAGTCCGAGGCCTCCGGGCACTGGCCCTGCTGGCCCAGGCAGTCATACATCCCTGCAGCACGGGTCTTCATTGTTCTTCTTGACAGGAGTACAATGTCTGGAAGACTAACTTCAGGGCAAGCTCACATCTCAACAGAGCTGTTTGATGGTCCCAACACGAGCAGCTCAGCCAGGCATGTTAAAATGTTTTGCAGGTTTGCAAACTCATATTCAGGTTTGTGACTGTGCACCATTTATTATCATGGTTTTGTGTTATTGTCTGTGTTTGCCTTTTTTTATCTCGAATATGGAACAAAAATACCCAGACATATTATTCCAGATCACCGATTATGATTAATGAGGGATACGTTGTATCAAAACAGGAAGTAGGAAGCCTGGACGATGCTGTTTTAGGCTTTATTAAGAAAGCCGGTGGCTAATCAACAAACCGAATATCAAAACTTTATTGTATCTTATCATTAACACAGCAGACAGCCCAGCACACATTCACCATTAACACAACTTAGTCCTTCGGACGTGTGTTCATGTTCATCAAGCTTTCGACACACGGGGTCAGAGAACCCTTTTGGGTTCCACCCATAGCATCCATTTATCTCAACTAACAATGGTCCTCATCTCTGTGGAAGACAGGATGTCTCTTTCCTTGTCACATGCTTTATGGTTAGAGCTGAACTGTGCAACCTCTCTCTTCCCCATGTGCCAACCGTCCTCCTCCAGCTATCAGGAAAGGGCCACGGAGCTTTGGGTTTGGATGCATGCCAAGGCCCGAGGAAGCGCACAGTAATGTTGACAAGATGCCGTCTTTTTCCTTTCAGGACTGAAGATAACGGAGGACAAGGGTCTTTTCTTTTACCATGGGATCAGTTTAAAAAGCAGTGACACGGACACGGCCACTTTCACAACAGCGGGTACAGAGGAAGTGGACTGAGAGGGTAGGAGTTCAGGAGATGCTTCAGAGAAGGAATGAATAAGGATAATAATAAAAAGATGAATAAGATTTATATAGGATATGTTTATATATTTATAATGCGTCATTTGATCACGAGCTGCAGTTTACATCGTGTGAAAATACCCCATAACTGCTTGGAAGGAAGCCTGGTTTCATTGACTCCCATTCAAATATTAAATTAGGTTTAATTAACGAGGATAGACAGAGACTGAGACAGAGACAGACACAGACACAGACACAGACAGAGAGACAGACACAGACACAGACACAGGCACAGAGAGAAAGATAGAGAGAGAGAGAGAGAGAGAGAGAGAGAGACAGAGACACACACAGAGAGAGAGAGAGAGAGAGAGAGAGAGAGAGAGAGACAGAGACAGAGAGAGAGAGAGAGAAACAGAGAGAGAGAGAGAGAGAGAGAGAGAGAGAGGGAGAGAGAGAGAGACAGAGCGAGAGAGAGAGAGAGAAACAGAGACAGAGAAAGAGAGAAACAGAGACAGAGAGAGAGAGAGAGAAAGAGAGAGAGAGAGAGAGAAAGAGAGTGTTCTTAAATTAAGGTAAAAGTAGTGTAGAAAGGTTCAGCAGGTGCTTCTAAGAAGATGGTGAGATAATAATAATAATAATAATAATAAACAACTAAAATAAATAAATAGCAACAACAAAAAAATAATAAAAACAAAAAAAAAAAGCAAAGTCTTACTCTACTAAGTAAATAAATATGTTTATAACCATTTTATAAACAGAGTAATAAAAATCTGATGAAGGGCAGTGGTAGTGTGTTACAAAGCTTTAAGCCATGAAAACGAAGAGCTGTTAAATCAGAATGAGTATAATAAGACCTGTGAGGAAGTACAGTCAACGGAAAACTAGAACTTTTAAAACCAGAGATCCAGAACAAATCGAAGACTAGAGTAGAATCTGTAGACCACTAAAATCTATCTATCCCTATATTAAAGCTCATAGAGCGTTATAAGTGGCCCATACAGGCTCTAGGGGAAGGAAGATACTGGTGATATGGGACACACGTTGCTCTGCCAGTTTCATATGTTGCTCTGTTTTTCTGAGACATGAATAAGCACAGCTGATCTAGTACCACATTCACGATGTTCTTATGAACAGTTATAGTGCATTATTAAACCTGACTTTATAAAGTTGTGTATTTGTGTTTTATAAAGTATTATGTATGTGATTATAAATACTCGTAACTGATTATACAAGCGTATACCTGGTATTATAAAGTATTATGTATGTTATATATACAGTATCAGTCAAAAGTTTAGAGACGGCTCCTCATATCAGCTTCTCCTTCTGTGTATCTTAAAGCTTCACTGTATAATAAAATTGAAGACATATATATATATATATATATATATATATATATATATATATATATATATATATATTATAGAAATAATTCATACTAAGCTACTTAAAATCGTCATATTAAGTACTCTGGTGTACTTGTAATTTTTACATTAATTTCTGTATTTGTATACATACATATATACAGTTATATACAGTCCACCTTAAACACTTCCAGAATGGAGCTTTACAGGAGGAGGAAACACACAAATGAATTTTACACAAACGAATACATCACATACAGTATCCCCAGGAAAACGTGTGACCGAAGGTCAGTACCAGCGTATCCATCACAGACGCTTCTGATGTTCTCCGAACAATAGACTGGTTCCTTCAGAGCTCCGACCTCCACATCACGGAATGTGTTTGAAATTACCCGGCTGAGTGGTTCCCGGCCTGGTCCTCAGGGACAACTACAGAAAAATGAGACTTCTGTGTTCGTTCCTGTTAAAAGCATTTCCTGTTTTTTTCTGACAGTGAAAAACGAGTAATCTGAGCACTAACATTCAAAAGTTTAGACACACCCCTCTAAATGGATGTAGCTGGTGATCTTAAAGACTCTACAGTGGTACACTGAACAGCTCCACCTGATGAGAGTCTGAACCAGTCCATATCCTGATACACCACATCTACTCCTGATGTACACAGTATGATACTCCTCCATATCTCCACCTCTAATATATATTTAGTGGTGTAAAAACTTTGATCTATTTTTCTGCACAGTGTAAAAGCTCTAGTTCTCCTTTCAGGTTAGTGAATATTCATGAGGGACCGACCAATAGAATCGCTCCAAACCTGCTTAGTAATAAACCTTGTTCTATCAGCTCCACTGCAGGGTAAGGAAGCTGCTCCATCCTCCTGTACAGCTCTACACTGGAGGGTTTTAAGGTGGACTGTATAATTCCATTCTGGAGGGGTTTAAGGTGGACTGTATAATTCCATTCTGGAAGGTTTTTACGGTGGACTGTAGAATTTCAATCTGGAGGGTTTTAAGGTGGACTGTATAATTCCATTCTGGAGGGTTTTAAGGTGGACTGTATAATTCCATTCTGGAGGATATTAAGGTGGACTGTAGAATTCCATGAGTGCTGAGGCAAAAATAAATATATATTCAAATGTACTAGAAAAAAAAGTACATATATAATACGTATAGAAATACATAAATTAATGTAATAATTACAAGTACATTGAACCTCGGTAGTACTTCAGTGTACTTAATGTGACTATTTTAAATAGCTAAATATGTATTTATTCCATGAAAATAAATACATATATACATTAAAATATGCTTGATATTATGTATATATATATATATATATATATATATATATATAGATGTAGATATACATACATGTATTTTTTTTTGCGTGTGTATATATATCTATGCATACAAATGCAGATATGACTAATAATTACAAGGACATCTATACTTACATCAGTGTTTATACTTGATAGTAAGTATACTAAGTACCTAAGTAAAAAATACTTTTATATGTATATATATATATATATACACACACACACACACACATATATATATATATATATATATATATATATATATATATATATATATATATATATATACATACATACTTAAATATATATAATTTGGTACATAGTTAACTACATCTAAGTAAATCATTGTAGTGTATTAAACTAGTAAAGTTAAGTACAGTTAGCTCTATGTAAGTATATATATATATATATATATATATATATATAGCATACTTATAGCACACTGGCAGTAGATTAATATTGAGTATTAGAAAGTATATTAAGTGCACTTAAATTAAGTAAATGTCAGTGTATTTATTTATTTTTTGGCCTGGGTGATAGTTTATAGTTTGAGGTCTTCACTTTTATTCTACAGTGAAGCTTTAAGATACACAGAAGGAGAACCTGCTATGAGGAGGCGTGTCTAAACCTCTGACTGGTCTTTTATGTTATAGCTACAGTAAATAAACTAAGGGTGGTCTTTGACTTTTGCACACAGTGCTGTCCAAGAAAACAGTTTCAGTTTCAGAGTAACGAAGCACAATTAGTATTTTCCACCCTGTTTATCATTTCACAAGTCCAAGAAACTCCGAAGGGAGCCGTATGTGATTTTCCAACTTTCTTGTTCCTTGTTAAAAGTATTATTTGTTCTCAGACTTGGGGTAATATATTTCCAGCTGGACTATCACATAAAACAACTGAGGATTTACAAGAACAATATCATAAAAGTGAGAATCACATAAACAGCACGTTCCCAAATCCCTTAATCAGCTTCATTAGGTGGGCCCTTTTTTCTGGAATTAGCCTACAGGGGAAGCGGGGGCTTTTTTTTGCCAGTGGCTAGACTGGTTGCGACTTCTGGACCACCAACAGTGATGCTGCCATTCTTGGCAGCAGTCGCCCACCAATCAACGGTGTTTACTGCTGCCTGCCACATGAAGTCATCTCCAACCTTCGTGCCAAGTACGCAAGAGACGGTCGTGCTAATAACACAACGTCGGCTGAAATTCCATATGTCAGAGGAAACCAAATGTTCCAAATGAGCCCTGGAACAGAAGAAAGGCTTGTGGTCTGCACACCAAAAGGTTGGAGCCTTGAACATCACCAATGAATTGACTCTCCCCTTCTCCCTGTGGTGATACTCTTATCAAAGCTGTACGGTTACAGCATTCTGGAAGCAAGATGTTGCTGTAGGCAAGTCAGGAATGATAAAATGTAAGAACCGTAGCATACATATACACATAGCATACATAGCACCTTATAATACTTGGCATAAACTTGTTTAATGTAATCTCTCTTAGATAGTTATAATGACAAGCGTAATGCTTAATAATCCAAGAGTATGCCAGGCTTTATAACGCAGTATGACATCTGTCCATAAGAACACTGTAGACACTAATGCTGTAACTCACCATGTAATGCAGCACTTCATAGAGGTTTATGCCATGTTACTACAGTAAAGTGAGTTATTATGTCATGTCAGCACATTATGGCCTAATAGAGCATTGTAAGTGGTCTTTACAGGCTGTAAGTGAAGTGACATTGCAGTACATTATAACTCATAGAGCATTATGAGTGGTCTATATAGGCTCTAAGTGACATTACAGTACATTATAACTCATAGAGCATTATGAGTGGTCTATATAGGCTCTAAGTGACATTACAGTACATTATAGCTCATAGAGCATTATAAGTGGTCTTTAAGGCTGTAAGTGAAGTGACATTACAGTACATTATACTTCATAGAGCATTATAAGTGGTCTTTAAGGCTGTAAGTGAAGTGACATTAGGGTACATTATACCTCATAGAGCATTATAAGTGGTCTTTAAGGCTGTAAGTGAAGTGACATTACAGTACATTATACTTCATAGAGCATTATAAGTGGTCTTTACGGCTGTAAGTGAAATGACATTAGGGTACATTATACCTCATAGAGCATTATGAGTGGTCGTTACAGGTTCTAAGTAAAGTGACATTACAGTACATTATAGCTCATAGAGCATTATGAGTGGTCTTTATAGGTTTTAAGCGAAGTGACATTACAGTACATTATACTTCATAGAGCATTATAAGTGGTCTTTAAGGCTGTAAGTGAAGTGACATTACAGTACATTATACCTCATAGAGCATTATAAGCAGTCTCATGGGCACCAACAGCATAATTATAGGCCACATCAGACATTCCCTGCACTGTAGCACCTCTTCCCAATCTATAGATCCTGTCACTCACACCCACAGGGATTTACAGCCCCATCATCCTCATGCAGCGCCATCTGCAGGAGCCCGAAATTACTACCCACATGCAAGGTGACTCATGTTTTGGTCTGGTGTGCTTACTGGGTGTAGTTAATAGGACATGTTGCTATTCTTCTTTAATGAGGATGTGGGGGTCACGAATGTGCCTACCATTTTAATGGAATGTATTACAGAAAGAATGATTACATTAGTCTAGTAACCAACGTTCTTCTGGCTTAAGGGGAAAAGGATGCACTGCCAGCTTTGGCCACTAGGGATTGGTAATGAGCATTAATGCTCTATGTGAAGAGTTCAAAGAGCAAGAACTTTTGGAGGCAAACAAACAAACTTACCTGGGTTGATTGTATAATGCCTCTGCCATGTCTGGAATTATGAACGCTCTTGTTTTCACTTTTAATGTAAGTAAATGCAGATTGGTTAAAGTGAAATATGATATATTATGTTGAGGTATGTGGGTTATAAGTTGGTTATGTTGTTGATAATGTTGTGGTTGATTTGAGGCCTGTATTGAGTATATTACATTAGTACCTTTTGTGACTTTGGTCCCCCTAGGTACCGATGAACAGATTGTGAGACTGAGTCAGGGGACACAAGTCAATACAGCTGTACCATCCGGGGGAATCCAGCCTTTCACCAGCACCACAGTGGCCTTGTCGTTATACCTCCCTTCTTCACCTTATGGAGTCAACAGCTTTATCGGTGAGGCTGATTTAATTCATCTAGAACAAAGACTGTTGGGGGTCACAGCCTAGGCGGACCTGGATTGTACCATGGTTTAGTGTGTTTGTCCATGTTTGGTTTGTCTTGGAGGGGACATACAAGTTTTCAACCCTCATTTTGATTGTGTAGGATTTTACCCACCTATACATGTGTGTGTTAGTGCGTGTGTTGGTGTGTGTGTATATGTATCTCAATTTTGAGGCAGCTGTTCTCGCGGTCAGTGTCACGGTTTTCAATCAGCGTTAGCTGTTCATTATTTAACGGAGCCTAACTGTCTGTCTCTGTTTCAAAGGCAGGCATAATAACAGTGACCTTCAACTGTTCAAATGTGTGTATTGTGATTTCTCTCTAATACCTCTTGGATTTATCTTGTGTGGGTTTGTATGGGCTTTACAGATTAGAATCCCTTTGTGTCCAGACAGTGTAGGCCTATAGAAACATCAGTTAGTCTAATAATCAGAAGGCACACCAGCATTCACAGTTTGCAAGCAATTATTTCAATATAATTTGAAATAAATGTTGTTTATTAATGTCATTTTTAAATGATTCGTTTCTCATCTCACCACTGTGCAACTTTTTTCAACTGATTTGTATATTTAAAAAAAAAAACAAAAGAAAGAAAAGAGAAAACAAATAAATTAAATTATACAAGAAATGTTATTATTGCAGGCAGAAACTTCATCAGAGCTGTAGGTGGTTCTAAATGACTCACTGTAAATTCACTGGGAATGAAACTCTAGTACATAGTGTAGTTCAAAATGAACATCCAGAATGTCATATTTTTCTAAACATATTGATCTCAGATTATTACATTTGTATTAATAATTCACTGCACTCTATATTTTTTATAAATTTAAAACTTTATGGTTTTCCCCAAAACGTATTAAAATATATTGGCAATGGAATTATGGAGGTCCAGAGAAGTCATGACGTAGCTATAGGTTTACCAGCTGAACTCTAGATAACTTGACTTTCTGTATCTTGAAATCACAAGGAGAAACAATATTGATCCCCAGATTACAGTTCAGAGAATTACCACACGATCTCTCCAGACGTCAGTATAGAATACCTTCTGGAGCATTAAGTAGTACTTAACCTTACTCAACTTCAGGCCTGCAGATGGCGCTGCACGAGGACGATTTGGCCATAAACACCTGCGGGTTTGAGTGACGGGATCCATAGTTTGAGAAGAGGTGCTACAGTGCAGGGAATGTCTCGTTCCATGTGTGGAAAATGGCTCCAGAGCAGATGTTACTGATTGGCTAAAAGGTGTGACTGCATGTGGGCGTGGCCAAAGACCATAGTGTGAAGGAAGTAGCTGAATCTGCAGGTGTATGGAAGCGTACGGTCATACGGGTCTACCAGCAGTGGATACAATCCCAGTCTACAGGGAATTCTCCTCGGAATTGTGCCAGGGAAGGCATCCACCAAATCTGGCCCAACTGACCAATCCTCTGATGTAAGAGTGTCTGAACACTGATGTGGCTACATCCAGAAACTTGGCCAGTACATGCCCAATCCAAGTCCAGCTGTTATTGGTGCTGGTGGAGGTGTTACACACTACTACTTACGTTTTAATCCCAGTGGTCTGTTTTTTTTTTAGTTTATTTATATTCTCAACAGGACTATCTGTACAAGATTGTCAGCTAGGCTTCATGGGGAAAGTGGAGAGTCCAGCTTGGGTTAATATTAGCTCTGTTATTATAAGACATGTAAGTTGTTTGCAGAGCACAGTGATGTGGTCCAGAGCTTAGAGGCCCTTGTAGCTCTCACACCCGTGTGTAATTGAACCTTTTGGTTGTTTAAAAGGTAATGAAATTGCCATGATATGCTATCTTGTGTAAAGTCCTCGACATTCCCGTGTGTTTCAGACTCTTGAAGGGGTCACGGTGTAGGCCCAGCCAAACAAAACACTCTGGCAGAAAAGAGTTTGCTGATGGGCCACGGTTTTGGTAAGCAGGACGTTCTTTTAATTTAGATTATCTTTTGGCCAACCGGTTTAAAGATCTCATTATCAGTATGTACAGAATCGCATCTGTGTGGTTCACTGGCTAAAATAGCATTAGCGAAATTGATTTCATGTCACTCAAGCTGATTATGAAAATAATACGGTATTAATACAGTATATCTGCTTTGAGTTTTGGCTGACTTGAGGACGACATCACCGTTGTTGGCTTCCTGACCCAAACCAGGAGTTGTTTTGGGTGGTTTGATTAAGCAGTGTGATCTTTGCACACCCCTGGAGCTTTAGGATGGTTCAATTAGAACCTGGCAGACTTGTAAGAACTGTGAACATATGAAATTCATACAGGATCTATATTACAGATATCATCAGTAATCACTGGAATTACAGCTCCTCCCAGAAAATAAAACAGATCCGGCCAAAATAGGATCCATTTTTAAGAAGTTCTTTTAAATCATAATTATAGATCAACCGATCCGGCTTAACATTATGACCACCTCTATGTATCTACACTCTGTCCACTCTATCAGCTCCACTGACCATCTAGCTCTACAGCTCTACATCTGTTTCTCTGTATACGTCTTTACACTGTTCTTCCATTGTCAGGACCATCACAGAGCTGTGTTGCTGTGCAGAGCAGTGGTGGTGTGTTAGTGTGTGTGGTGCTGGTGTGAGTGGATCAGACACAGCAGTGCTGCTGGACACCTCAGTGTCACGGCTGGACTGAGAATCGTCCACCAACCAAACTATCCAGCCAACAGTGCGCTGGGTCCTGTGGGCTGGGTCCTGTGGGCTGGGTCCTGTGGGCTGGGTCCTGTGGGCTGGGTCCTGTGGGCAGGGTCCTGTGGGGCAGGGTCCTGTGGGCTGGGTCCTGTGACCACTGATGAAGGACTAGAGGATGACCAACACTGCACTGTGCAGCAGTAGATGACCTATCGTCTCTGACTGTCCATCTACAAGGTGGACCAGGTCTGTTGTGTTTAAGATTAAGATATGTCCCACATTAACCTCTTGGCTTTATTTTCTCTGGGCTCCATCTATTCCCATACTGAGGATGCCCTCTCCTCACCGTCTCTGTGTTATCTCCTCCCGAGCTGTGATGTCTTGGTCATACATGCTCATTGAAACGTACCTAGTGGTGTGTAAACACTCCACGAGCACCAATAACAGCTGGGACTGGATTTGGCATGAACTGGACAAGTTTCTTGGTGTAGGCAGTGTTCAGACACTCTTGTTCATCAAAGAATCGCACAGTTGGGCCAGATTTGGTGGATTCCGTCCCTGGCACAGTTCCGAGGAGAATTCCCTGTAGACTGGGATTTTCCCACTGCTGGTAGACCCGTATGACCCTACACTTCCATACACCTGCAGATTCAGCTACTTCCTTCACACTATGGTCTTTGGCCACGCCCTTTGCAGTCCCTCCTTTTAGCCAATCATTAACATCTGCTCTGGAGCGTTTTACACACATGGGACGAGACACTCCCTGCACTGTAGCACCTCTTCTCAATCTATGGATCCCATCACTCACACTCACACGCAGGGATTTATAGCCCCATCATCCTCATGCAGCGCCATCTGCAGGAGCCTGAAGTTACTACCACCTTAAACACGCATGGCGAGTTCGTTTTTGTTGGTTAATGTCCTTGTCCTGTGATTGTTGGTCTGTTATTTAAAGGTACAGGTCACAAAGCAAAGCAATTTCTGTACAGTTGGGCCACATCTGTAACACAAAAGATCACTTTGCTACCCCGTCTGATTTTGACTGGACATTTGTTTGTTTGTTTGATTGACTCTGTCTTACTTTAAACCTAATGCTGAAGGGGACGTCTGGGCTATGACATTTCGATCCGAGGTCATTTAGGGAAAATGACATAGATACTTCATCCTGAATCAGACAGTCGACTCCCTTCCAAGCGACATTACCAGACCTCCTCATAGGGCTTAAAAGAACAATATCACTCGGCCGCAATGTATTTCAAAGATGAATTTCCTCTATATGGATTACATGTGCCCGTCCTTGTGTGTCTTCTGTGTGCCTGTGCTACCTACAGCAGCTGACTTCCGCACCACCATCCATTACTGCACAAACTCAAACCAGAACCGAACCATTAGCCGTATTCAATCAGGGGCGGGGTTTTTGTACGGAAGGCAATCTGTTCCCAAATGAAGCCTGTGTTTGCTTTGCCAAGTTCTCGTTTGAACTTCCTGTTACAGCCCTTAAATGGAACACAGTTGCATTCTAGCACCTGAAACGGCTGCAGGTGGAGAGGAGAGGTAGAAGCAGGCCAATAGCAAGTGTTGCAGATGTAATTGCTATTCTATTTTTATTTTATTTTATTTAAATCTGCACAAGGTAAAATGTTTTGTATTTTGAAATTCTGTGTGTGTATGTATATGTGTATATATTGTCATTGTCCAAAGAAAAACAAGTATCTCCAAAATAGCAACGTTACAGGGGAGGCCAAAATTCAATTTAATTCCACTGTAAGTCAATGGAACCAGAATTTTTCCAAATGGTCTTTGGGTCATTTCTGTTGGTACATTCATCATGAAATTCTCACACAGTGTAAACAGCAGCTCATGTGATCAAATGATACACAAAAGTAAAAATCGTCAAAAATGGAGATACATGCTACATGTAGAAAAATATAATGAATTTATTTATTTATTTTTGAGTCTTGGTTACTCTCGAGGTTTCTTGAGGGAGTTTCTCTGTGGCCCCTGTCTCGCTCACTGGGGGCTCGGAGACACCAGATTCTTTGTAAAGCTGCTTTGTGGCATCTGTTGTAAAAAGATCTATATAAATAAATCTTGACTTGACAAACAGTTTTTAAGCTGTTCACCTGAACCTGAGGTAACTAATCTTACGACCTTCCCTGTACTCTAATATTTATCTACTGCTTACAACCACATACTTAACTGCACACCTGCCTACCTAACATACCTTCCTACATGTACACTAACACTAAGCTGTTATTCGCTCTACTGCATATCGTCGCTGTCCAATGGAAAAACATGTATCTTCATTTTTGTTGATTTTTACTTTAATGCCTCATTTGATCGCACGAGTTGCTGTTTACACTGTAAGGAAATTTTATGAAAAAAGGACCAACAGAAATGTTCCATTCTGGTTCCATTGACTTCCATTCATATTAAATGTGGTTTTTGGCCTCTCTTGTAAAGTTGCCATTTTGGAGATACCTGTTTTTCTTTGGACAGTGATGATACGCTGACTATAGTCACACCTGTTCTAGTACTCTAACCTTCTGATGAACTCTCACACATCCTTGTTAAAAGTGGTTGATGCGGCTTAACGGAGAACTCCACTACCTGGCAGGAAGCTACTATCCCATGTGAGAGACTGGGGTTTAATTCCCAGTTTACGTGACTATGCTGTACTACACTGATAAGAGTCCTTGGGCAAGACTCCCAACACTACTGTGGCCTACCTGTAAAAGGAATGACCTTGTAAATCACTCTGGTTAAGAGAGTCAGCTAAATGCCATAAACGTGGATATTGGTTTAATTGGCTTTAATACAGTGTTGATAGAACAAGTCAATTTCATGATCTTTGCTTATTTAGATTAATATATTATTTCAACACTTGATTTTATAAGCCTTGGTTGTAGCCCCAAGGGTGCAGGGATTATACATGAACCCCTAAAAAGGCTACTTGGAGGCCCTAAATTGCTCGTGGCCATTGAGCTTCATCCTGGGTAAGCATTATAACCCATTTGCATCCGACTGTATGTCCCACAGGCAGTATATGTGTGGGAAGCACTGAAAAAGTCCATAAGCAATCTATTAAAGCATCTAGTCATGCTAATATGAAGCGGATGGATAAAGATCTCCAGCCTGAAGAAGATGGAGCCCCACCTCTCCCGAATAGGACAGTTCTATACCTTCATTTAGAAACAGATCAGACATTTTATTCGTAACCAGTTCAGAAGCTGCTAATTTTTAAAATTTTTTTAATTTTTAAAATTTTTTTATGGCTAGTTTTTAGGCATCCTAAACTAGATCGAATCGCGGCTGTGCTCGTGGAGGTATTGCGTGCTATTAGGTATGTTTCAGTCACAGGGCACACTTCATTTTTTTTTTTTTTTTTTGGCCTGGTCATCTTAGAATATGTCTTTAAAAATCTTTTTTTTTTTTTTAATGTAATTGCTAGTACTAATGGTATTTTCAGCAGAGATCTTTAAACCTAAACCTGTGATTCTTAAAGACCATCGCACTCCAGGAAGTCAAGGCTGAAAATTTCAATTTATGGTTTGTCAAAATGGTTTTCTAGATGTAGGCCACATCAGTGTTCAGACAGTCTCACAACGAAGGAGTGAGGAGTTGGGCCAGATTGGTTGGAGGCCTTCCCTGGCACATTTCTGAGGAGAATTCCCTGTAGACTGGGATTTTAGCCACTGCTGGTAGACCCGTATGACCGTATGCTTCCATACACCTGCAGATTGAGCTACTTCCTTCACACTATGGTCTTTGGCCACGCCCACATGCAGTCCCTCCTTTTAGCTAATCATTAACATCTGCACATGAAACACATGGAACGAGACATTCCCTGCACTGTATCACCTCTTCCCAATCTATGGATCCCGTAACTCACACCACAAAATTATTTATAGCTCCATCCATATAACCTAAAGTTACCTCCACTTTAAACACACAAGCTGACTCATCATCTACAATCTATTTAAATATTTTTCTTTAATAACTACTACCAGTGTTACTATTTTCCCCAACTATCTTTGCCGTAATAATCCTGTGACTGTTCTAAACCATCACACTTCACTCCGTAAAGTCAGCGCTGAAACATTCAATTCATGGTTTGACAAGATGGGCACAACAGGCCTATGAAATGCAGCGCCGTAACTGACGTCCTGTATATTTCTTTTTTGCTGAGCTATCAACACAGCCGAAGAAATGAAGGCAGTAGTAAGTAAACTGTCTAACAACTTGTCATCGGCTCAGAGATCAGCTAGCAGCGGGAGGCAGAACTGTGAGCCTTTGTGTGCAGCAGTCAGACATGAATAAGTCTGAAGAAACAGAGTGATTATTTTACCGCCATAGCTCTGAATGCACCCGGCCGGGCCTGCTTCACCCCCGTAGCCCTGTTTATAGAAGCCAGCCTAGCAGAAAGCAATTGAGCAGAGGTGGCCCAACCCCGGTCTTTGTTCTCCAAATGCTACACTTCACAGATATTTTCATTTGAAGGTTTTGTTCAGACATACAGATTCATTCAGTTTGCACAGACATCAGTACCACTCCTATTTGCATCAAATCAAATCAGTTCTAAGTTTATTTGTCACATATGTCGTCATACACGATCCAACCAACAGTGGAATGCCTTGACAACTGCCTATTCCCATGGAATAGAAGATATGGCGGTAGTAACTTCAGGCTCCTGCAGATGGCATGGGACTACAAATAGCTGTGGGGTGTGAGTGACTGGATCCATAGATTGAGAAGAGATGGTACAGGGCAGTGAGTACGTCATTCCATGTCTGGAAAATGGGCTGCAAAGGAGCCAAAAGTGGCCCAAACATACAGTATAAAAGCTCCCACGTGTTCCAAAACCGATCTGGTTCACTTACAGCAGAGACCCAGCAGAGTTGGCTACTATTAGCTGACCCTTGACCCTAATCTGGTCCAAAGGTGGCCCACGTCTTGCATCCCAGGGGCTGTCCGCCCAGTGCCGCCAGTTCACCCAACAAGCAGGCCAAATGAAAGTGGGGAATGTGGGCCAGGTTTTGACCCGAACAGTTTCCCCAGCTATCTAGGGAAGCACATTGAAATTTAGGCCACCAGTAGGCAGTATATTATACGGTATAATAAGCGGTCATGCTGTGGGGGGTGTTTGAAATTTGGCAGGAAGACTCTGAGTTATCCAAGTGCATGCAGACAGTGATGCACAGGCACCGCTTGGTCATCAATCTGTCACCAGTCCAGTAAACATGTAGTCTGACATGCTTTAAGTAGAGTAATTGAGGGTTTGGGAGGAGCCAAATGGAGGGGAGGAGGACAGACGGGGTCTGAGAGGGTGGTGATCTTATCACCTCAAGAGGAGCAGTGGATCATACAGCTGACGCGAGAAAGGAACCTGTGTTATGGCACATAGAAGAAAGCTCCTGTGAAAGGACGCATGCTTAACCTCAAAGGAAGGACCAAGACCAAGCTTGAGGGTCCCATGCAAGTTTTCAGGGGGGGCCCAAAATTCCTGCTAGTGCCTCTGCTCATATGACCCATAAAGCAACTGCTTGTGCACATTCTGCTGTCTCTGCTGTCTTGTACTGGATTCATTTATACAAATGAGGTGAGCATTGAAAGGTCAAGCAGCACATCCCAGATTGCTAAATTGTTCTGGCCCAATCTGGCCCCCATTCCCCCCCCCCTTTTTTTTTTTTTTTTTTTTTTTACCTGGGCCACTTTCTGCAGTAATTGGCGACACTTGGCCAGAACACGCCAGGTTGCAAGATGTGGACCACTCATGCACCAGATTAGGGCCAAGCGTCAGCCAAAAGTAGATAACTCTCCTGTATCGGTGCCAGAAGTGGACCAGAGCTGTTTTGTGGGCCACATGAGTTTTTATATATGTGGGCCACATTTGGCTCGCATGGAGTTTGCCAATAGGCAGCCCTACTTAACCTGCACCAGAAGTGGACCAGATCTGTTTTGTGGGCCACATTTGGCTCACATGGAGTTTGCCAACAGGCAGCCCTGCTGAACCTGTACCAGAAGTGGACCAGATCTGTTTTGTGGGCCACATTTGGCTCACATGATGCTTGCCAATAGGCAGCCCTGCTGAACCTGTACCAGAAGTGGACCTGATCTGTTTTGTGGGCCACATTTGGTTCACATGGAGTTTGCCAATAGGCAGCCCTGCTGAACCTGTACTAGAAGTGGACCAGATCTGTTTTGTGGGCCACATGAAGTTTGCCATTAGACAGCCCTGCTGAACCTGTACCAGAAGTGGACCAGAGCTGATTTTGGAACACGTGGGCCACCTGTATGTTTTAAATATGTGGCCCAGCTTTGGCTCACATGCATATTGCCCGTACCAACAGTGGCCTAGCAGTGCCATATTTTTGGCGGGTGTTGCCCACATCCGCATGCTGTCTGGTGTAGAAGTTAGCCCAGTGAGAGATTGTTACAGTGGTTCAGGAAAAATTGTTACAGTGGTTCAGGAAGTGGGAGGGAATTTCTTCGGCTAATTGTATTTTCTGAATAAAATTTAAGACCTTTTTTGGAGGCCGTCTTGGAACTCCTGCTTGCGCTTTAGTGACACGCCCCTAAACGATCAACAGTTTGTATGGGAGGCCACTCAAATGCAGAGTAACCGTGTCTGGTCACGGCAAATAAAAAAAATTATATTGCAGTACTTCAAAGTTAGTTTCCTTTAGTTCCTGGGTTCTGTTGTCGTTATTAGCAGCTGAAGTTAAGCAGTCTTGAAGTCCTCCTGCTTCCCGCCTCCCTGATGGAAACTAATGTGCACCAGTTTATTGATTCACTATTATTCAACAGCCGGACTGCAACCTGACTAGCGAGAGATTTGCATCCTACAAGGTGTATATAATGAAACGTAGACGGTTCGCTTGACACAGAACCCCACAGTAGATGGAGCACCTTCACTGATTTACATGCATCCGATGGTAAATCAGTCGACACGTCTGGATAATTGGATATGGAGGTGGGATCATTATTGCGCTGGGTCTAATCCTATGCATCTAATTATCTCTATATTTATATAGGAATTTCTCTCTCTCTCTCTCTCTCTCTCTCCACCTCTCCCTCCCTCTCCCCTCTCTCTCTAGGAAGAGCACGAGCCATAAATAAGAAACAAATTAAAGGGGCGAAAATCAATGGGAGGACATTAGCCCTTTAATTTGGTGTCTTAAAGGGGCGTCCTCCCTCTAAACACAGTGAGAAATTGACCACGGAACTGATGTATGCAGTGCTGCTTAACACTCCGAGGACAAAGCCATAAAGAGTAACCTTAAAGCTGTTAACCCGCCATATAGCAGGGACACGGTACGTGCCGCCATTGACCTGCGCGCCGTACTTCTGCAAGTACTGATTAGACCTCCAATAAAAACATTCATCAAATAGCACCTACCTACTGCTCTGCTCGCTCTGCCTCCGTACCAAGGCTACCGAGCTATCAATAAGACTTTTACTGACTTTGTAAGCAGAAATAATGATGTGGAAAAGAGCAGAAGGAAATACGATGACATGCAGTATGTCTAGTATTCCATACGGGGCTGTGCAACACTCAGAAATTTCATTTCCAGGTACAATGGCAGTACAACTTATTCATTTTGGAGGCTCAGGAACCAGCCTGAACACCAAATCACCTTAACACAATTTAATATCCGGTTTATCAGTGTTGAGCGCTTCCATCGTTTACCTTTCTCCCATCTTCCGTTATTTTCGGAAGACTTGCTTTCAGTTTTCCAAAGAAATTTGCATAGTCCCTTTATTGTAGCCTTATTTGACTGGGCTGATTTTAATGGAGGAGCTCTGGGAACGTACACTCATCGTCCAAAAATAGCTGCACCAAAAAGTAATCAACCTCCAGGAATGAAACTTGGTGGGTGGGTTTGACATTGTGAGACATATGACATACGTTGGCAAGGACGAGCCTTTTCGCTGGCCTAGCCGGTTACAGACATTCAGCGAGTCACCCTGTTAGTGCAGCACCATTGGAAGACGGCTCCACCACGCAGGGCTACATGCACACGGACCGTTACCACCACTGTCCTTAACACCACGTCACCGTCACCAAAGACTGCAGTGGTGTCGTACCAGACTGTCATGGAGTGACTCAGAATGGCAGCGGGTCATCTTCAGTGACGAGTCCCACTTTAGTCTTGGTGGAGACGCCCAACGAATCCGTGTGTGGAGGCACCGTGGTCAGCACCAAGATGGACGGTCTGTTGTCACACGTCCAGAAGGCCTGGTGTCCCTCCACCTCCACCCCTACTGCACCATCTGCAGGAACTGTGTGAGGGTGTTCAAGCTGCATGGGATGGATTATCACAGGACACCATTAGGACTCTCTACAGCTCCATACCGAGACGTCTGGCGTGTTGGGTTAGCAAACACGGCGGCCCGACGCCATACTGAGAGACAGACTTCTGTATGTGTAGCTCAATAAATATTGATCATATCAGTCTAAATTTGAACACTTAATTACATTTGAACATGCTCTCCTGTCTTAACAAATGTTTTCAAAAAATCCACTGGTTATTATAACTACCAGTGAATGCCTATTCACAATCCTTTATTTATAAACTCATGGACAACTTGCTGTGAACATGAAATGAGCATAAGCCCTACAAGTTTCCACTTTAGTCAAGGTTGCTATGCAGGAAAACTTGAACAGAAGTAATTCATTTTCAAAAGAGCTGTATGCTGAAATTCCATTTTCTCTCAATGAAACTTTTTTTCAGTTTTACTGTTTGTTTTTATGGTGTGTTTTAGTCTAATGTTGTTAAATATGTTAATTAGGAAAATTCCAAATGAAGTAGGATTAGCCACTTTGAGAAAAATGAGCCCAAAAATAACCATAACCAAATAACCATTTTTTAAAAAAAATCTTTTTTTTATTTTTATTTATTGTCTAGCTTTAAACAAAGTATATAGAAGTTTAGGTATTCATAGATTTTATAGAACTGTAGAAATGCTATGTAAAACATATGTACATTACATCTGAAATATTATACTTCATAAATAACATACTGCACAATTTGACACAAGTAGTGCACCCTCCCATAAACAAACTTCTCATGGGCAAAGCCAGTCCATAAGAAGGGTAGCATGTAATTCTGAGAGTTGCCTTATACCCAGTTCATATTTCATTCTGTAAGCAGTTAAAATCAATATTTAAGAATAACTTCAACATTTCACTATTAAAAAACCCCCCAAAAAACTGGAATACCGCTTTGATCTTTACAGCTGCCTGAGCGAAACTTGAGTTCTGGAGTGGAGTGCCTCAGTAGAACAGAAGGCGAAGCAGCCCACTGACTTTATTAAAAACCATTTGGAGTGCAAAGGTCATCTACAGCTGTAACGTCTATTGAGCGGGGTCAAACAAGGCAGATGCCCTCCATGTGTAGACGCGCTGCTGTTGAAGGCCAGTTAAAGCAGACAGCCACATTCAAAGTAATGACCAAGTTAATTGGGATTAATCTGGATGGAAAGGTCAAACAGATACTGGCCTGGTAGGTCAGAGCGACGGAAGGAGGTCAGTGACGTTGATTGTGCATGGAGCTACGTAGGCAGCAGAAGGGTGGAGCGAAGTGGAGTGACACTGACATCCTTGAGTGAACCGGAAGAAGGCTGGAAAAGCAGGATAGCCACGAATTCCAGGCCACATGGTATCACCTGAATACGGCCGCTGTAGAACCAGTGCTCATTCCTGAAAGAGGTTTTTCTAGCAAATCAATACCTACCTACAAAGCAGCTGCACCCAGAAGGAGGTGTGGGGTTGCAGTGGTGTTGGGAAGGAGGATAAAGGTGACCGGGATCAATAACTGATGATAAATTTAGACTGATATGATCAATATTTATTGAGCTACACATACAGAAGTCTGTCTCTCAGTATGGCGTCGGGCCGCCGTGTTTGCTAACCCAACACGCCAGACGTCTCGGTATGGAGCTGTAGAGGTTCCTAATGGTGTCCTGTGATGATCCATCCCATGCAGCTTAAACATCCTCACACAGTTCCTGCAGGTGGTGCGGTAGGGGTGGAGGTGGAGGGACACCAGGCCTTCTGGACGTGTGACAACACACTGTTCATCTTGGTGCTGACCACGGTGCCTCCACACACGGATTCGTTGGGCGTCTCCACCAAGACTAAAGCGGGACTCGTCACTGAAGATGACCCGCTGCCATTCTGAGTCACTCCATGACAGTCTGGTACGACACCACTGCAGTCTTTGGTGATGGTGACGTGGTGTTAAGGACAGTCGTGGTAACGGTCTGTGTGCATGTAGTCCTGCGTGGTGCAGCCGTCTGCCAATGATGCTGCACTAACAGGAGGACTCATGGAGGACACCACTGCTCGCTGGATGTCTGTAATGGTGGCTGTTGGGTCAATGAGGAACAGCGATAAGGCCCGTCCTTGCCTATGTCACATGCACAGCTGAACGTGAAACTTAAATGCTTTGCATGTCTCACAATGACGAACCAACCCACCAATTTTCAGTCCAGTTGGTGGATTCCTTCTGGGTGCAACTTCACTGATGCATAAAAGGAAACATGGAGATACATCAAAAAAACAATGCACAGGAGGTTTTCCACTTTCCACATCCATTGTTTATTTAATTAGAGATTATTTCTTATTATTTCTTCTTATTAACAGAGAATCCACTTTCTTATTTATGTAAAGGCTAAAATGAAATAATACAAAGACAGTAATTATGAATATAACTGATGGAGAAAGCCTTACCATCTAAGCCTTACGATCAGTCATCTCTAAAGCACACTTTAGATTACGAGGGTTTTCGTTATTAGTTATATACAGACTTACTGCCTCTGTAATCTTTCCTGTCAGAGGGTCTTTACCTTCCTGGACCATTAGGAGGGTTCCTTTTACCTTCGGCTCTCCATGAGCAGATGTAGTCTGTCTGATGTCTAACCAAAACCATACTTTCAGAGCCGCTTGTGGGACAGGAGCTCATGTATTTCAGAAGTTCAAGGAGATTCTTTCCGTGGTCTACATCTCCTCCTCCACCAATGGTATTTGATGACTTGTGTAAACTCAGCGGTAGTAGTTGTGTCTTTCTTATCTTCTAAACTGAACTAAAAATGAAACAACTGGCCTTAAAATCCAAGCTGGCTCTTCAGATTTATGTCATCCAGCACGTTTCACCTCAAGACAGGAAACAATCTGGTTGGAAACTATAGACAGGGGCCGAGAAGTCCCTGACCGCACAGTGTAAAGAAATCGGATATCGATGTTTAGTAATTCTTTTGGAAACCCAAATAAGTGAGCTGCACGCCAGCGTTCATTCACAGGCCTGGTGAAGCTGAACAGCTATTTTCACACATTTATGGCAGATCATTCATCTTCAGACTGACGAATGAGACATGGCTGAGGGACGGGAATCCCTCCTTCCTCTAGGGGGAGCCAGCACGTGGGGAACAAATAGATATTTGTAAAGGATGATGGTTTCACTGGATAGTGTCCTGACCAGCTGTATCACAGTCTGGTATGGGAACGGCACTGTTGCAGAGTGCAGGGCATTGCAATGAGCCCAGGGTCTCAGTCGAGGACGTCCAGGGGAGACTATCTGCTCTCATGTCCTCCGGCAGGCGCTTCAGGAGCCTCCAGACCCAGACGAGCAGAACGAGGAACGGCTTTTTCCCCAGAGCTGTCTCCTGACTGAACTCCGACCCCCCGTTAACCCCGTCACTTCTCTTGCTGGTCGCAGACTGCTCTACCGTCGTTCATGTAGAGCTTATCATTACATGTACATAGCTATATAGCTGTGGTATATTATGGTTACAGATCCACTTATGCTTTATATACATATTCAAGATGCACATGTCTGTATGTCTGCTATGTTCCTAATCTGTCATCTGTTAATCTGTATATATGTCTATAGGACACCCAGCTCTATATCATGTTTATGGAACAACCTGTAAACGTTGTCCATACCTCTGCTAACTCTGTATCCTGTACATCCTGCACACTGTAGATACTGCACATCCTGCACACTGTAGATACTGTACATCCTGCACACTGCAGATACTGTACACCCTGCACACTGTAGATACTGTACATCCTGCACACTGTAGATACTGCACATCCTGCACACTGTAGATACTGTACATCCTGCACACTGTAGATACTGTACACCCTGCACACTGTAGATACTGTACATCCTGCACACCGTTGATAGTGTACATCCTGCACACTGTAGATACTGTACATCCTGCACACCGTTGATAGTGTACATCCTGCGCACTGTAGATACTGTACATCCTGCATACTGTTGATACTGCACATCCTGCACACTGTAGATAGTGTATATCCTGCACACTGTAGATAGTGCACATCCTGCACACTGTAGATAGTGTATATCCTGCACACTGTAGATACTGTACATACTGCACTCTGTAGATACTGTACATACTGCACACTGTTGATACTGTACTTCCTGCACACTGTAGATACTGTACATACTGCACACTGTAGATAGTGCACACCCTGCACACTGTAGATACTGTACATCCTGCACACTGTAGATACTGTATATCCTGCACACTGTAGATAGTGTACATCCTGCACACTGTAGGTAGTGTACGCCCTGCACACTGTAGATACTGTACTTCCTGCACACTGTAGATACTGTACATCCTGCACACTGTAGGTACTGTACGCCCTGCACACTGTAGATACTGTACATACTGCACACTGTAGACACTGTACGCCCTGCACACTGTAGATACTGTACATACTGCACACTGTAGATACTGTACACCCTGCACACTGTAGATACTGTACACCCTGCACACTGTAGTTACTGTACACACTGCACACTGTAGATAGTGTACATCCTGCACACTGTAGTTACTGTACACCCTGCACTCTGTAGATACTGTACACCCTGCACTCTGTAGATACTGTACACCCTGCACACTGTAGATACTGTACATCCTGCACACTGTAGACACTGTACGCCCTGCACACTGTAGATACTGTACATACTGCACACTGTAGATACTGTACATACTGCACACTGTAGATACTGTACACCCTGCACACTGTAGATACTGTACATCCTGCACACTGTAGATAGTGTACATCCTGCACACTGTAGATACTGTACATCCTGCACACTGTAGATAGTGCACACCCTGCACACTGTAGATACTGTACATCCTGCACACTGTAGATACTGTACACCCTGCACACTGTAGATACTGTACATCCTGCACACCGTAGATACTGTACGTCCTGCAACTGCCGCTTATTGCACCTCTGGTTACAAGCTAAACTGCATTTCGTTCCCATGTACATGTGCAATGCCTAATCTAATCTAACGGATACTAATTACACAGACTGTAAAGTGTTAAATCCATCTTTTGATGGATTGAGTGGTTTGAGTAGATTTCCAGCAGGTGCAGGGAGACCCCTACTGAGAGTAAATTCTATATTATATATTATATTATTGGGAGTGAATATTCTGTGTACCCCGTGGTGGAGGTGGTTACAAGGTTAGGTTACCTAATCCAAGTAACATATTAAGGCTCCCTAAAATACCATGTTAATAACAAATCTTCATAACGTATGTGCTTGAGGTGTTACTGATGCTCTGTTAGGAGATAAAGTGTCATCATGACTGTTACCATGGCATTCTTAGCATGATTACAAAAAACAATGCCTCATATTTATATTAAGCACACTGAATGTTCTGGTAAAATGTCCGAGTCAATTTAAAGAGCCGCATCTTTCAATCGTATGAGACTCTTTCCCTTCCATAATGGACCGATGGATCCCGAAGCTGCCCCATCTGGAGGAGGCAAGCTGCCGTAACCCAGACCGAGCAGCGTTGGGCTCCACATGCAGGAGAACTGGAAACTAAGCCCCTGCTGCTCCGTGCTGTTTGCTCAGAGGTCCTTTTAAATTCCGCTTTGAAACCGAACCGTTTACTCTGTCACCTGGAATCTAAACACAGCAAATATGAGTTTAAACCTGTCGAATTAAACCAGAACTGGTTTACAACTTCCCTCTCCTGAGCCTGGCATCCAGCACTCAGTACCTGCCAAACACAATCAGCTCCCTTTAGGTGAGATCTGACTCTGAGTCTTTCAGCACGGCGGGTTTGTAGACGTGTTTGGGGAAGCCCTGGTGCAGTGACTCAGTGTTTCTGGTGTGCTCCTGTGTTATTAATGGTTCTGCCTCAGTTCTAGTGTATTAGTCAGACACTACTAAATTTAATAACTACTTTATCAGCACTGCCGTATGCGCATTACGTCCTGGCAGAAGTAAACTCACTTAGTCCAGGTAATATTAAGATTCTCATTTTGGGCAGTTTGTTTGACTGTAACCCTTTTTATTATTATTATTGGAGAGAGATCCGGGTTGGGGGTGGGATGTGACGCCATGGGGAGGATCAGAGGGGAGTACTGATTTTGTTTATTTGTTTGTTGTTTGTGGTCACATGATCTTATTTTTTTAATTATGTTACAAATAAAACCACTTAAACTTGAACTTGAAGATTCTCATATATGGAGGGGTTCTAGAGAAGGAACATGGATGGTGCCCAGTGTTGTCTTTCTGTACTTTTCTCAATACAAAAAATGTATCTCAAAAAGAAGATTCTCATTTTGAGATTGTTGTAAAATCATTTTAAGAGTATGTAGTTTATTGTCCGGCAGGTTTTAAGTGGTTGTTTTTTATTATTAATGAATTTTTTTTTGGAAGTCAAAATTTCTCACTTTATTGACAAATTATTTGGCCGGCTTCAAGCAAATTTCCCAAAATTAGCTCAATTTTCTGCCAATATTGTGATTAAAAAATTTAGATCATTAAAATTATAAATTACTAAAAAAAGGGAAAAAATATCTGAAAATATCTGAATATTTGGAAATAAGATAAATAATCTTAAAATGAGCTACAAGAATTTAAAAGAATTGGAAAATCAATAGCTGGATTTTATAATATGAATCAAATAAAGAGCTACATTAAAAGTAAAGTTATTGACCCCAAATTTAGTCATTTGGCCAAAAATTGACTGAGCGTTGATGTTCACATTTTACCCAGTTAGAGTGAATGTGCTGGAAGACACTGAACTAACCAAATTTATATTTATTATATGAACTCGATATAAAAGGCGATATATGTATTTGAATACAGCTATTTATTTGTGCAGAGTTTCTCCTGACCACTTAACACAACTTAACACAGTTGGTGTGCAGTTCATACTACATTTATGACATTTACCTGACACTCTTATCTCAAGCAATTTACAAGTTAATCATATTACAGGTAGACCAATGTAGTGTTAGGAGACTTGCCCAAGGACTCTTATTGGTGTAGCACAGCACAGTGACCCAGACCGGGAATCGAACCCCCCCCGTCTCCCAGATGTTGTGGTAGCTCCTTGGTGGGTAGTGGGCTTATCCACTAAGCCATACCAACCACCACACTGCACTGTGTATTAATACCAATGCTTATATAATGTTTATAGCACCTGGAATCAGGTCTCTGTCCGATACTGTGCTCATTTGATTGATTTTAGTAAGCCCAATTGTTTCACTGTAATATCGATAATACAGAATATAATATCACTATGATATAATACTGATACTTTTATATATGGTAAGATATATATATGTATGTGTTTGAATGAGGCCGATATAGTGAGGAAAT